>CM043022.1:65220794-65761570 GCA_023690525.1 Holotrichia oblita | reverse complement strand
CATGCAATTCGAGAGATTGGACTTCATGGAAAGAATATGAGCGGTGATCAACAAGCAGTTTATGCTTTTAGACATGATTTTGCAGAGTTAGTATTCAAGAATATATTGTCAAAAGAAAGAATGGATGAACCAACAAATACTTCAAGAATGGTTCGAAAACATTTTTGAGTCTTGAGTGCGTAAACATCTGGCATATCTAATTACATACAAGTTAGATCTTCTGATGGACAAATTTTTGTAAAATTTCTGCCCTGCTGAAGTTAATTGATCAGGGCGTTATTGCAACTATGAAGAAACACTACACAACAAACCTTCGAATGTCAAAAATCAAAGAATACTGCGATCTTTGAGTTTCGAAAAAGTTTTTTATACAGCATTTACGACATTACGACCGGATGGAATTCAATCAAACCCATAATCCTTGTGGGGTCGAAAGAAGAACTGAAGACCACTCTTGCCGAATGTTGAAATAAATGGCAACGCAAACACTTGCCAAGAAAAGACTGAAGTCTTGTCTGCCGCTATATTAGTTGACGAAATCAGCTCCAAGAGGTAAGATGTCGATGAACAGGACATTTTAGAGTAATAAACTATGACGCTAATGAGCAGTAATTTCAATGTTTCATAGATGAAAAGATAACACATAAAGAAGGGGTGGAGGAGAGGAGGACGTAAAGTGAAAGTGAAGAAGACCCGCCCAACGTTTAGGCACAGATGACACACAAAACGAATTTGCAATATGTGGATGGACTACTCCAGTATTTATAGGAGTAAGATGGCGACGCATAGTTCGCTGGAAAACTTATGCCACGAAAAATGCAGTTAAGAATCAAGAAAAATATTTTCTCATAAAAAAAAACAAAAATAAATCTAAAGAGCTGTACTGTTTTTGTTGATAATGGGGCGTTTATTCGGCAAAATTAATTTAAGATTTTTTTTAATGTGTGGTGAGTACTTAGTTGCAGTCACTCCGTAAGCTGTATTACTTGTCTGGCTATCACTGCAACTCTTGCGGTGTAGTTTGGTGTGTGTTGGTTGTGTTTAAATAGCTTTGTGACAGCATCATATCGCCTTTTATGATGCCGCGCTGTTAATCACTTTGCTCCCAACAGCGAATGGCAAGTCGATCCGGGATTAAACTCTCTGAAAAAATGTCACCGTCCCTCCAGAAAATTGAACCCCGACACCTATCGTCCTCTCACAACGATAGTCAGCCGCCTAACCACAGCGGCCATCGACCCGTTGAAGATATTAAAGATATTGGCGCAATGTTGTCGAACCATTCGCCAATGTGAAGGAACAACATCGTATAGTAAATAAATATGGAATAAATAACGACGTCTTAAAATAACACTTGAAATATGTCCAGCATTTTTGACATTCTAAAATTTGTTAGCACCCAAAACAGAAACGATAAAATTCTGAAAAACTTTGGTGGTTCTTAATATAAATACTCATAAAACTGTTGAGTTCTAAATAGGTGTTCTTAAAGGAAACATGAGTGGATGACACCAAAAAGAAATAACTTATTCATATTCGTGAATAGTCTGGTTTGAGGAATCAAATGCAAAACTTATTATGGATTGTGCATGGAAAAATTTCCTAGGTGTAGATTAGATATATCTATGTATATAGATTAGTAATACTTAATATAATATACAACGGTTATATAATTTAGAAGTCAGAATATTCGATTTAGGTTTTACAGATTAACTTTTCTGGACCGAGTTCTATAAACATAGAAATCGATATGATAGTCCGGCAGCAAATTATAGTTACCAACTGTACGTCTTGAATATAACAAAACTGATGAAGAAAGATTGAGTACTATACTGCAGATGTGTTTTATTTGTTAACTATTTACATTTAGTACTTAAGAAACACTCTTAGATATGCAAACATAATAGAGATTGTAAAACCGCAAATCGTACTATTTCTGTTAAGACTGTTTTTTTTTGAAGGAAAGCATTTCATTATCTCTTTTAGCATTTATTAAAGTTAATTAGATTTGAAGTTGGAATAAATCTATGGTTCTTTATGATATTGACGACATATTTTGACAACCTAAAGATCTAATATTTATATCTAATATTTGCTTTAGGATTGATTCTATTTATTTTTTTTGTACATTTCTAATAATTATGTGAATTTGTCTTACTTTCTTTGCCTGTTCAATGGTTAATGACCAGTAGTTACGCAAACCTGATAAATGGAAATGTTACGATGAAATAAAAATCTATTAATCTTCATAAGTATTTTAAGAGCAGATAACAAATGAAAGATTTCATAGGGTTGAGACAGTGATTTGAACATAAGTAATTTAAACGTCAACTCAATGTATTGTGAAAAAATTGGATTAAACAGACTTAACATATCATAGAATAAGTATCAATCAAGACATTAAACAATTTTGAAAATTTTTTACAGGAAGCTCTAGGTATAAATTGTTAGGAAGAAACATCTTCAGGCTGGTTATGCTATAACAGAAATTTGTCAAAGGAGAACTTTATTAGGAACATTTATTCACTAATGGTTAAACCTGGAAGTACATATATCAATAGACAATCTTCAACAAACATAAATTTTAATGCATTCAACGGTAAACCTAATAGTAATGGTGGTAAAAATTAGAAGAAAAATATTCTCTCAACCGATTATGTAAAAATCTGCTTTCATAGTTTCATAACAAAATCGTAGTTTTTTCAATAATGCAAATTTGTACTACGCTTATGGATAATCCCAGTCATCTTAAATCAGCTTCGCTAAATGTCTGTTTACTATAATTGATGTCATTCTAAAAATTAGAAAAAATCAAATCTATTAATTAGAATAAAGAAAGCCACTTTATCAAATGTAATATGTTAATACATTCATCAAATGACATCAACGACCATAAACCTCAAACAATGTACAAAACATTCCTTAACCACTTGTTAGTAATTTATTTTATTGATACTTGATCGTTAGATGGAAAGATAGATAGACTTTATTGTCTAACAAATACAATGGCATACCTTTATACGGTAGTAAATAATTATGACTTTATAAATATCAAAAATAAGTATATACGAGTTAGTGGTCGATGGCAATATTTTAAACTGTTAATTTTATTGTTATAAGCTTAATCAAGACGTTATTACATACGACAACGGAATACATACAAATAAACTGATGATTAGTACGTCAATAGAAATGACGTTTGAAATAGTTAAAATTAAAGTAGTATATCTAATATTACGATGTCAGGACCACGTCAGGACTTTTTGAATATATTTTTTAATTAAAATGGAAATATTTCACCACTGACATCGTATTTGCTTGTAACTATAGCGATAAGTACCCAAATGTTGCTGGTGCATACATTCGGTGATTTTATAGTTGCTTAGAGCTAAGCTTCTAAACATAAGGACATAATAGAATTGCTTGTAATATAGTCCCACAAAGCTGCATATAAATACATAACATGATGAGTACCCAACTTACATCAATTTCTCGATCAACTCTCTCTTTTAAATGGTGTACCACAAGAACTATTCAGATTTTAAATTATTTTTAATATTTCCAAAAATAAATTGTTGACAGTTATCAAAAAATTAAAAGATGCATTATAATGACTATTCAATTTGTTCACCATTGAACAGCATTTTTGGACCTCACAACTATGTTTTTTCTACTGTTCTTTATAATTATTTTTTTGGGAATATCAAGAATAATTTAAAAGTTGAATAGTACTTGTAGGGCACCATTATTGAGAGAAATTTACTTGCAATTTTCTGGAAAATAAATAATGAAAAAATATTTTTAATGCGCTTATTAACACTCAGTTTATAAAGAATGACAATTTTTTTATGTTATTTTCTCTTAATTTCTGTTTCTTTTTGTAGTTCAGAACTAACTTCGATGCATAATTTACCGAAAATTTTAAGAAAATCAAATGTTCTGTTCAAAAGTTCATATGGCACTATAGAAATTTCACTGACTGACAATGAAAAAATCAGACACCCACTGTAATCGTTGTCCTATAATTATCAGAGCCTTTTCGAGCATTCAATTAATAAGATTCCTTTTTGCATCCCAAAATATCGTCGTTATTAATTTCTGGTTGATGGTGGGGTTTTCATGATCAGCTAACACTGCCAGGTTTGTTTTAAAAATTTGTTGCATACATGATTTTTGGGGTAAATGCAATTTGTTGGGAATCCATTCAATTTGTGCTATTGATTCTTTACCCAAGCAAAATTGTTTAGAGATTATCATACACCGTCACGCATAATCAGGAGTCAGATTAAAAAAAAAACTCCTGAAACAGTTCTAACAAGTTTTGATGACAAAATGCCATCACCAGGATGAATGTTTCGCCACAACTCCAAGTTGTACAAAACATTAGTTTCTCGTTAATTTGCTTGTTTTAAATTAACAAAATTATAAATATTTTCTAATAGATAATAATTTCTTCAGATTCTTTCTTTTTCAATTATCTGAAAATTTCCAAACTTTTTGGCAATTTTTCCAACTTATCAAAAATCGTTGATCATAAAACTAAACCTTACAAGTATTAAAGGTTGAGTGAATGTCGTCACGGTCCATATTACCATACCGCAAAGCCTTGACACACAGGATGTACATGCTAGGTCAATAATGCTACTTCATAATGGAACGATTTATTTTACTTTCTTAAAAGTATTAATATAACAAACGCAATTCGTCATCCAACGAAGCGGATGTAATTTAGAAATTCTTTCTTTATTGTTTAATGGCATTCATAGGTTTTCTCGAAAACAATTACTTATAGAGGATCCCCAAGACGCACGATTTTGAAAAGTAACCGCAATATTATAAGAAGACGTAAAATATGTTTTTAGATTTGATGAGTTTATCATATAATTAAGGTAGAACATGTAATTGATTACCATTTTTTTTTCACATTAAATACAAAAAAATAAATTAAAAAAAAACAACAAGTATAACTTAAGATTTTCCAGTGATTAAATAGCGAGATACGTGACCTTTCTCGAATGTGTTTAATGTCGTTCGGTGACTAGTATTTTTTGGCGTCAGCTTCCTTTTGTTTGTGTCAATATTATTTTACTGCATCTATAAATCTTACTTCTAAATAATACTAACTTTATTATGGGTGAAACCCAGTAGAGCAATTGTAAAGTCTAATGACATCAAAATGTTAAGTAAAATACCCATTTTTTTATAAAGAGCAATAAATAGAAAGTAATATATTGCCTTTTGGAATTCTATGTGTTAGAAATTAGTTAAAAATCGATAATTTTAAATGGACAATAGGGAAAACCCCAAACAGTGTATGCTACTAATCGATACGCAGCTCAATTAAAATTGTAATTTAAGCTATAAAAAAGTTGATTTATTGTAATAAGTTCTGGGAAAATTTTGCGGTGGATACAAGAATGTAAAGAAATTTGTATTAAATATGCATAATATACATACATCATAATAATTACTATACTGGAATGCAAGAAAATTCAGATTTATCTGCAAAATACCAGTATTGTTCGCATTTACTACTAGCAAAATCCATGTAGAACTGTTACCATTTTTTAACACAAATATTGTTATTTTAAATGAAATATAACTAATTTGAATTTTTTACGTCTAGTTTTCGAGATATTATAAGAATATAGAAATTTGGCTCTGTGGCAAAATTGGATTTTTAGTTTACGCTGATAATTTAGTAATAACTAACATTTATATCAAGCAGTAATGAGAATTATCGGAAAATAACAGACACTTATTACATAGGAACTGTAGTCCAGTCTAACGGGAAATGGACAATGATTAACTGAGTGTCTGAAGACTGAGCAGTTGCACTCCAAGTCATGCTATTCTTTGCTTCAGTTAAAAAATCATGTAATAATTTTGCGGTTAGGTATTTCTCCTTTGGTAATTTTTATTATTATTGGAGTCAGTGTACTGAAGTGAATCGTGTATTTTTTATAAAAAGGGCAGTCACTATTCTTTTAATGATGTATTAATCATTTATGACGTGTAAATTCTAGAAATGTCATGTTTTGTTGATAAATTCAAAAGTTCATTTGTCGTTAGCATAACACACACTGAACTACTAGAAATAATAATTACTTATTGCCGCCAGCACATACGACGTCAGCTTTTGAGAAAAAGCTTATTATTCATAAGTTCTGAGTTATTTAATGTGTTACCAGATGAATTAATAAATGTGTTCTTCTCTTGATTTCTTAGATACTAGAGATTTACGAGTATATATATTTATTTTTTGTTGTAGTTTTATGGTCTCTACCAATTAATAAACAGTATTGAAAAAATAATGAAGTGTAGTGTGGAAGGAATTGATTTAATTATATAAAGCTAAGTTGAACTTCTTTTTATAGTGAGAAATGTGGCAAAAATGATTTTGTAAAGCTGGCCAGAAATGTTTTTGTACTCACCCAAAAATTTTGACCGAGTAAATTTACCGTAAATAGGTTGGGCAATGAAAGAGTTGTGTACAGGATATGTGCTTGTAATTATTGTAAAATGAATTGAAAAAAAAACAGGAATTATAATATTTCAGAAACTTATCTCTTTATATAAAGAGAAACTTGACCGTATAAGAATGAAAATCACTGGTAACCAAGCAACAAGTTTGGGAAAATAATTGTTGTACAAGCTTCATACATACCAGGCATGGTCAAGCTAAATCGAGATTTTTTTTATTCCGGAAAACTGCTAGTAAGCCAAGACAACGATATAGAATCTATCATAAAATTTTCAAAAAAAAACCTTTTCTATATACATATGTAGAGGGAGAGGGCGAGAGAGATAGAGAGAGAATTGCGTCTACATTGATAACTAAATATATTCCTTGGCATTATTTTCTCATGTTCATATGATTAGCACTCCTGACAGATTTGTCGAGAGGTCCACATTTTAACGTTGATGACGATATAAAGCTATTCGACAGTAGTTCAGGTGTAGGCACAGATTTTTCCACGCTGAAGCTTTTCAAACAAAGATTTCCTTCAACATCTATTCACATGTTCAAGTCATTATCAGTCTGTCTCATAATTATTTAAAAACTCAGGTCTTTTTCAGCTCATCTTGTTTTGATTACATCAAATGGTAATATGGCCCAAGACCACCTACATATGCTGCTGTAGGTGGTCACAAATCGACGAAAATATAATGGAAATAAAGTTGCAAAAATTGCAACGGTTTGTCTCTCTGGGAATCACAGGAGTGATGCGCACCTACCCAACTGTCTAAATGGAAATGTTACTAGAGCTAACGCAACAAATATAGATACTAGTCAAAAGAACTTCAGTTCTTAGCTCATATCGATTAAAATTATTATACTATTTTAAAGAAGGTAACTTAACTGATTACCTTCAAAACGAGCATGTTTGTTAAACTGAATCATGAACGACCAATAAGGGTGCTGCTTCCAAGTCGTGAGGAATGGAGTTTTGTGGAGCAAACTTCGAAAATGGATAGCTTGTCTTGCGCAGAGAAGAACACCAATTTCTCCCCAATGACCTTCCACAAAGAACTACACACGATAGATTTCTGCGTTCGAGAATACCTTAGAAAGGCATGAGAGGAGCAAGCATCCACATTTGTTTTTATTTCAAATGGGTTTGAGTTTAAACTTCCTAGAAAATGCATTGCTATAAGTACTTTGAAAAGTAGTTCAACAATGGAGTGCAAAGTAAAGTGCCTCAATCTAGAGAGTAAGACCCGAACAAACTTAAGCAAAACTTTTCATCAACTAGGAGCAAGAAGCTTAGAAAGCCAGAGTTAAAGATATATGCTGAATATAAATCAAAGCCACGGCATCTAAATCAATTAACAACCCATCTTGCTGGTACTTTTTTGATTTCTAAATCGTCATGCAAAAGCTTCGTAATTCTAGCCTCTGATATTGAACGTTCTTTGCGAAAGATTAAATTTCAAGATCTGCTAATACCAAACACTTCTTTATAATTTTATCTTGTTCGTTGTTGATTTGGGATTATCATCAGTGGATTCTTGATCACAGCGAAATTATTCCCTACCTATATAGTAATCACTCGCTTCTGGATAATTTTTCAACCATTTCCACTCTTAGCAAAAAAAAAATAACGATATGTTTCCTTCTATAACTGTGTTTTTATTTGGTACAAATAGAAGTTCCGGTTTCATTTGAATTTCTTGATTTCTCTTGCGCAATACTGTAGATAACTACAGCCTCTCATATTCTTTTAAGTTAAGTTTAATACATATATAAGAGTAGCGAAAGTTCATGTGCAGAATTCTAGGTATTGCAAAAAAATATACTTGAATCTTAAGAGAAGAAGATTGAATTGTAAGAAAGTAGAATCGACAATATCCATTATGCATTAAAATAAAAGTAGTGAATGTTTCGATAAATAAAATAAATTATCTGCGCATTTCAAGTTAGATAGAATAGAGTTAAATGACTTCATATGTAGGCACGGCCACGCTTCTATTGAGCAAATCTGTATTTGTAGGATTCCACAAAATTATGGGATGCCCCAAGCTTCAATTTCTAGTATATGTACATATAAAGTAAACGTGATCTTGGTTAGTAATTGTCACAGATAGGTTCTTTTTATTTTTATTTTGTAATCCTAGATAGATAATTCAAAATTTTCTTGCTGTTCTAATTGACTTTTAATAAAAACTATTTTTGTGTAAAGCCTTAACAATTTTAACACGTGTTAAATTATCCATAATAAAACACTACCAAATCAAATTAATACTAATTGCAGATTCTTCATCATTATCATAACTTGTTTCCTTGTATCGTGAAGGTACGATAAACATTTTCTGTGTTTAAATATGATTTCTTGATTATTTATTATCGTACAGATGCAAAATGCAAATGGACGTTAAACATTACGATAAAAAAATTAATTTATGTAACAGCGACTTGCGTATGTACATATATATATACAATAATAAGATAAAATACGAAAATAAATTAGTGTTATGAGAATGAAAAACCAGTTTTGAACATCCTGATGATACGACAGTGTTTACAAAGAGGATACGCCGGAATATTGAAAATGTGGGTCGTACACAAAGTAAGGAAAAAAAAAGAGAGAAAAAGAAAATAAGTTTGAACGTATATACAACGGATAGTATTTTAGAAAACTCGGTTTATATAGTAGTACATGGTTGAAATCGAGCTCACCTCTCTTTCAACGATCATATCTTATGGAACGAACCCGGATTTAGTATCCATTTCTGTATGTTTAGCAGCAGGCGGTTGGCAGATTAGATGAGTACATTATATCCTTGTTCTCTTCATTGCTGACATATAAACAAACGATATCCACAGCTTAAGAAAGTTGAATGATACTTTTTCTTTTAAAACACATAACAAACACACAAGTCGTAACACAAGACGATTTAAAAAATGTATTAATAAATTATTAAACTGTTCTTAAAACATCATGCAACGCGAGATTTGAATGTTAAATTATTATAAATAAATTAAACGCGATGTGTATGTAGATAATCTTCAATTTACTAGCGAAGAAGTTCAACAACTGAGCGTCAACTAGTATATCCAACAACTGCTCTGAAAGCGCTCGTAAAAGAGTATACAGCCAGTTTGTTGTAGGTCTGGTGGGAGCGCGAAAAGAATCGTTCTGAATGAAAAGCGTGTGGAAGAACTCGGTTCTGCTTGTACCGATGATGAAGAGATGATGATGATCGTGTGATAAGGATGCCAACAGAGATCGAACTCGGATTTTCTCTATCTCTATTTTTATTCTCGTCTAATACGGGACGGAACTCGTTCTCTCTGAAAACGTGCGAGATTTGAAAGCGCGTGAACTAAAATAGTAAATAGAGAGATTTGAAGTGTTGTTTGACTGACGGAAATTCGTCCTTAAATCGAATTTCGTCTCCAGTGTTCGTTCAACTATATACCATTGAAATTGTCTGTACATTGTTTGTATGCAAAATCAGTATGCATATTTCTATTATTATTATTAGATACGTTATTTTTTGACTTTCCAATTAAGTTTAAAATTGGTAATCTTGACTTTGACTGATACTTGTGCGAAAAATAAAATTTTATATACATATTTCAAATATTTAAAATTTAACGAATCTTGGTATCGCTTACATATTGTTAGTTTATATATATAAAGTGTTTCGGAGATATGGTCGATCGCCATTCTTATTTGGCCACCAGGTATACTCAAAGAAAAACGAAAAAGGACAATTACAATACCGATATGTATTGAAATTGTCCCATTTCTTTTTTCTTTGAGTGTACATACATATGTAGCTCGAATTGAATACTTGCATTCTCAAGTTACATATGTATATTGATACAATGCGTAGTTAAGTATACTTAGTGCGATAATACCGTAATTTTCCTGTTGATAAAGTCTGCGATAAAATATAATCTATCCTTTTAGGTGTCAAACAGTAGAGTAAGAATTGAAATCTGATAGGAATAAATTTATTGATCCTATTATGTCGACTAGACAAGCTGTTAAATAGAATTCTCATGCCAATCTGTTGGAAACATACTAGAACGGGGGAAGATATTAATTATTTATATTCATTCCTATAAATATTATATTTATTCATTTAAACCACTTAGAAACCATATTTTCGGAACCATTTCTAACTATGCGTTAAAAGTTTGAAAATAGACTTACTAGAGTTACTTCCTTCTTGTATTTAGATTTTAATTAGTTCTGAATTGTCTCAATGGTTAGGCAAGCCTTAATTGATACTTATTTTACTTAATGTTTGTACGTACAAATTTTTCTCGGATATATTCGAACTAACGTAATATATTGAAAATAATATAAAGGTAGCGTCTGATTTGAACAAAATGTATTGCCAACATTAATTGCAATACGAGGAGGGTACCCAAATATTAATGTTTATTTATTTTTCAGTACGTTTTCTCTTCAAATAATCTCCTGAGTCAATTGTGGAACAATGTTAAATTCACATCAATACACTGAGAGTAAATTTATGAGATATTGGAAATATTTTATTAGTCGTCCAAGTTTCTCTCAAACACAACTTGGAAGAAAATCACCGTGTATATTTGATATACAGCCTGATTCATTAATATTGCAAGAGAATTTAATGTTGGACTCGTTGGGTAAAAATGCGAATAAGTTCCCAAAAACGTATTTTTATCGTAAATATCATAGAAGTTTGTCTATCTAAGCTAAAGAAGTAAAGCAAAAGAATTTCCATTCATGGAGAATATACTACTGTAATAGGATTATGAATAGTACATGTACAGCATTTGACGACAGCTATCCAAATTTTTGCAAAGTGAGCTAAAACAATATCATGACACAAACTCAAACGAGAAAATTAAACAAAATAGCGTTGCAAAAGACGAAAGTCAATATGATCTGATCACGATGACATATAAAACACATTTAACTTATTTCTTTCCAAAGCTTTTTTGTTTAACATTTTTTTTTTGGCTTCTTGTATTGATATTATTTAGGTCATTTTGCATAAATGTGGATATCATGAGAAAATAAATTTAAAATATCGTTTCTTTACCGTAATGTATTTATTTGCCATTTTGCTTAACAGATATCAACTACTTATGTGTATTTATAGTACAAATACTATATCGATGATTTTGACAAACAAGGATTATTGAGATTTTAAATGCATTAAAAAGCCGTATTTTTCGGACTTTCATCAAGAAATCTGTAATAACTCGAAAATCGTAAAAGATAGAAGCTATAATGCATTATAGAGAATTATTACGTGCATTCAAAAATGCAATAATATATAGGATAAAAAAAAAAGACTTTTATCGATGTAAAGTTGGTTGAAATAAACGTTAATTTTGGACGACCCTGCATAAATGATGATAATTTTAGGACGTAAATTTCATGTATGCTATTTCGGCTAATAACATGCCAAAATGTGAGGTCTTTTGCTACAATGCCTTCAGAAATACAGATTTTGAACATAACGTTGCAATTAAACCCTATATTTGAAAAAAATTGAATAACTCAAAAACGGCAGATTTTTGACATAGGTTGTCTTAGTAAGTTTTGATGCAGAATTGTACGGCCGATACAAAAATCTCTTAAAAAATGTACCATGCTATTTAAATTAAGGAACTTGATGTCAACTTCCGGTGAACCGGAAGTAGTATAATGGCGCAAATCATTTTGCTGATGAGTCTAGATGATATCAGTTATAATTACAAGTTTTCAGAAATGTTGAATTTCAAGAACATCAAAAAGTTCTAACAAACCACTTCCGTGGATGACCCTGTACACTGCAAATTAACAGTTGCAGGGTACCCTCATCTCGTATAGCAATTAATGCAAACACATTTGAAATATAAAGTTAGTAAACATAAACTTTACACAAATAATAGATAAGTAAGACTCGTTCTTGGAGCATAATAAGGCTATACTCGTAGTAGGTACAGCTGATTCTCAAACTTTTGATGGATATCCTGAAATGTTTGCGAAGATATGACAAAATGCAAAATTTTACCTTGGTTTTGTATACAACATATATACAGAGCATTCGAATGAAAACGATCCACCGTAAATAAGTCGAAATCATCAAAAAATACGAGAAAACATCGAAACACGTCAAATTTTGTTTGAAAGAGGAAACTTTTTCACCATTAAGGAAAATCATGTCGTGCACACGCAATTTTAAATGGCACTAAGTCATATTATTACATTTTTCGATTCTACATATTTCATGTAGGACAGCCTATCCTTAACACTTTAGAAGCTATCTTCTAAAGTTTCAAGGCTATTTTCTGTTACATTAACCGTTCAGTTGAACTTAAGGTTAACTATAGTTGGTACAACTGCCATTAAGTGTCATACATACATACATGATTTGATTCGTGTTTAAAAAAAAATCAACATGTTTTTTGCATTTTTTCTTTATACAGCCTTAATTTTTTGCGGATGAAATATAAAATAGCCCTTAAAACTTTAGAAGATATCTTCTTGATTTTGCCTTATTGATGAAAAAGTTTCCCCATTCAAACAAAAATTGACGTGTCTCGGCGTTTATTTAGACTTATTTAAGGTGGATCGTTCTCATTGGAACGCTCTGTATTTTCGGAACGTCATCACTCCAATATCGGTACTGTTGTTTGTTAACGGTATAATTTAAGGGAATAGTGCAACAGCTACTAAAATAAATGTATAACGAGGGTTTTTAAAGCTATCTACCTAGCTATGAAAATAATATGCTATCGCAACAATTTTCAACAAAATGTGGAAGACGTTTAAAAACATAATAATCAGCAAAGTCGAAAATTTGATGTTTATTGATCGTCGAGTAAGTTTCAGCTATTCCTAGAGAAATAAAAATATCGGAAACGACTGTTTTAAAATCCTACTGGGAATGAGCAAAGTGTCGGAACGATAGATTCCCAAGCTGCTCATTTCCGAAGAAAAATTGTGTAGACGACATTTTATCTCAAGATGAAGACTTCTTAAATATAATTATAATTGGCTTGGGTAAACTACAGGAACCTTCCCACAAAACAAGAGTCAATGGAATCGGTTCATAAGAGTTCTCCACCACCTAGGAAAGCAAAAACGCAGTTTTCTGCGGGATAGTTAATGACCAAAATATTCAGGGAAACGAATTCTTAATTGAGTATGTGCCAAAAGGGACAATAACAGGAAATAGCTCTCTGCATGATAACTGCAGGGTGCATAAGAAATGAATTGTTCAAGCAGTAATTAATGAATGTGGCTTGACGAATTACAATATCCACTCTACAGTCCCGATCTTGTCCAACAAGACTCTCGTGAAAAACGCGATAGGGTTGTATTTTGCGGAATTACCAAAATAATTCTTTCTTGAAGGCGTGAGTTATTAAAGAAATGTTGGAATAAGTATGTCAGTCTTACTTTAAAAAATAAAATTCGCTAGTTTTCCATCCCGTTTTTTCATAACTACGTAAATAACATAGAAGATTCCCCTCATAGTTTCATGAGATGGAGCAGATCTATTTCTTCTTGACTTACTAACTCACAAAATTCGTCTATATAGATTGTTTTCCTCACGTTTTAATGTGTTCCTAACAGATTCGCATGAGAATTTTATTATAGATGAACGAACTATACATTAAATGACGAACTTTATATTTGGTTAGTCGATTAATGCTGCGTATACATATGTATGGTTTGTCGTTCGCATAGATATCTCTATAGGAAGTTCACTTTTACAATTATTATTCAGGCCGTGGGGTATGGCATTCGGTGGTCCCCCTCGGAATATTATACGGGTCAATTGACTGTGTGGATGCATTAAACCGGATCCATTTTTTAAAGGTTTTTATAATTAGGATGGATGTAATGTTTTTTTTTAAGTTTAATAATGATAATTATATGTAGATACTTTAAAAGGAGCAATTTTGTATTTTGTGTTGAATATATTATCACAGTACCTATTACTAATATTAACCAGTATTATATTAAATATGTTTTAAAAATTAGATTTAATGACTGTTATGCATAAAGAATTAACGCCTATACAAGCACATATTCTAAAATAGTCAGTTTTTAAAATATATGTAATTAAAGTACATTGAATATATTTCGAATATAAGTTTGTTGTATTCCGAAATTAGCACGAATCTCACATCCGTTTGCATTATGCAATTACGATTTACTGCAAAAACAGCGGTATTTGCGCTTTTTATTTGCATTTAAAGCGTAATAAATCTGGTAAAGTTTATGCTCTAATAATGCTTAGTAAGTACATAAACGTAGTCTGTATAAAACAGCATTTACCTATTGAAAATATCAACATCTTAGGCGTATGTATAGGTTTGAGAATATATTACACTCCGCTATTCATAGTATTAAAAAAAAATTGCGCCATTTCTAACACTCGTAGCATGTCAACGTTTCGTCGTAAATTTTTATGTTGACAACAGGGTATAATTCTTAAGATACTATTTCGCGAGAAACGCTTTTGTTTCGAGTTTAAAATCCGACTATTATTTTATATAACAATTAGAATTAATTGACGGTTTCTAGTGATTTATTACTAATTTAAGCATAATACAATGATTATTAAGCAGAAAGACAACTATCTGAAGGTTTTTATAATTGATGATGATCAGATAGATGTTTAGTGGTCAAATGTGGATGCTATGAAAAGGTACTTTGTGGTTAAATAGATTCAACTCTACATTTTACATTGTGAGTCACAGTAACTTATTCTTTGTACTGTTAGAATATTATAACTATTAATTATTAAAATTTATTCACGATTTATTCATATTTTGCTTGTTATAAAATTGGCGTATAGAATTCCATTTATATAACAACACCCTCTAGGGATATTCGCATTTAAGAGAAATCGAAAGTCTACCCATAATTAAAATGTTCTAGTATAAAGAAATGATTGGATTAACACTTGAATCATCCTATGACTAATAATAATAAAAATCAGGCGTTGTAAAAAGGTCTGACGGGATAACAATGACTCGAATTTTATTGGCATTTAATGAATCAATTGTGTGCATAAACATAACTTGTTCATTAAGGTACAGACGATTGATCTATTTAGTTCGTTTGTTTCCTCAAATGTCACCATAAAGCAGTATCTTTCACTAACACACTAGTTAGACGTATTGTGTGTGACGTTTCTACTAATAATTATTATTTATTCCAGCAAAAAAGAAGAGTTTCTTTCAATTTTCTAAAGTGTTAGACATTGCTCATGATATGGAATTTCTGTACATAAAAAGCAGCAATAGTAAATCTAATTCTTAGAATATTTTCCGAATATGCACTTGCTCTTTATAGTAGCAGATTGCGTTAAATATTATTTTGACAATTCCCAGAAATTTCGTGTCATCTGACATTATTTAGACTTCGTGTTTCATTTAAATAGTTTCAGGAAATTCCTCTTGTAAGACGACAAAAGCAATGTTCTGTTTTTTGTCTCACTAATGATATTTTACCTATAATAGAATATTTTTCGACGCGAACAAAAAATGTAGCTTAATAGTTTTGTTAGATTACGTGTACTGAAATTATATTAACAGTAGCAAGGACATACCGCTACTCTAGCAAAATAAAAACAGCTGAAACTCGTATCGCATTTATTTTCCTGCGTGTTTACTCGGAAATTAACGGTAAAAAGAGATCGCAATAAAATTCACTGAATTGAAGACGATATTCTGCATAAAATTCTGTTATTAGAACACCCCTCCCGCATGAATGTCGTCTTATTTCCGTCTTCTTCCTCTATTTCTTTTAAATGGCATTCTCTCTTATTTTTTTGGTAAAATTTCAATTGCTAGTAAATCTTGTAAATACAGTCATATGTAATTGTTAAATTGAAAGCCCGTTGCGTCAACTTTTTTCTAGATGACAACAACGTGCGAGTGACAGCTCAGCTTCTTCAAACTATTTTTAATTTTTATATTTTCAAAATAATAATAATAGCGGCGATAGTTTTGACAATAAATTGTAAAAGCTTAATTGATTCGTTCATGCTAAAGAAAGTATAGTAAACCGTGTTAAATTCCATTAATTTTTAACAAAAATGCATTTCAGATTTTTATTAACTGACTTAACAATCTAAAATTTAGTATTTTGAATTGTTTTTTAAATAAAAATTATATTCTAATACAGGTAATCACACACATCACATTTTCAAAATAATATTTTTATCTGCCTTCACTATGATTAACCTAAATTTTAAAATTAAAAATGTATTGACAGCATGGACTTCTTTCAAAAATGTTTGTAAGCATTTTCTGGAAAGTCGTAGCAAATTTGATAAAAAATTTAGAGTGCCGAATGTCACTTAAAGCTCATTTTTTTGTAATCGCATTTGGAGTTCTTTTCTGCTAATTTAAGAGAGATGAGTGATGAACAGGGAAAGATTCCATTAAGATATTACAGAAATAGAAAACGATATCAAAGTAGGTGGAATCCCATCTTGATGGAAGACAGAAAAATATATTAATATATCTACATAAGTATATAGGTGTCTCAGCTGACACGACTTCTTTGTTAACGTGTTTATTTTGACACCAAAAGAAAGAGAACTTATGTAGCTTTACATCCAACGCTGTAAACACGTATAGGACATCTCTGTTATAAGGGCTTCCGGGTTTTGACCGCGTCACAGTAAAGTAAATGGATACAATACAAAAATAAAACTAAAATAAAAATTAAAAATAAAAATACAAAAAATATATGCAACAACTTACTCAAAAGGTCTCGGTAACTCGACGCGTTAACCACGCTAGAGGCGAAAACCTTTTGATATTTTATTACGACGCGGTAAAGTCCTCATAACAGAGACGCCAATGTTATAAGACATCTCATAAAAAAAAAAAAACAGAGTTATTGGTCGAGTTTGTTTCTATACATTTTTGTATTTTAATTTTATTTTATTTGTGCTTTTGTTTTATATATACAGCCTTGGCCAATTGTATTAGACACCCTCATAAAACCCTAGTATTATAAGTATTATCACATTTCCGAGAAAATGATCACCGAATTTATACTTAATTTACATATTTAATGGGATTTTTATGAGGTACTTTGCTTACTTTCGAACAATAGGTAAGCAGGTAGCAATATTTCGATTTTAAATACTAGTGTATTGTCGACGCGACTAGAGAGAGGTGTGTGTTACGAATTTATAACCAGGATATTTTGTGTTGTATACTTTCATTTTTGTGAATTAGACTTAAAGTAGTCAAACAATGCCAAAAATGCGTGAGTTAACCGAAGTAGAACGTGGGCAAATAGTCCTACTTAAGTCACAAGGTAAGACTTTAGCTGGTATAGCTAGAATAATGAAATGTTCGCGATGTGCGGTTCGTACCACCCTGAAACGATATAAAGATAGTGGATCGTTAACAAATCGACCAAAAAGCGGCCGGAAACGCGTTACTACAGTGCGAGAAGATCGCATTATCGAGAGGATAGCTGTACGAGAACGTACAAAATCATCAAGAGATCTGTCTAGTGAACTACTAGAGCGACATGGCGTTTCTGTTTCGGCACGTACAGTTAGAAGACGTCTAGTAGCAAGCGGTTTACATGGACGTATAGCTCGTCGCAAACCCCGTTTGACTGCAGTACACAAGAAACAACGGCTTCAATGGGCTCGAAAATACAAAAATTGGACCGTCGAGGACTGGGCTAATGTACTGTGGTCGGACGAAAGTAACATAGAGGTACGTAATAATAACCACTTTGAATACTAATAGATGTGGAGAATTCAAATTATTACCTGTACTTTTTAAAAACAAAGACGGTTACTTTGTATAAATTTTATTACTACCGTTTCCAGCTTTTCAAGCAGCCTGGGGCACAGTACGTTCGACGACGACGTGGAGAAGCATATCACCCCGATTGTATTGTCCCTACAGTGAAATACAGTGGGGGCAGTATCATGGTCTGGGGGTGCATGTCGGCAATGGGCGTCGGGGAGCTCTTCGTGTGCGAGGGTAGAATGAACAGCCAACGCTATACTCAGATGTTAGAAGAGGTGTTAGAGCCGTCGGTCTTAAAATTGTTTGATGGTGAAGTGCCGGAATATTATTTCCAACAAGATAATGCGCCGTGCCATAAATCACAACAGTCACTACGTTGGTTCAGTGATAATAACATACGACTATTGGACTGGCCGGCGCAGTCTCCCGACTTGTCTCCCATTGAACATTTGTGGCAGATTTTAAAAGTTAAGGTGGCGAAACATGTTTGTAAAAATAAAAACATTCTAAAACAAAAAATATTTGAAGAATGGGGCAAAATATCTCTAGATGAATGTCATCATCTTGTAGCAAGCATGCCAAAAAGAGTCCGTGCTGTTATAAAAGCAGGTGGAGGAAGCACTAAATATTAATAATTATAATATTTTGTAAATAAATTATCGTTAGATGCATTTTTGTTCTTGTAGTTTTATTCTATTTCTTACTATTTGGTTCGAACCTATGAAAGCGAAGGGTGTCTAATACAATTGGCCAAGGCTGTATTTATTTTTATTATGACGTGATCAAAACCCGTTAGTACCCGTAATTTAATAATTAACATATTAAAACATATATTGCGCATTTTTATCTTTCTTTCTACATATATGGTTTTTCAAGATTTTATTTGGGACACTTGTATATTTGAACATATTTTCTAGCTATGAGTCGTTTAGAAAGGGATAGCTTTTATTTGAAACGCTTCTTTGTAAACTGTACAATAAATTAGCTATCAAAGGAACCGTGGCAGCTGGGACACCTGTATGTGTGGATGTAAACAAAATTATTTTCGTCAAAATTAAGGTATTATTATGGTAACATTTAAGATCAATTTGCGCTCTTTCTAACCAGATAAAATGGAATTCTAACTGGAACTTTATTAAATTCTAAACAAGCATAGCATTAGATTTCTGTTGATAGTTTTACTATTGAAATACTTAAGACAGTTATATATGGAGCAAATTTTAATATGTTTTTGATGTTCAGCATGCCAAATAGGTGTTGAGTTGTTGAACAGTCGCAGTTCTGGTTACTAATTAAAACTAAAAAGTTAATTTCAATTTATTACTTTCAGAGTCATAAGCATTAATAAACGTAGCCATTATTCAATTATTTAAGTTGATAACTTGTTAATAGAGAACTCCGCTATACCAGTCTCAAGCCTGGGGTCCCATTGCACAAAAACAATGTTAAAAAATCCAATCAAACGCCTTGGAATGGAAAGAAAAACCCAAGAAGACGACCCAAGCGACGAAAAAGGACAATGATTTTTGGTACATGGAACGTACGAGGAATGAGTCGAAATGTAAACGAAATAGTTCGCGAAATCAGCAGAGGGAAGGTAGACCTAGCGATACTATCAGAAACAAAGAAAAAAGGGAAAGGATCTGAAAATCTGGGACAATACGACCATTTCTACAGCGGAGTCCCAAAGGAAAAAACATGCACAACAAGGAGTGTCCATTTTGGTCAACAAAAAATTTAGAAAATTTATTACCAACTGGGAAGCTATTAACGAACGACTGATAAAAATGAATATAACAATTAGAGGAGTTAGACTGACGATTTTTGGAATATATGCAATAAACGAGGACGCCAACGTAACCGAAAAAGACAAGTTCTTCGAACAAATTTACAACGAAATATCAACAGTCAGTACATCTAGAGAAATTGTTATATTGGGAGATATAAACAGCAGAATAAGTAAAAAGTTTAATGATAAGACGGTGGGCCGCTTCGGAGAAGAGATTGTTAATGACAATGTAAACCGATTAATTACGGTATGCGAGCAACTAGACTTAAAGATTCAATATGGCAACACAGGGAAATACACAAATACACCTGGACCAAATTCTCGCAAAATCTCAAATCAGTAATCAACTATCTTATTACTAAACAAAAGACAAAAATAAAAATCCAAGACGTCAGAGTAAAACGCGGACTAACATGCGGAAGTGATCACAATTTTCTGCCAGAATTCACTTTCCTTGTCAAGGCCAAAACCTTCACCAACAATAGCTAGAGAACACAGGGTTAGAAGAAATGGATCACTATAGATACGACCTGCTAAGCCTAGAGCATGACAGCGTAAGAAACCTATATAAAAAGCGACTTAACGAAAAACTTAATGCACGTTCAAGCGAAAACCCATATGAAAAATGATTGCATTACTTCAAGCATTCATCAAGCCGCAAAAGAAGCACTAGGTCTAGTGGAATAAAAAAACTGAAAACGAGAAAACCATATTGGTGGGATGCTGAGATTTGAAGAGAAGTAGAGGAAAAGAGAAAACTGTATCACATTTACTTAGCTCAAAAAACAGAGTACGCCAGATAGAATTACAAGAGCGCACAATCAACGGTTAGAAGAATGATTAGTGACAAGAAAAATGTAGCATGGACGCAAAAGTGCCGGAAAATAGACTCTTATTTAGGAGGTCGAAGAAGTACCGAAAGTTGGAAGACGATAAAATCAATTAGAAAAGAAACGACCAGAGATATAATTTCGCCAATATCAGACAAAGAATGGGATGCACACTTTAAAAAACTTTTAATGGAAGAAAGAGCACAATTCCAAGAAGAAGAAATAAACGATGCCTTTAGAACGACAGGATCTCCGATACCGTTAACATTTCCTGAAGTTAAAAAAGTATGCACAACCTTAAAACGCGGAAAATCTGCTGGACCCGGAAATATCCCGCACGAATTTATTAAATATGGTACAAATGAACTGTTTGTGAGACTACGAAGTATTTTCCAAAAGTATCTAAACGGAACCAAAGTCCCAAACAAGTGGAAAACATCATATATAACAACGATTCACAAAAAGAAAGGAAAGGTATGTGCGACCATTATAGAGGAATATCTGTGACTAGTACGCTGAGCAGAGTCTACGGCAAAATAGTAGGAAATACAACGGAAAAGGAGTACAAAGACATGGAGGCAATAGGACAGGCCGGATTCAGGCCAGGTAGATCGACTGTAGATCATATGTTCTGTATAACTCAAGTTATCGAAACCACTTAATTTACTTTGGAAGGCTTTGGAGAATACAAACATAAGCGTTCCGTTAATTAAAGCAATTAAAGAGTTGTACAACAATAGCGAAGCAAAAGTCAAAATAAAACAAAGACTGATAAAAGGGTTTCAAGTGAATAAAGGTATCAAACAAGGTTGTTGTATTTCGCCAACGCTCTTCAAGATTTATTTAGAACAAGTCCTTAAAGTATGGACAAGAAAATGTCAAAACATGGGAATTAAAGAAACCATTTCATACACCTTGTGTTTCGCCAACGATCAAATTGTAGTGGCCCAGGAGTATAACGACTTGGAATACATGATTCGCAAACTGAAGAATACAAAAAGTGGTGTTTGGAGGTCAATATAGAAAAGACAGAGTATATGTACATTGGTGGAATAAAACAAGATCTAGTATTAAATCCGGGACAGCGAATTAAGTCCTGTGACGAGTACAAATACTTGGGACTAAAAACGAACGCTAGACAGAGCTGTAAAAGACCGAAATGTACAAGGAAGAAAAGCGATAACTTTAATAAATGTATATAACACCATAGTAAAGAGTATTGTTACGTACAGTTTGGCCAATCAAGGACAAAACAGAAAAAATGTTGTCCGCTACGGAAATGGATTATTTGAGAAGAGCAGCAGGGAAATCAAGAAGAGAACGCGTTACAAATCAACGAATAAGAGAAATTATGACAGTGGGTGAACGCACGATAGTGGACGAGATAAGAACAAAACTGGTATGGTAAGAAAACGAGGAAGACCACGGAGGAGCTGGAGACAAGGAATAGACAGGAGCTGGAGGGAAGGAATAGACAGCGAAATGAGGACGAGGGGCCTGGATGACGAATTATGGACGAATAGAAACGAGTGGAGATCGGAAGACGACGGACGTTATAAAACCGATTTATATATAGGTATACTTGTTAATGAAAAAATTTAATAATTTTTCCAAGATTTTTTTAATGGTGTAGTTTGATTTTTGAAGGAGGTATTCCCTAAAGCATTTGCTTGCCATAGGCGAGGTTAGAGTACTCCAATGCTGTTTGTTAGCATGTTTTCCACGAAGTCTTTAGTACTTTTGTCCATCATCAAAAATCTTCACAGCAACTTCACGATTTCTTCTCAAAAGATTTTTAAATTTTCAACAATTATATCCGACTTTTTATTAAATTGGATAATTTAAAAACAGTTCCGGGTTCAAATGTTGTAGAAAAGAAGATGCAATAATCATTCAACTGTTGTAACATACATGTACAGTCAGTTGATAATTAAATGCGAACTTTTTCACTTGGGAATTTTTTAGTAAATAAAAATTTTCACTCAAAGTAAATTTAATTTATTTAAAGAAAATTACTACTTCGATGATTTCACAAGAATTAAACTCGCTTTAAGTCAAATCATTTATTTACTATATATAAATTCCCATCCGCAAAATTTGCATTTAATAATTAATCGACAGTACAGAGTACATAAAATTATTTAGAAGCGATAGAAAAGAATGTAAACAATCTCGGAATGTGAAAAATACTCGTAAGTGTACATATGCTACAACGTGGTGTACTTTACACATTTTTATTCCATTATTCATAAAGGAAGAAACAATTTCATCGCAATCATTCTATTAAATTCTCGTAATAACAATCTGGAACTCTTCTAAGTATGGTAAAAGCTATAAATTATTACAACTATTAGATTAAGCAGGTGCAGCTTCCTAATATAGAGTGTGTCATTAATAAGCGAGAAATGCTACTATTTCTGCGTCATTCGAGCGGTGTCTAAACCGATACGATATAATAGGCCATTAGCATCTGCCAAAGTACACGGATGGAAAACGTAAATATTGGGAGCGCGCTCGATCAAAACAACAACACGAGGACGACTGTATAAATAGCCGGAGCAAATACGTAATTACTAATTTGTTTACGAATTAATGCGAGAAAAAGTGTGTTCGACGTCCATCCGTGTTAAAACGTGACGTCAAATTGGTTGCGGACCGATAAATCAGCTGCCTGTGACGTACGTTAGTGTATTTTTTCGATAAAGATTTGCCGAAAATATGGACACGTTAAAATGCGGAAAAGTAAATTTATTGTTTTTCTCATAAAATTTCGTTAATTTTATGAAAAGTATGACGTAGAATGTTCGAGTGAATTTGGATCTTAATCAAGAAAAAAGCGGTTGGTATTAGACACCCAATAGCATTCGATAAATAGTCATTGTCTAGAAAAGGCTAATGACGTCGATAGTGACCTATTAATTAAAAGTATTTATATCTCCTTTCTGCAAACACAAGTGTGTTTGTATTGTAATAAAAGTTTCTTAAGAGTTAAAACAAATATACTTTAAATGAATTACTGGTAAGACAACTTGTTTTTATTTATAGGTATGGTCATAAATAAAATACACTAATAATAACACGGTAGTTAATTCAGTCTTCCTAGTTTTTTTTTAAGTATTGCAATATTAAGATACCCAAATCACTTTAACAGTACGTCCAAATTTCAATAATTCTGCAAAATTTATCTTGAGATTTTCTAGAACTAAAAACGCTGTGATAATGCCACTAATTCTCAGAGAATAAAAACTAGTAATCAAATATGTTTCTATTCAAATCTAAAATAGCTACCACCTATCAAAAAAATCAAATAAACGAGTAAAGAGGAAGCACTTTATGTATCAGTAAAGGCAATATTTAATGAATATGAATGAAATATTTCCAAAAATGTATTTAATAAGCTCCAATAAATCTGCAACTGTTTACGTATTTAAATAAAAATCAAATTCCGAACAGATTTTCCACTAAAAAGTCAATAAGATATTTAATAATAGAAAACAGAAACTATTATTTTGTTTTCAAAATTCTACATTCTTTAATTTGTTACAGTAAACTTGTAATAACAGGTGTTGTTGTTGAAGAAAGAACGTTTATGCAATTGCTAGTAACTGTTAGCAAGCATTTTACGCAGTTTCACGGTAGTTGTATTCAGAAAAATAAGTATAGGAAATATTTACCATAAACAAATTGGCTCATTGCTCACGTTTTCCAATTCCAGAAAGTCAAACTCTGATATTTATTACAATTATTCCGAAGTAGTTTAAAAAGTGTAGTTAAAAGATACAAAACTATCGCAGCAGTCTTCGCAAAGCCACGAGGACATTAAAAGGAAATATTGACAAAAATCAGTGCACTAAATATCCTGAATTAGTGCTTATGGAATGTTCTTGCAAAGTTCATAACCTACAAGTTGAAATTTTTAATTTTGAGAAAATAAAATAACCACAGCAAAAATATTTCTTCTTAGAAAAGATCAATCTTCCTGAACTGATTATAATCTATGATAGTAGGTCTTCCAGAGAGAGAAGTTTTTTTACGAAAGGCCTGCATAATATCATAATAACCTCGCCATTGAATTATTGATATTGAAATAAACAAAAAAACACAGTTGTGTTATGTAGTACCAAACGACAGAGGTTCTCAGTACTGACGATGAATAAATAAATTTGATATCTTATCTTAACAACTTTTTCAAAAAAACTAGACATTTGCTATGAAATTCTGGGATAGAGAATTTCAGGTAGCAATATCTGTCAGCTACTTAACTAACACTTTTATCCTCACATTGATAAATCCATCCCAAACGTATCAAAAAGATAAACAGACAGCTTTTGATATAGATTGTTCAGACAATTTTACTGGCTTGCTATTTCATTTCCTACAATAATTTTGTGTGGGGTTCTTCTGAATCTGTTCGGCTGATGTGACTGTTCTGTTTTTTTCCTTTAAAAATCTATCTTATTCTATAGATATTTTCAATAGTAATATATGCATATGGCATCTACTTTCTCTGATACAATATTATCTATAATTCATTAGATTTGATTATAAATGACGAAACATTTCCACATTCGGTTGTCTTCTCTCTGAAGGTAGATTAGCAGTATCGCAGTCGAGTCTTGTCAATGATGCTTAGAGCATATCTCGCTAGCTGCTTGAGCTGTTGGGGTACAATTAACACTGTAAGTTTACTGACGAAGAGAGATAATGTTGTAACAAAGCCATAGAAACACATTAACACACATAAATTACACAACAAGAGCTACGAGTACCATCGTGGCAAGTAATAAAGGTAAGGAAACGACTAAAGATGTATCCATCACAAAAAAATATGTAGAAGATAGGTCAAAATATACATAATCAGCAAAATTTATAGAAGTTTATTTATTTAAATACATATTTGAACAAATGGTATTGCATTCCTTATAAGATATATTGCATTGTTAGTAAAATAAATTGCTGTCGTATGGAACGAATACGGATTGTTCCGGTAACTAAACTTTTTAGTGTAATTAGTGTATTAGCGCCTTTAAGATTTAAAACAATACGAAAAAGCTTCTGAAACACCAAAAACTACCGTTGGAAGTAATATAATGTTTCTGTATTTAAAAATTTTCGGTCACATTATTAAAGTTAACTTTTGGTATCTTTTTTATATACGAAGAATACTATTGACAATATGAACGCAGTAATACACATTTTTGAAAATGAGACAACCAAATGTGCTAATATTTCTTCGACTAAAACTAAATTGAATGAATTATCATATATGCATCAGAAAAATTAGGTTTCGATACCATATCGAAGACTTCCACGCTCCGAGTCTTTGTTATGAAAGCTTTCGGGTTTTGAACACGTATTTGTGCTAGTTTATAGAGACTACAAAATGTTTGTAGCTAGTATTTAGTTAAATAAGATCATCGCGAATCTTAGAAACTGGCCAGTGGAGTATCGATACATCGTTCAGTATTCCCTGAAATAGATAACCAAGATATCAATTTTAAGGCATTAGTAATAAGAAATCAATTACAAAGTATCGACACCTATGAATGTACACGATATCGATACATTAATAAGCATCGATACCTCATACCAGAAAATGTTAGTACTGCTCAACTTTACTGAACAACAATTTGTAGTTTGTCTTAAAATCAATATATTATTATAACATTTTTACATCTATGGAACCGTATTTCTAGTTCAAGACCAACTTAAAAGTGTCGATATTATATATGTACCATAAAAAATACTTATGCATATGGATGATAATATGGTTTAGTTTAGATTTCAAATGATAATTTTATACAATTCGAAAACCATTTTCCAAAAATCGGTCAACAAATCCTAAATCAACCTTTATTTTACAAAATATAAAAATTCTTAACGTTTGTATCATTTTGTATTCTTGAAAAATACTAGTAAAAGAAATACTTTCCTATATAAAACATATTTCATTGTCATGGAAAGGTTATGAAATATATATTTAAACGTTAATCGAATGCAGTATAATACCGGTATATTAAACTATAACAGGCCTTTGAACACGTGTATGACAGATATTAATATAAAATTTAAAGTATAAACATTTTATATTTATATAATTATTAGTCACCAGTATATACATAAAGGAAATAATTAGCATAATAAGAACCTTAGCACAATTTCTACTCGACCGAAAGTTTTATTTTCGTTATTTCAGAGCCGGATATGCTAGCTGTGTCGAAATAGCTGTATCCGGTTCTCGAACGTTGGACCGTCGACAGAAACGAAACAAAATATGTAAAGGTATGTATCGAGCGTGAGGTGTACAAAAAGGATGATGAAAGAAAGAGATGAAAGTAAACGTTGTGCAGGTTGAGGTGAGAGAGAAGGCCGCCTTTTTCCATCAGTTCACCGCACGAAGAACCGCTCATAGTGTATAGTGCGTTTCGAATGATAAGAAAAACATCCTATAATTTCCAATATATAGAATAACAAAGATATGTATTTAAACCAAATATCTTTACACTTTTTAAATTACGATGTAACAACATAAGTGATCTTTAGATACACAATATTTTCCTGAAAATGCCTGTAATAGGCCCTCATGGTATATTGTTGGAATGGCCCTGCACCACGGGTACCTATTACAGGCATTTTTTGTTTGTTTTTTTTTTATATATATATTGAGTCATTTGAGAAAATTGATAAGATGATCGAAGTTGTGAAATTTAGTAACCGTGACATTGCATTGCAATCAAGTTTCACAATGAACTTGATTACAATGCCACGGTTGCATCGATTTTTCCAAGTATTACCTCCTTGATATAATCATTACAGATGCAATTATAACTTTGGTATAAAAATGCAAATATTTTATTTAGATTGTTTTGAAAAAAATCGTCCAAGCTTTGTCAGAAATTTTAAAAACAATGCCCAAAAAAATTGTTGTTATAGAAGATAAAGCTACAAAATTTTAATTAATGTTCACTTATTTGTTAGTATTTTGCCTTCATCTGTTAGCTGCTTGTAAGTATTAAAAGAATCCAAGCACACAAAATGTATAATAATAATATGAAATGGACCATACATACAATTGTCTCCTTGCATCGCTGCTCCATCATTACCATCATAACAAGCTGATCGGCAGAAACTTATGTATGAATCGTATGATTGTAGTGCAAAATGTGCACGGGGTTCCTCTATACAATACGGCAAGTGGGTGACGAATAGAGACGGGACAGTTGGGAACGCAAAAGTATAATCAATATTTTGATTCTAATTATATACACGTTGAGAAATATCCATGGAACTTTTATTTTCTACTGTAATTTAAATTTTGGAATAATTAATTATAAGGCAACATTTCCGATGGAAAAAATCAAAAATATAAATTAAATATTCTGAATGGAGTAATGCTCGAAATAGTTCTCTTTATCTGCTGTAGTAAAACAAAATACAATATCACATTAACCACTTAGCATTGAAACATTCTGGGTTATACGAAGCCTGCATAAATCTTTGTATGTTCTTGGAAACTAATTGGTAAACATTACAAATTATGACAATGACCTATTACCGCCAATGACAGTATTTAAAATAATGGAAACGAATATAAGAATAGTGAAAAAAATTCTAAAATCTGTGTATGTGTATGGATTATATATTTGCATGCTAGAAGTCACAACGTAAACGCACACTACCCCCCTCAACACCAATATTTATAAAAAATAAATATATGGTGTGGAATTATAGATTTTCTTTTCTCTAATAATTCCTTACATATGCTAAATGTTTAATTAACTTAGAGCTTCTGATCTGTGGTCTCCGAAATCCGCTCATATTACAACCCTAGAAAAGTTCTTAGACCTAGCGCTCAAGATGAACTTTGTACCTTTGTATCTTGAAGATTAATGATTATTCTAAAATTCTAATCTAATTTAATCCTATTGTAAAAAATTCTTTATTTTCTTTTGTTTTTTTTATTAGCATGACATTTCCTTTAATAACATTTTTATGTATGTACCGGGTGACCAACTAAGAATTGCGTTCGTCATATCTCAGGAACGGTTTACAGTACAGCTTCGGGAAAAAAATATCAGTGACCCAAGTGGGCCCGATAAACATCTGAAAATTATTTTGAGAAGTGTAGAATGACCGCTAGATGGCGTAACTGTACACCAAAAATTTAAATTCTTATTTTATGCAAATTTACCAACTTAAGGTCTATCACAAACATCAAAATTGGAATTTTACATTGGACCAGAGAGGAGGAGGAGAAACCTTGTTTTGAAGGAACGCTTATAACTCCGGTTCTGTTGAATCGAATTTTGCAAACTTAGTCTCCTTGGAAACAGTATTACTCCTCCAATCTAATGCTTACAAATTCAAGCCAATCTAATAAGTAAAGTGCGTGCTAGAGGGCGTTGTTTATTTTTTTTATAGATTGGAAGAGTAATGCTGTTTCCAACAAGACTAAGTTTGCAAAATTCGGTTCAACAGAACCGGAGTTATAAGCGTTCCTTCAAAACTAAGTTTCTCCTTATTCCTTCCCTATTTGACAAAATACAAAAAAATTGTGCAGTGTAAAATTTGGGGAATTTTCAAAAAATTCCGGTTTTCATTTTTGTGATAGACCTTAGTTGGTAATTTTATATAAAATAAGAATTTACATTTTTGGCGTTCAGTTACGCCATCCTACACTTTCCTAAATCATTTTTAGATGTGTTTCGGGGCCACTTTAGTCAGTGATATTTTTTCCCGAAGCTGTATTGTAAACCGTTCCCGAGATATGGCCGACTGCCATTCTTAGTTGGCCACCCGGTACATTTACCGCAAAAAGTTTAGAAAATACAAACTTTGTAATGAAACTTGGCGTTGAGTATCAACATTTGAATCTAGAGACTGGATTTACATTTAACATTTAAATTTAGTATCTCAAAAAATGTAACCTAAACATGTGCATTATTTGTCTACTAGAGTACTCGTAGTGATCTGAACGATGTTCTTGTCTGTTGAATTTCATCAGTAAATAATTTATTCCTCCATTCATATTGACGTTTATTTTTGACGCGTCATCTAGTAACTAACAATCGAATCACACGAACTACAAGTTACCTGAGTTTATACAAGGCAAGATTAAAAAAAAAAATTATAGGGATCTTGGAAACTATAATAGACAGTTTTGCTTTTTGATTAATCGTCTTCAATCAATGATTTTTTTAAAACTTCATATTTAATATTCTCGATACAGTATTTCTTCAAGTTGTTATATTTTACATGTACAGCTCTTTCATTTAAACTTTGAAATGAACTACAAAATAAGAAAATTAGTAGTCACGCCCAAATATAATAAATCTTGAAGGAATAATAAATATCTTACAACTGTTTTTTTTACTAATTTGACAATATTTTTATTTAATGTATATTCTACATTTTATTTATATGAATAGCATATAAATGTAATGAAATAAATACTAATACCAAACTCGAACCGGATGCTTAGACGAAAAGTAATTGTGTATACCCAGCAAACTTGAGGATCATTTATTCATCAACAATTGCGTCTAGGATTAGACCTAATACATATTATTTTATTTAAATTTTTTGAATAAAATCTCTTTCAGAACGAAAATGAAAATGACTACATTAAAATTATCATAATATAAGATATCATAGGGCAAGTAAAGTTATAGCATTTTTCTTGAATTTTTTTCTCTCTCGCTATAAGGTTCCATTCAAAAATGGAATAAACGAGTTTCTATTCTAAAGTTCTCGCCGGCCAATAATTTAATTTCGAAGCTATTCGATTTACCGCCCATCTCTAGTGGCGAGTGTTTGGTGAAAGGCTGGGAGCTACGTACACTGTTCAACAATTCGAAGGTTGAAATTTATAAAAAGACGCATCCTGGTCCATACACAGAAACATGCACGCACACACATACCGTGTTTGCAACTCGTATGTATGAAGAGAGAGTGTGAGTCGGACTTACGAAGAGAGATAACGCTACATATACGGTTATCAAGTTATCATCTAATATTTATTACTGCCCGACAGGCTTATAAAATCAATTACTCCGAGTTACTATACGGCGTGTATTATATACAACACCCAATGAAATTTTGTTAACAATACTTTAGTTGTTTTTACGTCGTAAATTAATTTTAAATTTGTTATTTTGAATAAACTATCGTTTTAAGTTTTATAATAAGCTAGATTTAAAACACGAATCGCAAGCGCAGCTTTCTGTTCTGTTTTTGTTATTATCATTATCTACTGAATCCATTAATTACACTAGCCGACAATTTTAAACTGTTTTTGAATACCTGTTGTATAAAAATGGATGTATAATTCTTACAGTCTTTACATGAAAGCATAACCGAAAACCAATTTTTCCCGTACGTCAGGTTTTAGAGTTACATACTCCGCTAGTAGATAAACAACAATTGTATTATTTATAAAATTTTTTTAAGCAGAAGTTTAATTAGTATTAAGAACACAAAAACACTGAACTGTTCACAAACGAAAATTACTGACATATCAAAATTTTGCGTAAATAGTTATTTCTTCCTTTTATGTTGGCTGTCGCCTTCTTCCCACCTATCCTGATATCGTTTTTCCATTTCTGCCATATCTTGGAATTTTTCCCCTTTGCGTCACTTATCTTTCCTAAGTTAGCAGAAATCCAAATGACTGTAAAAAATGAACTTTGAGCAACAGTCGGCACCCTAAATTTTTCTAGCAAATTAGCTATATCTTGGTAGTTTTCACACTTTTAATGTCCTAGAAAATGTTTGCAAACATTTTTAAAACAAGCCCATGCTGTCAGGTCTAAATCATTCATGGTAGGTTCATAAGTTTCCTCTTTGAAAAGCTGCTTAATTTATTAGAATTCTCTATCTCTCTCTGTAATGCGTGAAGTAGTATCCTTTATAGTTTCAGCCGCCCTTCAAGGAATAGCCGCGAACATACTGGATTTTGTGGCGATAATTTTTTCATTTTAAATTTTATATTAATCTTAGTGAAGAACAGATAAAAATATTATTTTGAAAATTATAGAAACTGTTTAGATTGTCAGTAAAAAATCATGTCGAGTAATGTTATTAGCTCATTTTAAAAATCACGTGTCTAACAAACGAAGTAACAAAAGAAGTGTTGAAAAAAACATCACTATTAATTGTCGTCATCGATATAACTATTTCAAATTATTTTTTTTTTATTTTGAAACTACTGGTCTGTTTATTGTGATATTTTTGTAATTTCTATGCCTCATTTTTGTATTCAGAATTACTCTTCGATAAAATATAATATAAATAAACAAGTTAATTTCTTCTTTCAATGAAAAAGTATCTACAAATAGTTACATCTTAGTGATTGATTGTTTTGATACAAATAATAAGTCAAAGCACTGGTGAAAATTTCAAAAGCCTCATTTGGACAAATATAGTATATTATGACTTCCAAGTTCCATTAAGCCCTTAATTATTAAAGTGAGAAAAGTTTTCGAGGGAAGTTGTCTTCTTTTAAACATTAGACTTAACAAATTCATGGTATGCTAGGACAGATTCACATTATATATCACATTTATGAGAAATCTACGTTAAAGTCTTCACAACTACCAGATCATCACCCGAAGTTCGATTTAATAAATTGGATAGTAGATTAAAAAATGAGAGAAAATCTGGTGAGAGAGGTCCATAAATTGCTAAAATAGAAGTTTTAAAATCCTTTAGCAACATTCTAAAACATGAACACTATCATAAATGACATCGTTGTTTCTAAAAATTGCAACATCTCTAAGAGTAGAAACAGTTCACCACTAATGAAAAGTGTATCCTTCCGAAACCTGGTAAGATCAAATCGGACCCGCTAAGTTACGTACTACTGATTTGTATACAAAAACACAAAGTTTGTGTTCCATGCCATTTTCTAAACAACAATGGCGTTGCTAGCTTCATATTAAATTAGCAAAATCGCAAGCTAAAAAAATTAAGAAAATAATCAAACAGAGACAAAAACGGAAAGATTCTGAATTAGTTTAATTTAATTAAGAACGTTTAAATGGAGCCCATTCTTTCAAATATGTTAAATATTATCAACCACTACACTGCATGCATAAGTGTAAAAATTGTAAATTACTGAAAATAGAAGAATTGCTGCTGCATCCACCACAGATGCACACATAAAGTGCATATTTATTTTAGCTTTAAAAATTTCAAATTTCGAAACGGTTACAAATAAATATACGAAATTTTGCAGCATAAATTTGAATTATACTGGAATAGCTTCAATGACATTTTTAATTACCTAAAGGCATAAGATTTGTTTGGTCCAGCATTATTTTCAAAGTAGTAACAAGATTGATAATGCATTAGTTTATCCAGTTCAAAACGTATTAATCTTTAGAGCACTAGAACTCTTTTCTTACTTAATTCATAGGTTAATCATGAAGTTGAAGAAACAATGGAAAATAAATTAGAAATATCTGTTCGGCAATTAAATGAACAAATTAATCTCTCTGTTGGTACAACTTATGAATTATTAAAAAAACATTTGCCACTGCATGCATATTATGCAACAGCAATATGAGAATAATTGTTACAAGTTTGCAACTGATTTATAAATATTTAGATATAATAACCATAATAACAACAATAACGTAAAGCTGAATTTTTACCTTTAATACTGCCTAACAGTTTTTTGTGATGAAGAGTACCATTCTTATTTAGAAATAGAGATTTCATTCTTATAAAATAATGTTTGTTGCTTCATAAACCGTTAAAGTGAAAATTAGAAGTAAAGAAGCAACATTCAAATTTAGGCAAAATATCAATTAATCTAACTTTTTCTTCTTCCGTTCTTTCCGTAAGCAAAATGTTTGTTTTGTATTTACACAGTAACCTGTATTATATTTGAAGATAAAAATTTCATAAAAATATTGACATTGTACAAGACTAAAGTAAAAACAAGTTTGTATTAAACCTGTTTCCATCGTAACAAACATTTATTACAGTTAATATTTCGAATTAATTTTTCATAGCGGATGGGATGTTTATTACAGTTAAAAATCATTCATTATCTCCATTATTCCCAATACTGTTTCGTAATCGAATCTGTTCTGAATTTAATATACCTACCGTTTTTTATATATATTCTATTAATGACCCGTATTTCTTTTTCAAAAACTTATAAATGTTGACGGTTTATTACTGTCTGTTTTTAATGTTAAAAAATTAAAAATTACAAAATAATTAATGACGCACCCTGTATAATTACGATATAGTGTATGAGCAAATACTATTGGGCTTGACTCGTTCGAAAGTAGGTCCGCAAGTTCAAATGAATGAGTTTATTCTATTTTTGCACGACTAAAATTAGAAGGTTACTACTATTCTGACACATCGCCGCCGAGGTTCAGAGCGAGATACATTGATGGCAAAAAATGTGCAACTGTTTTGCTTGTTCCTGTTGTAATAAATAATCAATACGAATAAGTAATTTTAGTCTGCGTTTTAATTGTACAAAAGTAGCTTCGTGCCATTTGAAATTCAGTATAAATTTTGATAATTCTAGGAAGTAGAAGCAATTAATAAAGGTTGTTTAATTATACCATAAAAAATTAAGTCCAAAATTTTACGATTTGAGAAGCAATAAAATTAAGAATACATTAGATAATTTAAATGGAGGTTATACATAATGTCCAATATGTATGTATTGTAGTTATGTTTATATTTAGATTACTTCGAAATTTATAATTACAGTTACCACGTTATATAAATTCTTACTATACCTAATACTATTTTACATCGAAAAGGTTACATATTCTAACACCAACTCTATCAAATATTGAACGTGAAACAACACATCATTGAAATGAATCTTTCTGTATCTACAGACGAACTTGTGTGTGGTGTTACCAGAGGTTCCTCAAATATATCGATAAATGAACTTGCAGGTGCTGTCATAGTGTCCGTCACTTTGAAACTAATCTCATTAGGACTGCCAACACCGATCTTATCGTGTCTGCCAAAAAGTGCATTCTAAACGTATTTTCAGTACAATCTGCATCATATAAAAGAAACTGTGCTGCCGTATGATAAGCGCGTCAGATAGCTTCATCTTATCATGGTGAAGGACCCAGATGCTTCTGCATCATTTCTCACCGCGCTAGCTTCTTGTTTCTGTTGTTGCTTTAGTTTCTCGTTGGACTTAGGTACATTAAGATGGAATTGTGTATTCTTTGTTTGATCTAGAGGTATGTACGAACGCGTTGTAGGTAATTCCATCAACATCAGGTAGTGATTTTTTGAATGGACTTACCAACGTGGAAATTGTAATGATTACCGTTGATTTAGGAATCACTCCCATAAACCCAACTCTTGTAACATGTGGCGACAACCTTGTAGTTCGAAACGTTCTTTATCAACTGATCTAGTCATTTTAAAAACATTTAAAGCAGTCGTAAGTTTGTCTCATCCAAATTGGTCACTTCGAATTGTTTCCTGAAGACTGAAGCTTTCAAATATTAACACCAATTACACAGTTTTTACTAAATTATTTTTTCCTCATATCTGCTGCAGCAATGGTGAAATAGAGCAAACTGAAATGATTAACAGGAGATAGGTGTTTGATTGTTACGACGTTTATTAGCGACAACTATTAATGAGAATTATGAAACGCCGGTCGGAGTCTTAAACACAATCGAACTCGCAAAGTAATATATTTAATAACAATTTATAAGTAAAGAGCGGAAATTAAGGCAGCACGCATAAGTGCCGCCCCAAGTTGGTTTGAAAGCTTTGAGAGCTGACAGCCTCTGCCAGAGGTACCACGATTCTAGTTGGTAGAAATCGAAAAATACCTATAACAGTTAGAATAATGTTGTCCCGGACTTTTTTTGAAGAAAATTTCATGTTCTTCAAAAACATCCGGTCCAACATTATTCTGTTATAGTTTTCTAGTGCTACCAATAAGAAGCATTAAAATATTTCGAAATATGTAAAATCCACAAAAAAAAACGGCTTTACGAAGCTTACTTATAACTTGTATTTATGTGATTTATAAAATCAGTAGTTTCTGGTTTATTAAATCATTTTTTGCTTTCACATCGCCATCAACTTAGGATACTATTTTATAATTAATATTGCATTTTTTATGGAGTATAATTCACTTGATAGTAACATGACAAGAGATTAGGCAATCCAATTAGTGTTGATGTTAATGTAATCAATATAATGTTTTGGTTGGATTCATTATGTCGCTTTTGATCATTTAAAGCTGTAAAAAACACTCGCCAATTTCATACTTAACATTTATGCTATTTCCGTCAAAAGTATTACGAACTAAACTACTACACCTTAAAAATTAAATTAAAATACAATTAAACGATTTTATAATTGATGTAATAAGTGACTATCACATTCTAACAAGACTATAAAGATAGAAATAGCTAACACGTATAACATTTCATTCACATTCGAATCTCGTATTTTAATTACGCGTTGCGTGATTGTTTTTCTTTTTTTGAAGAGAATAATATTGTAATGGCAATTAATTATGCACCGATTAGATCTCCGCGCATTTTTTTTACACTTGTCTAATGAAAACGCGAATGCTGTTTTAAAATATGCATGACGCATTGTATATGTATATAGCGGTATTGCATACGTTGAGAACATTCTCTACCATACACGACCTGCTCGTGTATTTGTGTTTGTTTACGAATTCGATTCGATTAATATCAATGAATATGCGACTAATACACAGGTATTATGGTATAGGTAGGCAGGACAATTATTAAATATACTACAATGTGAAAAGGTTAAACGAAAAAGTACCGAGTGATTCTTATCAACAAACAGACATAATATATGTTTTCCTTTTTTGTTCTCGGTATCATTCACAAGTGCGTAGTAAAATTAATATTCTCAACAAAGAAACTAACTAACACCTGTTTTGTAATTTATAAATTTAATGTTCAAAAAAAACGATTCAAAAGAAAATATTCAACAGGAAATGTGTTCGAATGAAAAATTGCTGGAAGGCAAAATTACTACTAAATTTACAAAAAGTCAGGCTAAATTAAAACGAAAATGAAAGTACAATTCTCTTAAGGGAAATTTCGACCAATGCCTCGGTAACTGTTTGCCTCAGCTGAATAAAGCCGTAATACTTCAGAAGCAAGAAAACAGAAAAAGTTATTGCAAGTGTGTGCACAGTCTAGCAAGGAAAAACAAATATGCTGAACATGGCTTTTGTTGTTCTTTTGTCAATCGGCAATACTGTATTGTATTAACTTTGTTTTCATGCATTATTTTCATCTGTAATGATGAACATTTTTTACAGTACCATACAAAAAACGTGATAGTATGCCAACAGATTTAATGACAGACGCTATACAAGAAGTGTTCGAGAAACAAGAACCTATACTATAGCAAAAAATTAAAACAGATCCAAACACCACACATCTGTTGATAATATTGTAGTTTTGCTTCCTAATTATACCATTCATTAAGTTTTTACTGCTGAGAAAGAATTGTTGAATTATATCCAGGAAAATCCGCATTTCTTCATTTTAGTTTCACAAAGCAGCGAATACGGTTATTGACTTTTGAGTATGCTAAAGCTCTAAATAAAAAAGTTCGAACTTCATAGGAAATCAAAACGACAGCTAGTTATTAGTACAACTTACAAAACGTTGGCCAGAATCTGTAATATTACGAAAGCCTGAAGCTTGGCTAGGACAACAAGCTTTAATAGAAACAATGTGCAGCAATTTTATATGTACCGTCTAAGTATCATGTTACTGCTGAGCATATTTACAACATGGAGGAAACTGAGAATTTAATTATTCTCTAGCAGTTTATTAACATAGAAGTCTTCTTTGAAAAAATGGAATTTGTTTCAAAGCAAAACCCTTATTTACTAAATCCACATTTCCTGCTAAGAGATTCGCATTTAATATGAAGAAGATGTTTCGTAAACCATGAAGATATTAAAAAATACTTAAGACAATTAAACAACTGGGAAGTTTAATATTTACCGTAGCTATCGACACATCAATAATACGGGGCTTTGAGCTACAGGAGCTAAACACAGATTCCAGAGCCTCCATCAACACAGACAATTATGTATGTTCAAAATCTTACAAACCAATGAACACTTGTCCTTTTTAAACGACATAATAAAACAGGAAGCCGGAAAATTCACTAGTAAATATGAACAATTAACTTTGAAAAGAGTTTCGAAAATTTGTTTACAATTTAGAAAATTCATTTCATTTAAGAACTTATAGAATTATTTCTGATAAATAACATCTCGTTCGCATATATTTGTGAAGTTTACTTGTGTAGTCGAAGCCCCCGGTGGTCGCAACGGTTTGCGGCAGAGCCGCGATAGCCCTACATGGTGGTTCGACTCCACTTCGGGACGGCATATTTTTATATAAAAATATGTTTAATTAAATTGGCGTTTGGGAAAAATTGCATTATTGTATTTCTGATAAAACTCAATAGCCTTATCTCCAGTTGTCCGGACATAATTCCAATTACAACTGCAACAAATTAGTTTGTTCTCAAGTTTTATAATACAGTGGAATCCGCTTATTACGAACTCTGTTACAACAAAATATCGGTTTTTGCGAAGTAAGCTCATGATTTAGGCTGGTTCTGTATTAGATCTGATGTTAAGTATTTCGGATACAGCGAATTTTTTTACTGCGAAATTTCGCTTTTAACAAACTATTTTTCCGTCATTTATTCACGGAATTACGGATACAACGAATTTTTCTGCACCGTCATGAATTTGTACCATCTTTTTTAATACGCCTTGACGCCAATGACGTAAATATAATTTACCATCCTCATCGCTTACCAGATTATTAAAGAATAAGGAAAAATTGACTTAAAGTTTTGTTTACAATTCCAAGGAACGTAAGAGACTGAAAACTATAATGTTCGAAGATTTAGATGAAGTTCTGCTTAACTGGATCAAACAACAATGGAGCTCCAACATACCAATTAGTTGCCCATCCTTGTTGAGAAAGCAACCTATTTCGGTAAAGGATTAGGGTATGGCGATGGCTATCAATGTTCTATGGGCTGGATTTTAGATGGAAGAAACGATATAACATTGGACTTAGTAAAACATCTGCAGAGGCTACGGCGGTGAATAAAGAAGTAACTTCTGAATGGTTAGCTAATATATAGCCAATAGTTAAATTCAGTTACATGGATTGTGATATATTCAACGCCGATGAAATGGGGTTATTTTATAAATTAACTCCCGACAAAACCTTCAAATTTGAATGAATGAGAAGAAATGAGAAATGTATAGAGGGTAAGTTATCCAAAGAAAGAATTACAGTTCTTGTGTGTGCAAATGCCGACGGATCCGAAAAACGTAAGTTAATTGTAGAAAAGTCCAAATCACCGAGATGTTTTAAAAATGTGACCAACTTAGCGGTTGCTTATCAAATAAAAATATAAATTTATGTAAACATACTCGGATTAAAAGTGCCCGGCCCTTCTCTTCAACAAATTTTGATACAGTGTCCATTTACGACTAGCTACGCCGCTGATTTTTCACCAGTTTTTAGATCATATAATTACTGTAGCTACACATTTAAAAGTATGGTGGTGCAAGACAACATACATTTATAACAAAGTTGCTTAGAGGCGTGGTAACCCCATAAGATTTTCTTGGATCCTATTTACCAGACAGACTAGAATCTATGGCAGAAGTTTCAGGTATGGGTCACCAAATTCTATTTATGGAACTCAGCCCAATCCCAATACAAATTTCAGCTTTGCCCTTTTGTTATAATCAACACCGAAAACTAGCTCTTTGCCTATGACTGAACTAGTTTTAAGTACAAATTCAATATCTCTTATTAAGCAAGTCACATTTTATAATGCCATTTCCAAAAGCATCTTCCAGAAAAAGTAATGGCAGGGAGCGCAGAAAGAAGCCAACGGAACATATTCTAACAGATACACCCGGAAAAAAATTAGCTGTTACTAGTTATTGGCGTTAATAAACTAAAAAAGAAGAAAGTCAATGAAGCGAAAGCGAAAAAGACAGCAAGAAAATCAAGAAATGTGTTATGTAATTCCTCGTTCGAAAGTGAGGGTTGTGCATATTTTCCAGACACTTCTTATAATTTTAATATTGACATCAGTTTTATTTTCAGACATTAAAATGCGACCAAATTACGCCATTGAAAGGAAATTCAAATAAAATACTTCGTATAAGTAAATGAGCTTCAAAATTCATAAAATATCACGTTGCCAACGTACTAGAAAATTTTAATAATTTCGCTTGTTTTGTAAAGTTTTACAGAACAACTATTTCTCCGAAAGAAACGCAGATCGTTATGAGATACACGCTAATGATATACCAACACTGTGTATTGATGTACAAAATTTTTGTTTTATGTTGGTAAATAAATTAGTAATGTAATAATGTATATTTTTGGAAAATGTGAGTATTAATTTTAAAAATGTGTTTGGAAAAAAAACAATCAGTTCAAAGATACGCCTTAGACTATGCACCTTTGCACAAATTACACACATCAATATAACCATCATCAGTACACGCTTTTCTAGACGAAAACGATTGTGTGATTGTGAGTGCTGGTTCTAACGTGCCATCGAAAAAAGAAACATAATTGGTGTAGGCTATGTAAATGTTTTTGATCGATGCTTTAGCCACTACCACATAATGACATGTATTATTTGACATTTTATTGTAATCAAAGCATATATATATATACCGGGTGTTAATAAATAAGTGCGACAAACTTCAAGGGGTGATTCTGCATGCAAAAATAATGACAGTTTGCTATATAAACGTCCGTCCGCAAATACTTAGTTTCAGAGTTATAGGGTGTTAAAGTTTTTCTTAAAAACTGACGATTTATTCATGCCTCTGAAACCGGTCGAGATAGGCAAATGAAATTTGGTGGGTTTTAAGAGATGGTTATTGCGCATTTCTTGACATCCAACCAAGAATTTTATATTCATCATTGGCGTGCATACGGGTAATGATCTTAATTTTTTTAAGAAAAAAGAAATGGTGCGCCACTGAGATATTTCAAATTAAAAATCATTTTTGAATTTGCCATTCAATTTGTGATAAAAAAACCTCTCTTGCCTTTTTTTCGTGTGAGGCGCCGTTTTTATGCAAAAAAATAAAACATCTTAACGTGTATTTATCATTTCTTTAATACATTATCTAGTAGGCTACTGTCGACATTCAATATCAATGCATTGTTAAATACAAATATTTTAACGAAGTGTCAAAATAGCAACTCATCATTATTAAGCTTTTAGTTAGCTATAAAATTATTGTTAATAAGTAATTAATTTTTTTTTATTGAAAATAAATAACTCTGAAACTAAGCATTTGTGGACGGACGTTTATATAGCAAACTGTCATTATTTTTGCATGCAGAATCACCCCCTGAAGTTTGTCGGATTTATTTACTAACACTCTGTATATAATAAGAATTACAAAATCAATTAACGCAAATACACAAATGTGGTAAGTTAAATTGTAGCCCACTTTTATTGGACGTCATATCACTCAATTATATATATCATAAATTAGCGATTTCACCGCACAATAAAATATACAAAATACCAAACAATTCACGCACATATCAGAACCTTGCCAATGCACCTACAGAAACCAATTAAAATATTTCATATCTTAGTAATTTTTTCAAAATACCAACATTTATCAAATGGAAACCTCGAAATTAATTATGCAAACATTTAATACCTATTGCATCTAGAATATACGTTTAACCAATTTATATAAATCTGTATTCATGTATCAATACGATATATGAATATATATGTAAATGCCGCCTATTTCGTTATATACTTGATTATATACACAACCAACTACGTGTATGCAGTATTAAAGACAAACAAAACAAGATTAATTCATTAGCCAATCAATTGTGCGGCTTTGACTTGTTTACGATTGTTTCTTTTTGATTTATGTTTAGCATTATGCAAGTCAGATTTTGATTTCCGCAGTCCCTGGAATAAAAATCAATTGTTAATCGCCTGTTCAATAGACTTCGGTATTTAGCATAATGTTATTTGTCATTGTTAAACGTCCTCTGAAATTCGTTGATTCGATGCTTTGAGTGATATCCTGCTTTTTTGGTCGAGCGAATGACGTTTCGAAAAAAAAATAGGTGAATAGCTAGCAAGAATATAATACTCACAATTACGAGATTTGTATTGCGTCAAACAGGATTAAAGTCGTTGAGTAAGACATTTAGTTATTATATTACAATGTTAAAAATTGAAAACAACTCGATAATTATATTATATAGTGTATGCATATACTCGTAATAAGGAAATGACAAGTATTACTGAATAAGGCGGGATTAACGAATTAAGTTACAATATATTGTAATTTTATTCCAATCTAATCTTGTATTGTTTTCAGAAAATAACAATTCTTGGAAACATATTATTTACGTAAATATAAGCAGTCAATAATTATCACAAAAATATTCACAATAATTACATACACACGATGTACACATACTAACAAGAATTACGAGTATGAGTGTATTATGTATAAAAAAATGCTAGTTAGAAACATTTACGAGGGGTTCCCAGCTTTCCATATCTACCTGTCGTGAATTTTAAAATTGAACTTTAATTCTTTGTAATTCAACTTATGTTTTTAATTAGTATCTTAAGGCTGTTTATACTTGATGAATATTATTATAAGAATTTAACAGTTTGAATTTTCATAGAAGAGTAAGCTTCTCTATATTATGAACAATAAATGAAGACTGGGAAAATATTTTAGTATTAAAAAAAAATCATGTTTTCTAAGTTTTGCGTGTCAAGTTTTATGATTCTTCGTAAAAGGTGGTCTATTGCCATAATTGATGTTTGTACACAATAATGTCTCATTTATCCAAAGTGATTATTTTTTTTATACTTTAGAATTACATGTTTTGTAGGGGTGAGAGGTGGAAGTAGGTTTGATTTTATTATATTAAATTGGAATGTTTTAGCTGTACTATAAGGCTCGGTTTTTTAATCGGCGGTTAATTGTTTCTGTTAACTGGCTGGCTAAGCTTAACTTCAAGTTAAATTGCTAGCTTAGATTATATGTACTTTGATCTGCAGTTGGTTTAAACTGTGAGATCGATAAACACTTTAGCCAGCAGTTTGAATTTACCTGTCAGTTAAAATTGCTAACCAGCACCAGAGAAAGAGCTTAGGGAGGTAATTATTAAGCAAAATCCGAATATGTAGCTTTGTTCGCAGTAACTATCAGGAATCGTCACACGCATATAATAATAGGCAAAAAATTCCAACCGTGATAAGTAATTTGGTGTTCGTAGTAATATTGAAAATAGTTTGTGTTAATTAGATACCATCATAGGTTAGATACCACCATAGATAAAAAAAAATGCGAAGTATCAGAAGTCATTCTACGCGATCAACATACAAGCAAATTTTACTACAAAGAAATTTATTATTCAAGTATAATAAATATGCACCTGACAAATAGATAAAGTTGGTCATTTTCTCTACATGGTGACATAGAAAAAACTACAATGCATAGCAAAATGTGATAGAGGACCAAGAAATAACAAAAAAAGTTCCTGTACACACATGTCCGATTGCTTTTTGGTTTCAAGTTAGAAACTGTTGCAGTTAAAAAGCTTTTTATTAAAGAAAACAACATTAAAAAATATAAGATATACAGGGTGTTTCCTAATTGAATGTCAATATTTTAGGGGATGATTTTTTGGGCCATTTTAAAAAGAAAACTTCATATGAACGTATGACCTAAACGTCTTAACTTTTGAGATATAGGGTGGTAAAGTTTTCAAAAATAAATAGTTTTTCATTAATTCCTGTAATACTATTTTAGATATTTTAATGAAATGTGGTATACGTGTACTATGTATTAAGAGGCATTATTGAGTGCACCACATTTCTTTTAATTCCACCAGTGGCATTCGTACGGAATTTCAGCTACCTATTTTGACAGACGTTTAGATCATACGTTTATATTAAGTTTTCTTTTTAAAATGGACCAAAAAATCGTCCCCTAAAATATTGACATTCAATTAGCAAACACCCTGTATATTAGTTATATATAAGGTGTTCAAATTGGTGACCTTGTTCCTGAATACACATTTCCAATCTTCGTGTTAATGATTGACGGCATCTTTGAAATATGTTAGCACTATTACGAAATCTATGAGCAGACTCCACAATTCTGTTCCATAATTTATTGATCTTCACTATTTATTTCTACATAACACTTACACACATACACTTCACATTTCATAAATCCCCGAAATGAAAAATCGAGGAGATTAAGGTCGGGACTACGAGCTGGCCGCGGTATAGGTCCCCCACGACCAATCCACCTATTTCCAAATTTTCTTTGCAGAAATACCCGTACTCTTCTAGAATAGTGAGCTGGCGCTTCATCGTGCATGTAGTAAATTCTTCTTATAATATTCAATGAAACATCTTCTAATAAAGTATTCAGTTCATTTTCCAAAAAATTTCGATAGAGTTCGCCTGTCAATCGTCTGCGATTATACCTGCCCACACATTAAAGGAAAACCCATACTGGTGATTCCGTATTACGTTCTGATGACGGTTTTCATCGCTCCAATAATGCATATTGTGAATATTCAAAATGCCATCGCAAAATTGTAAACGCGGTAGGAAATCCTGTTCCAATAGATGATGGATTTTTTGGAAATGAAATGGATGAAGAAGTTGTTCTTTAAGGACCTTCCTAACAGATTCACGATTGGTATTCAGCACAGCTGCACTTATTCTTCTGGTGCTTATTCTAGGATTGTTTTCTACTACAGTGAAAATCACTTATAACGACTCCGCTTGTAGCGACGAACCCCTTTTTACGACCTAATTTTCAAATTTTGGTTGGATTTACATGTATTACCATAGTAAAAATTATTGCTTATAACGACTTCATATATAACGACATTCCGGTATTAACGGCCATTTTTTTTCCGCAATGCTTTGATTTATCTATCGCTTATAACGACGTGCGAGAAGAGCGTATGCACCTATACTTCTTCGGGTTTGCTACTTTCGGCAATTCAGACGTTAATGATTTAATGCGCGATGTGATCTCCATAGAAAAACGTTTGGATCGACATTATTTTCAGTTATTAATTCAGTTCGATAAAGTACAGAGCAAAATTACGAATTTTTTTAGCATTTTGTCTACTTTATTGACATATTTTTGATTTAGGTTTTCTTTTAAACCGTAGGGTACTAGATTATTTTAAGCATTTTTTACCTATGTATTTATGTAATGTTTGTATTTTATTGAGCAAATAAATGCTTTTGGGTACAAAGTTTGATAGTAATTTATGTTCCCTAAAATAGATACACCTCTGACACAGAATAGAATAAAATTAATGGTCAACTCCTTGTGTAACGACCACCGTTTATAGCGACTGTTTTTTTGCGGTCCCTTCGCCGTCGTTATAAGCGATTGTCACTGTATTTGCAAAATAGCTTCTTAATTTGCAACACTACGACGAGTTTTCTTAAGCTCAGAATCATATTTTGGTTTTTTTAAGTAACCATCTTCTCCCAAACGCCTATGTATGTACGTCAATAAATGTTCTAACATTACGAACTTGCCTTAATGGGTATCCCTCTTGTTAGATGCGTTGAGCTTCGGAAGCATTTGAACGCCGTAACACATGATCATGTCCCTGTATTCCACGAAAGTATAGAGTACCATTTTGAACGAAAACTTTCAATAAACTAAGTTAATATTGCTTTCACATTTATCAAATGTTTTGTTTCATGGAAATATATTTTTTATTGCCTAGGTAAAAGTAAAAAACAAGAACATGAAGCAGTCGGACATGTGTGTATGGAACTTTTTTTGTTTTTCTTGGTCCTCGATCACATGTTGCTATGCATTATAGTTTTTTCTATGTCACCCTGTAGAAAGCACTGCCGGTTTTTGATTGGAAAAAATGGAAAAGGCAAAGCAAGAAAACTTTTATGAAAGTTAATGAAATGTCAAATCTCATTAAAGAGGAAGGAGTACAAAAATATTGCTATCGAGAATTGGCGAAAATTACATCACATAAACATCATATTAATAATTTGTTTAATAATTTGTATTCATTTTAGTTGCGTTTTCTTATATTGTTTAGGTCCACATATGCTATTGCTTCACTTTAATGTTCCTTGATGTAATTAAATTTTATACGAATCATTAAGATACACTCAAAGGACGAAAACATATGAGATTTCGATTGCAATAACCGTAGGACACCAGAAATACGGTATGGATACCATATGACACAAATATTTAAAATTTACGCAACAACTTACATTCAAGTCAACTTAATTTGAAATATTCCTTGCCATTAGTTATATCTATTATTACGTTAATTAAACATCAACTAAACCGTGCTGTTATCTTTTTTTTTCTGTATGTACTTACTTTAGTTTACACGTCTTTTCATTCAAATTCCCGTTATAGCAGCAAAAAAAAAAGAATGTAGTGTATATAGGCATATGAATCGAATAGAAACGGGAAACGTTTTCAAGTGACTGCGTCAGCTATATTTCTCTATACTTCGTGTTGTTTCTCTTCGGTGCCGTTTGAATAAATTTCCAGTTATGATTGTATAGTGAATTCGAACGGTTGGTAAATTGAAAAAGCGTCGTAATAGCCTGCCTGACTCGAACCGCTCAAACACAGCAGCAGCAATACAACAGTAACATTGAAATTATTATAGACGACCGTCTCCGGCCCAATCTGACGTCACGCGGCAGAGATCCGGGTCGGACGGTCGCTGAACCACCTCTTGACCCACTGCCGCTTCGTGGAGTTCTCTTCATTTTACCTTTGAAAAATAACCTGGGCTCTAAATAAGTGTATCTACATTATTCTAAAAATAAACGTTTAATACGATTATTTTTCACGATAAAAATTGGTCGGCGATGTAAACGTTTTATCCGATTCTATTTCGGGAAAATTCGTGAATAATTCATGCATACAATTTCAAAAGAAATATAAAAATAATTGTTTATACCATTAGACGTATATTATGTCGTCGAGATATTCAATATATTACGCAAGAGATATTTATATAAGAAATATTACAATTTCCTGGAATTAAAATATATTAGATTTGAATTTTTAATTCTGTGTACACAATCTTCTAAATTTTAAAGAATTGCAGAGATAGAAGTCTGTACAGTTATTCTATACAGGATGATTGATTGAGACCGGTCATGAGAAATACTGGGACTCCTAATAATATTATTTAATTAATTTCTGTAAAGTTGTACACGAGCCTAAAATAATAAAATCTATTCACTGACAATATTGTCAAGATGGCGAAAACACCGAAAAAATACCTTGTTTTAAATGGAATGATATAGTTTCTTTTTTACAATTTTTTAAATCCAAAAGTTATTGTACATAGATGAGTTATTTACTAATATTTCCTATACACTAGTGCAGCGTATTCTGGTGTTTAAAATTCCAAAGAATAGACAAAAAGTTAACAGGAATTAAACATTTTATAAAGGATTGTGATGGCCGGTAAATGAAACAGAAATTATTTTTTTCTCAAAGACTTGTGGTTTTCGAGATTTTTTGAGTTGAAAGATGCCCGAGGAAGTCACGTGACCCAAACGCAAGCTGATTGGTTGAGCTCCGCGTGACGTAGAAAACCACTAAACAAAAACAACAAGGTGAATGATATGGTAAAATGTGCATTTGTCTTACGAGAGTTACGAGATTAAAGAATATCTTTGTCTCTAAAAAATTGGAAAAAGCTTTATCGTTGTATTAATTTTATTTTTCACATTTATTGCCTCTTATTAAATTATTTATTATGCTAATTAAACAAGGAACCATGGAGTTCTTTAGAGCAGATAGCCGGAATCTTCCTAAGGTTGACTCGCAAACACTGATGGTGTTCTTTGAGAACAATGCACAGTATAATGCCTCTGAACAGTTCGGTAAGTAACTGCTTACAAATGACAGCTTTTTTGTAAGCTACCATACTAGATACGGTTGTTGCTGTTAGTGAAGTGACATGGAAAAAAAATAATATAAAATAAAAAAAATCAACATAGGGTCTGTGCTCAACCATATTTGAGTAAATGTATAAGTAGGTACCTACTTTATTAAATTTTCTAAAAAAAGTAAGATTCTTATTCATTCCAACCTTATTCTATGGTTCCATGTATGGAATTAAATAGTGCTAACTATATTCCTTGAATTGTATTTCTAGTAAAAATAAATCGTCCGAATACAAGGCACAAGTAGTCAAGCCATTGATTTCGATAACATAAACATGGCTTCATACGTCACACGTTGTAGTTCACGTAAACGCCGCGATTTGGGAGAGCGCTGTAATCGTGCTTCTTTCTTCTCCGATTTCTAGGTGAAAAAATATACTTTTTCGTCTGGGAATAAAAGAAATGGCTTTTTCTCAAGATTATCTTTAAATTTAAAGAATAATTACAAAGTACATAGGTTGTCTATTTGTGGGAGATAACAAAAAAACTTTTTTCATAAAAATAACTATAGGCTGTTTTTCGATTTTTGTTAAAACCGATCTAGTCCTATATCACGCTTTTCTTAGGTGCTATGGAAAAATGGTTTAGATATTCTTTAGTCATTTTTCTAAGTTACGTTTGATGGCATAAAGATCGTTTTGATTTTTTTTCGTTCTTTCGATATGAGCACAACTTGTGTGTTTTTTATAAATATGAAACACGCTACATATTTCCTAAAAAATAAAAAGAGGACTATGTCTATAGCATCAACAATATATAACATGGCAAACTTTTTTTGAAAATGCTACTTTTTGTACACCTACTAAAAGGTAGTTAAAATGTAACATTTTATAAATATTGAATTAACAATGTTTCAAATAAAACTCTATAGCAAAAAATATACTCTATGCAATATACCTATATTTTTGGAATCGTTTTTAGGCATCTCTGAGGAAATATGCGGAGTGTTCCATATAAAAAATACAAATTGTGATCAAATTGTACCTGTCGAAACCATTTTTCCATAGCACCTAAGAAGAGCAAGATAAATGGCTGGACCGGTTTTGCCAAAAAATCGAAAAACAGCCTGTTTATCTCCCACAGGTTCGTCTGTATGATCGCCACCTTTTAAGCAAAAATTCTGAATTGGGGTTATGATTAGAAGACATTGACATTTTTAGAGTTGGGGGATTATTTACAGAATGACCCAGGATCGTATCAATTTCCTAAAATTACCTAAATTTTGCATCGTACTGTATTAGCCTTTGAAATAATTTATTAAGGTAGATAGATAGAGTTATATAACATTTTCTTAATACCAAGTTCATGTAAAGGACAATAAACATTCTTATTAGCAACCGTTACAAAACTCTTTTTAAATTTGGGTCTGTCGTGTCCATCTAAATGGAAAATGAAGGATATACAAACACGGATATTTTAAATTTATTTTGTATTCATCAAGCAATCAATCCTTTTTTTATCAAGGTACCCTTACCGGAGAAAACTACATGGATTTTTAAAGAAAGGTGTAGAATGTGATCCAACATGACCACAGTCCAATCTCCCAATGTGAACATAGTTTCTCACTATTTAGAGAACCGAATAAAGGTTCATTTAAGTGGCTTGTATGTTTAACAGACTTGCCACTTATACACTTTTTTCTAGATGATAAAAATAACATAAGATTTTACTAAAGATTTGTTTTTCCATATTTCTCAAAATAGACTAGATACTTAATTAACCTTAACAGTTACGTATGTCCGTATTTATAAGGCCACTATCAACAGAGTAAAAAATGTGGTAAAATAAACATAAGACACCTTGTATATTAAATGTTAACAAGTTTGACAGACAGCAATGTCTTACATGAAATAAATTCAGGGCTTTTAAATTTCAATAATGGTTATTTAGTTATATCGTTCAACAAGTCTTATAGACCAACCGACACCAATCAGACAAATTATTTTGGATTTGTTAATATTACTTAAATGACTAGTTATGGACAAATCATAACGACTTAAGTTCAATTTGACAAGTTTAAATAAACATCGTTTCAAATAAGACTTCAAATAGACTGATTCACATTGGTAATAGATATTGAGTGTACCTGTGATTTTTATGGATTGCACTATAATCATTGTTATCCTTTATATACCTAGTTCTAATTTTTGTAATTGTAAATTTTAACTGATGATGGTGTTTTGCTGAAGCATGTACAGTGTGTTGCCGGATAGGTGTCCCAATAGGAAAAACTTTTTTATTATGGATGTATGGAAATAGTTATTTATGATAAAAGTGTTAAAAGTACGATTTTATTTTGTGAGATGAGAGATAAAATCACTTTTAACAAGTAGGTATATCATAACTATTTTTTATACAACTGTTAATAATGTTTTATAATAAAATGATAAACTTCTACAAAATCTTTGTTAACATCACTCAATTATTAATATGTCATGAGTCAGTTACGGTAACGCAGAGATATTTGAGAATTAGAAACGTCAAGAAAGTTTTGTTGACGATTCTTACAAACGCTTGTATTCCTATTAAAATAATAAAACTGGATCTTGATGAGATTGATTGAAACTATTGATGATGCCCAATGAATCCATATTATATAGTAATTGTTGTAATGCTAATGTATGTACAGGGTGTCCCATTTTGGGCACTTTGCCAGGGTATCTCAGTTATTAATAACGATAGAGGGTTACGGTTTTCGTGATACTGTCCTACTTGTTTGTGAAACGAAAGATGTCGCAAACAGAATTTTGCCATCCCCCTTAGTTTTTGAGATATAGGGTGAAATTGAAAATTTTCAATTCACAAACATCTCTCGTATCTCAGTTGCCATGGAAGTTAGTGAAAAAGTAAAAATGGAATATCAACCAGTTTTTTACGAAGAATCCAGTGGCGTAGTTAGTCTTTTTCTAAGTGTAATAATTTTCAAGTTATGGACCATACTTATGATTATTTAAATGGAACACCCTGTATATTATTTTTTATTTCGATTAAGTATAATTTGGGGATGTCAAAAATATATAGTTGTGTATATTTATTTATACAAACAAGTTAAGAATTTGATATTTTTATATTGCTGTATTTGTAACTGTAATAGCTAACAATAACAAGTATAAACAATTCGTAAACTACAAAGACAAGGGTTTAAATTAGGTGCTGGAAATGACCTCCATTTGGACGAATGCAGTTCTGGCATATTTTAGGCATTCTTTTAATTGCATTTAAAATAGTGATGGGCTTTCTATGTAGAGCTTGATAGGCCAAAGCAATTGGTTCACGAAGTTCCGCTACGGAATTATGGCGTACCTTATATACTTCATTTTTCATGAAACCCCACAAAAAAAAATCTAATATGGAAAGATCGGGAGATCGTGGAGGCCATCTCACAGGTCCGTTCGTACATATCCATCTTTGAGGAAAGTTATTTTCAAGAAATGGCATTAATAAGCCAGCATTGTGGCTGGGGGCTCCGTCTTGTTGGAGATAAATTGAATTATAATGGGCCAATGGAACATTTTCCAGCAATTCGGGTATAACTTCCTCAAGAATCTCTAGATACCTACGTGCTGTGAGCCTCCCTTCATACATTCTATACACTATGCGTCCACCCAAAATAAAACATGATACACCAACACCGACGCGTCCTTGTTGTTCCGATTGTGACGATTAAAAATTCCAGCACTTGAAAAATAACATTCGTCAGACCAGATGACGAACCTTCCAAAAGATTCATTGGTTCGGATTTGTTGCAGATACCATTGACAGAACATTACTCGACGCTCGGCATTTCCGGGGTGCAAATGTTGAACTACTTTAAATTTTAATGGATGATATTTAAATTTTCTTAAAATTCTTGGCGCGTCAGATTTCGTTACACCAACCTCTTCTTCAATTTTTCTACAAGAAGTCGAATTCGTGGCTTCTGCGTAAGATAACACATCTATTGCTTTATTTGCCTTGCCTTGTTTTATATATGTTTTGGGACGCGGCTGTATAAAACAACCATGTTGAACTAGATTTTTTTTCAAACGAGCGAAAATGTTTAGAAAAGGCCTTCTCTCAGGATATCTAATATAAACAAACACCTTAAATATGAGAATCAGAAATTACTCTAATGCTAGCACTTTAAATACTTTACCTAATGGAGTATAACTCGGAAGCTTCTTGGGGATTTTCGTCGCATTGTATAAAACATTTAAGCATATCGTATTTTTCATAGTTTTCATAAATGGCCATTGTGGATAAACAAACAAAAAGTACTACGATAAAAATACCTACGTAACAAGAGTAATTCGCAACAAGAAATCTGTCAAAGTTTGAACATTCGCTTGTTTGCTTAGTAACGCGGCAATGGCCTACTTTTCACAAACGCACATGTGTTAAATTTGTTAAAATATCAAATTCTTAACTTGTTTGTGTAAATAAATATGCACAACTATATATTTTTGACATCCCCAAATTATGCTTAATCGAAATAAAAAATAATATACAGGGTGTTCCATTAAAATAATCATAAGTATGGTCCGTAACTTGAAAATTATTACACTTAGAAAAAGACTAACTACGCCACTGGATTCTTCGTAAAAAACTGGTTGATATTCCATTTTTACTTTTTCACTAACTTCCATAGCAAGTGAGATACGAGAGATGTTTGTGAATTGAAAATTTTCAATTTCACCCTATATCTCAAAAACTAAGGGGGATGGCAAAATTCTGTTTGCGACATCTTTCGTTTCACAAAAAAGTAGGACAGTATCACGAAAACCGCAACCCTCTATCGTTATTAATAACTGAGATACCCTGGCAAAGTGCCCAAAATGGGACACCCTGTACATATACACTGTGTCTAAGATAAGAATGAACTGCATGGGGATCTCAGGAACGGTAAGATATACAAAGTTGCTTAAATTAGCGAAAAATTGTGCATTTTAGTGACCTTTTACATGGCGTTTATTTAATTCAAATAAGTTGTTTCGTTTTTGAGATATTTAGGAAAACGTGTTTTTTTTTCAATATTCGTTTTTATTTTTTTCTGACTTTATTTTACAAGTTACCGAAAAATAAATAAGTAAGTTCTTCATTGGCACTTTTATAGCTCTAGAAAACTGTATTATTATTTTTTTTGTCCGACGTTTCGTTTCTGAAAAACCATCATCAACTTCTTTTTTTAATATGGACGGAGAAAAAAGTACAGCCTGTATCTGATGGCATTTTTCGTTATGAATTCAACGATGTATTACACATTATACATAGGCCTGATAATAATAACGCAGTATGACAGGTAGCATAGGTTCGATTGTGTATGGATAGGCGCTGGAAAACCACTTATTATTTTACAACGATTTTTACGGTTATACTTGTAACCTTCATTTTACTTCTTCCAAAGAAACGTTTTGTGTCATTCCTAAAAAGCAATTGAAAAAGACATATCACGATGAAGATGCTGGCACTCTTTTAGTTTTAGATTCGGTTAGACAAAATCCCAGAGAATCTTTCAACAAACGTACGTCCACTCTAAATATGAGCACATCATTTCTCTGTCGTGTTTATGCAGCAAACAAAATAAAGGCATATATAAACAGAAATTTCGGCATACACTTGGACCTGGCGATGATGCAAAGCGGTTAGACTTTTGTCTATGGATAGGTAGCAAAATTGCAACAAGATGGGCGTCCGGCTCGTTCCACAAACACTATTAGAAGATATTAGATATCACAGTTTGGATGCAGGTGGATGAGGAGATATAGGCCAAATTTACGGCCGCCTCGGTCATCCGACTTAACCATTATGCATTTTTTTCATTTGGGGGTACCTTAAGCAGAAAGTGTATAATGACATCCTACTCAATGATGAAAATAGTTTCAAAATCCGGATAAAACAAGTTATTAACACTATAACACCTCAAATGTTACAAAACTTATGATATTATAATGAGTTTCGTAGAAGAGTAGAGTTATTTGCAATGGAAGGCGGAGGTATTTTAGAATAAGCAAAAATAAAAATTTTGTGTTTTGTTGTCTTGCTAACTATTTTTCTAGTTGTTATAAACCCATAATAAAGTTTTTCTTTTTTTGTGTCCGCATTATGACAATTAAATACTGTGTGACAGTAGTTTACCTTAACACGATATGCAATGCATTACGTTCAATGCAACTATTAGATGTGAGTGCAACATTATACGGACTTAGAAAAATGTGACTCCAAAATTTAGAAAAACCAACTATTTTACGCATTATTATGATATTAATTTCGAAGATAATTTTTGCGTATTTCAGATGAAGCAAAAACTTTTACGAAGAATGTTTTTTCCATACATCCTAAAAAGGCTTGTCCTATTGGAACACCTATCCGGCAACACACTGTATTTACATCTATTATCTGTTTTCGTCAACATTAAGTCTCAATTAAATTGCAAAACACTGGTGGCATTTGTTGATCTATTGATGAAAGCTATGGTTACATCACACTACATAGTTCTGGCAAATATATAGATACCAATTTGTAGAGGAATAAGCAAAGATGACCACATTGGTTGCAATGATCTGACAGTATTTGTTCAAACAGTAGGTACTGTACAAATTATTCATTTTTTATTCAACACAAATTTGTTCCAATATTCTCTGACCATAGTCTTGATCTCTTTTCTCATCGTCTGTGTAATGTTGCCCAGAACAGAACGTTAAAATAAAACCTGACTACTAATTTCTTCAAACCGAACTAAATGTTTGTACCTTTAAAGTTGTTCGGTTTCTGATCAATATTTGAACCATACGTAGGAAACTACATTATTAATTCCTATGTTAATCTGATTGTCTGAATTATGTGTTTTTAAACTATCTATAGCATTGTTTTTAACATTTTTTTACATTTTTGTAATGCAATTTGCATATTCGACTTAAATCAATAAATAAAAAAGCGAAATAAGTATTGCAACAAAATAAAACTGTTTTATATCTCAAGAAAATTATTAATTATGGTATTTTAAGTTTTCAATAACTGATTGGGCGTGTATAAATATAAATATTTTGGTGATTCTGTTATTTCTACACTGTACTATTTCACCATATATTTCCTACCCATCCATTAATTAGTAATATGTTCAGGTAAATATCGTCTACTAACGCACCTGATAATCGAATAGAAACTATGAGATCTTGCAATTTGCAAACAAGAAAGTATTATTTGTAATAATCCTAACGACAGGCGAAGAAAAAAACTTTTATTTAAGTGTCCTCGTTTATTAGTTAGGTCAGATACGTTTCGTGTATAATTTTATAAACTTCCACGGTCTAACTAGATACAACATCCGTCCTACATTTACTAAATTCGCACCTACCTGAACTCGATTAATGAAATCCGTGCTCACAATTTTCTCTTCTGCAATCGGTGCTGTTATATCGTAGTTGGTGATTCCATCCTGTTCTTGAATAGTTTTTTCGGTCAGTTGAGCGGAAAATATCACTTTTATTCTGCTCAAGTTCTCCTTTAGTAAGGGGGCACATTGCGTTTTTATAAAAACAGTACCTAATGCTGTTGTTGACATTTTCTCGCATACCCATGCTTACATTTTGCGTTAGTTTTTGATTTATACACTACTTCAATCGCATACAACACTATATTTGAGTTTCATTTGTATCACTTCTTAGTACATTGCATACATAAATATACAATACAATCGAAGCAGACATTTTGAACATTAGCTGCTAGCGCTAACTGTCAGAATTTTCAGCGGTCAAACTTGAAACTACAATTACTTGAGGGAAATTCGAAATTAAAATGCCGTGAATCTACACAGATAACGTATTTATATTTGATTCCTACTTTAAAATTATTAATAAAAATGAGTTAGACCAAAATAAAATTAGCATTACTATAATAATTATTAGCCAAGTAATGAACAAGAAGTCTATTTGAAGCAGAGCAAAATCCCACAGATTCTACCTTTGGCACACTGCGAATTATTTTCAAGACAAAATGTACCGTATGAGTTCAAATGATTGAAAATATATCATTAGGGACTTTAATTTGGTAAGTTGAGTCAAGTTGAGTTGCCGTTTCAGTTGGGCTATCGATGTATAAATAGCGCTACGAAGCCCACAAAGTGTTACTGAAACCTTCTGAAACTGAAACCCACTGATACTTCCGCTTACATGTGGGCCTTAAGTTACTTACCGCTTAAACCTTGTGGATATAGTTTACCTTCGTTTAATAAATTTCAACAATTAAAATTACCAAATCTGTTGATAAAGCTCGAATTTGTGATTGCAAATTGTGAATTCGAGATTTCTTATTGGATTTAATTGTTGAAATTTGTAACACGAAGAGAAATTACATCTAGTACAAAGTGTGCTAAAGAGTCCAATTTTGAAATAACGTGCAAATAACATGAGAAAACTCCATTAAAGGCAAAAATGACTGTAGTTGCCGAGATGTAGCGTCTGGTAGGTCTATTCAAGATTGTCTTCTTTGCGTCTACACTTGGTCGCATCCAGCTGAAGCAAACAGGTGAGAGCGGCTATGTAGCACTGTAGTGTGATTGGATAAAATTTAAAATTTTGATCAATAATACCACCGTGCTACGTAACCGTTTTCAACTGTTGGCTCCTGCTGGATGCGGCTTAATGTAAACTATCATTTCGACGTTCGACAAAATTTTGATGGAAATATCAAACCATCATCCATAGTAACATACCTGTCAATGTGACAGCGATGCTTGACAATCTACATAACAGGTCGAGAAGCATTATGTCGAACAAAAAATGAGGATAGCTTTTTCAGCCGATAGTTTACATTGAGATAACTCAATACTGGTAGAATTTTATCCTGAACTGGCTGTAACTAAAGATTACCTCTACTTTTCGATAATGTCATGATTCTATTAAATGATATATCTATTCTATATTTGTATGCAAAAGAACCGCTAAAGAAAAAATTCAGTTCTATTAATTAAAATCATGCTGAATCATGCCATGATAAACTGTCATAATAAAAAGCTATTGAGATGCACTTGAAATTTGCAATGATTTACGAATAAATTTATACCTGTACATAAAATGGTCTTCTTAAATAAATTTATTTTTATTTCTTTATTAGCAGCATGTGGATTTTTCTATGGACTGCTTTTATTTTTATCCGATTATGAGGAAAATAAATGTGAAATGACATACATGTTTCAATATCCACAGTTTGTTGTAAGTAAAGTGTAATTTCATAGATTTATGTTTAAAAAAAGTATAAATGTACTTTCTCACAGAGAATATCAATGAAAATAGATAACCACTTTAAAAAGTATGGTTTATATGCATATAGCGAGGGACATTTTACTGAACGAGCTAGAAAGATGCAATTTAATGGTATACCAGTTTTATTTATACCAGGGAACGCCGGCTCTTATAAACAAGGTATTTACAACAAATGTCAAAATGTCTGTTGTAGAAGTTTACAATGAAGTACATATTTATATTCAGTTTTATTCAGCTAGATCACTTGCTTCCGTTGCCTTAAGAAAAGCTATAGATTCAAGATTGGGACATCATTTTGACTATTTTACCATTGATTTCAATGATGAATTGTCTGCACTAAATGGTGTACTATTATACGATCAAGTTTTGTATGCTCAACAGTCAATTTATCGAATATTGGAACTATATGCTTCAAACAAGAATAAACCAACTTCAGTTGTGCTGGTTGGCCATTCGATGGTAATTATATTTTTGGCTACGCAATTATGTCCAAGTTACTTATTGTTGAAACTATAATTAATAAGTTTTTCATCAAAAGCTTCTTGCTTATTATATATCAATATCAAACGATTGAATTGAAACGATCAATTGAAAACAATGGATTATAGGATAAAAGAAGAACAGATTTTTCAAATACAAAGTGTCTGGATTTTGATTTTGTCAAATATGCTAGGTTTATGCTTAGTTTGTTTAAAATCATTTTTATTTCGTATACTACGCTTTTTTATATTAATATGAAGTAATAACTAAAACTTATCATACTTACAAGACATAATTTTAGGGTGGAATTGTTGCTGAAGGCCTATTATCAACTATGCCGGACAGTAATGTTATTTCATTGATAATAACGTTAGCATCCCCACATAAACGACCTCCATTATTTTTTGATATATATTTGTTCGATTTTTACAAAAGCATAAGCTTATGGGATAACAAAATGAATACGACCGTTATAACTGCTTTTGGAGGCTTTAATGATTTTCTAGTTCCACCACATATAACATCAAGCAAACATTTTCATGTGGCGGTAGGTATATATTTCCTTCGATAAATTAGGTAATTTTATTGTGAAAACTACTGAATGTTTTAGACAACCCATATCCCAAAAGTGTGGCTACCAACTGATCATCTTTGTATCTTATGGTGTAAACAACTGGTGCTTGTATTAAATAGAGCACTTTTTGACTCAGTTGATCCATTAACAAAACAGATATCAGAAGACAAAGCATATGTACAATCTGTTTTTAAACATCACTTGTTACATGTAAGCATTTTTTAGGAAGAAAGTATTTGACAAAGTCTTAAATTCAAAATAAATCTTAATGATTTCAGAATAGTGGTATAAGAATCGATCTCCAAAAACAATATGAGCTATCCACTCCAATAGATGATACAGGAGATTGGATAGAACATTTACCTAGGCAATACTCTGTAGAATTAATAGAAGGTACAAAAAGACCTCATTGGTACATGATTCGCAGAGTGAATCAACCCATGCATGAGGTACTATCTATAATGGCCTTGAATTTAGAACTCAGCAATTGGATTTTTGCTTGTACTGCTACTATAATAAAGGACCAGAGTAGAGTGTGGTAGGTAGTAATGAAATTTGAAAATTAGCTGAAGACTAGAAAATTTAACTTGTGACTTTATTAATATTATTACCTATAGAATTATTTTCAGTGTGGATGCTGTACATTTATCGCAGTTATCTGAGATCGCTCCTTCAGTTAAGTATAAAAGGAGGTTTTTAAATATAAATTTATACAAACTAAACAGCAATTTTACTCATGTGATTGTAAGGGTACCCTCAACGTCAGAACCGGTAAGTTAAGTACAATTTAAGCAGAGATCATAGTCTTAAAAGTGAGGCTCCTATCCTTCTTAATTTTATAGATTACTCTACATGTAGATGTCCACAGTGAAGCCGATCGGAAAATATCAGCTAAACTATCGTCCTGGTCACTGAAAAAGAAGTTATAATTCAAGAAACATCACCAAACACGGTATATTACGAGATACATTTTCCAGATTTAAATCATGTTATACAATCATATGAATTATTCGTTGAACCACTACAGTGTAAAGTTCAAACTCATCATGCCTCTGCATCACTTTCAGTGCCTTGGTCAAATCTTGATTATCATGTTATTTTCACGTAAGTTACCATTTAACGCCAGGAAATACAAACCATGCTTTGACATTGATACTTTAGGGACACTCAAAATAATCCGATGCATTTAAGATTATATTCAAATAAGCCTTCCAACATGACAAATATTTCGCCGTTTGTTAAGTTATTGTTAGATCCTAATTGCAAATATACTGTTAGGTAAGTTGCATTGTATTTTTTTTACGTTTGCAAGTATACAAATACATTTTTTGTTGCAGTGTTAAACTCGCAATTCCCAATATGTTCGCCCAATTTGCAAGGTTCTACTCGCCATTTATATTTGCGAATGTTGTTGTAATTACTTTACTTACTTTGAAGTCTCAACTCTTTAGTATGGATAGTAAAGGAAGGTGTTCTTTATTTTTTACAGCATTAATGACAGATACAAAACCATATTATGTGCTTCCTGTAGCTAAGATAACAGGATTAATATTAGGGTAAATATTACACTAGTAGAGCACGGAGTTTTATAGTAAAATATAATTGTTACAGTTCTTCTGCAGTAGTAAAAATGCTATCCAAAACTGACTTGCAAATATTAGACGAAGAAGGCATTAGTTTTGGTATAATGATGTTTTTGTATATTTCAAGTATCGGAATAGTTTGGATTTTAACAATGATTTTGGCTGTCAGTATATTTTGTTTTGAATCTACGGTTTATAAGATATTTTTAAAGTATGTAAAAGATAAAAATTGTAATTCTTGCAATGAAATAAATTCGTTTTAGAATTATTTCCCGGTCAGTCACTGGTACAATGACAATGTACGATTGGATTTTGAAAGGCATGAAAAAGTTTCCATCTTTTGTCGCAATTCTTCTGTTAAGTTTAAGCATTTCCACATGTGGTGGGTTATCTTTAGCTTTAGGATTAATTTTTTATTTTTTTAAGGTTAGTAAAAAACTTATATTTTGATTCAAGTATAATATTTTTACTTGTTTTTAGTTGACGCAAATAGCACAAGATGTAGTTGAAAACATTGTTATGAAACTTGTTAAAATAATTATGAACAAATTAAAATTACGACCACAGTTGCAAGTAAGAATACAAAATCTAGTCGCCAGAAATCCCCAAAGAGAAGCAGGTGGTGATAAAATACAAAATGTAGCTCATGTAGCGCCTGGTAGTACAAACCAACAAAATGAAACAGATAGAAGAGTTAACAGTACTGAAAGTGATACCAGTGCAAATAGCATAGAAGGGAATACAGCACAACCAGAAAAGAATAATTTGTTTAGTGTACTGGAGGAGATTACTGACAATAATGAATTGTATTTTCATTTTACGATATTTTGCTTATGGTTCCTTGTAACATGTATAAATATTCCAACAGCATTAATGTGGGCGCATAATTTTAAGTAAGTCTGAATGAGGAGGTATAAAATTTGTTGCCATTTGTATATTTTATTTTAAAGATATAATACCAGATTAGATGCGGATCCGTCATTTATACCAGGTTTTATGTTGTGTACATGCGCTTTAGCATTATGGCAATTTGAATATCCGCTAGTGGAAAAGTAAGTGCTTTTTTCAATAATCCCATCCTATTTTGAATTAATTAAAATGAATTATTGAATTTTATTCGCTATTTCAGGAAATGGTATAAGGAATTGGGTTATATAGTTTATATTCTTACAGTATTTTCATTCATGTATGGAATATTCTCCATTTATAGACTAAACTACGTACTAAGTATCGTTATAACTTTGATCACTTTGCACCAAATATTCGCACCATTGAAAGATGTTCCTCAAATTAGCAGCGTAGAAGATAGTGACAAATATGAAAAAGCAAAAGTAAAGATGGAGTAAGCATGAAATTGTAGGCTTGCAATTTGTACGTAAAATGACGTAACTGATAAGGTTTTGTTATTAATAAAAATACTGTGATAGTTAAACCTTATATTACTTTGGTATCCATATTGTTAATTTTCTTCCTTTTACCAAGACTTTTAGTATGTTTTGTTCTTAATAAATAGATGATAAATAATAAAGAGCATTTTATTTATATGCTTGGAAGAATGAAATCAAACACAACATATACAAAAAGTTGTATGTACATATATACCTCTATTTAAAAAATGCAATAGCAAAAATATATTAATTAGACTTACTTATTTACTTTCTATGTATACAATAATCACAGAAAAAGTAGAATTAGTAACCGTGTTCTTTAATAACAATATCCCCAATAACAAGTTTTTGAATATCTGTAATTCCGCCATATATTTCTGTTATCCTAGCATCTCTGTAATATCTTTCAGCTGGCATATCAGAAACGTATCCCATCCCACCCAATATTTGTATAGCGGCATGCGTTACAAATGTAGCAGCTTCGCTGGCGGCCCATTTTGCCATTGACGATTCTTTGGTACATTTTTTAGATTCGTCATGCAAGACTGCTGCGCGCCAAACCAATAATCTAGCCGATTCTATTCTAAGTGCCATATCAGCCAACCTAAGCTAATATAGAAAGTGTGGATTATTTAATCAATTAGTAGTTGTATTTAATTGTAATACAAACCTTAACTGCTTGTTGTTCACTGATTGGTTTCCCGAAAGTCTTTCTATGCGTTGCATATTGAACAGCAACATCTAAAGCGGCTTGGCCAATTCCTACTGCCTGCGCGGCTATACCTATTCGTGCTTTATCTAATTGTACCATAGCTATTTTGAAACCGTCACCAATTTCTCCTAAAACATTTTCTCTTGGTACGCGCACGTTTTCCAGTATGAAACTGCATGTTGGTGATGCTCTTATTCCAAGTTTATCCTCCAATTTTCCCCAACTTAGTCCAGGCGTCGGTAAAGGTACTAAGAAGGCAGCGATGCCTAAAAATAAAAAAGGATGTTAAATTATTTCCTAAAACAATATAAAAAAAATTTGTTTGATGTGCTACCTTGCAACAAAATTTCCAAAATAAAGTTGCACAATAGACACCTTGGATATGTTCAAAGCCGGTAACATTGTTAATTAAAACAAAATTTGGCTACTTCAAATATTTTTAAATTTACTACAATCAATTTAGTTTTATTGTTTTCTTACCTTTATGCTTCAATTGTCTGTCCACCGTTGCAAATATTACAGCAGCTTTTCCTATTGATCCACTTGTGACCCAAGATTTTGTACCATTTAAAACATAATGATTTTCCTCAAGACGGGCTGTTGTTGTTATTCCACTTACATCACTACCAGCATCTTTTCATTCATTATTAATATAAAAATCATATTTCACATTATATACCTGCTTCGCTTAAGGCAAAACAGCCTACATTGCCAGTCGTAGTAAATGGTTTGAGGAACTGTTCTTTTTGCTTTTCTGTACCGCATCTACTCACTAAATCGGCATATAGGCAATTATGAATTGATACAGTCGCACCTGTTCCCGAACAACCTTTAGCGATTTCCTCCACTGCAATGGCTAATCCTAATGCACTATATTCTGAACCACCCCATTTTTTTGGTACGCATATAGACATTAAACCTAATTTTGCCAATTTATTGATCTACAAAAGATCCAATGAGTTTAATATCAATACGATTATAATATAATTTACCTGCTCTTTAGGAAATATACCCTCCTTGTCTAATCTTGGAGCAATTGGTTTCAATTTATTTTGGGCAAAGGTTTTACACATATTTTGAAGACTTACAAGTTCATCAGGTAAACTATGTAGACTAAAACACCTTAAAGAGTTTTGGTAACCTAAAAAATAGTAAAAAGTTTAATTTAACAGATCTTTGTTGTAAACTTTCAAATTAATAAAGGAATAACTACCACATCTACTTAGTAATTTCGTTGAAATAATAGCCATTTCTTTACCGTACTTCTTTAATTTCCAAGATGAAGTGCATAATATGTAGTTCCAATGGTTATATTATCTTAATTTCATGCGTTCAGATAAAATATATTTAAAGTAACAATACTAATTCATTCATTTTTAACACTTAACTACAGGTGATAAATGTGCTGGTTGACCTTTGTCACAAAGAATTTTTTATTTTCATCATTTATTTTACATGTTGACATTGGTGACATTGACATTTTTATTTAATTTGCAAAACAAACGAATTCTTGGAGAATATAACCTGTGTTATATGCAACCAATTATACCAACATAATTCATTATTGTACAGTACGTCTCAAAAGTTATAATCCAGAACTTGTAATTTGATTTAAGAGTCCGCTATACCAGCTGATCAACTTTTCTAAGACAGAGACAATAAAGTTCTATAAGGATAAAAGATAATCGGAAGTATTTTGCACGACATACGTTTTAGCAACGTTCTCTTTTACTTAATATCGTGCGGTAGTAGCGTACGTCTAGATTAAAATGTTATGTTAGTATTTAAAGTTGTCTATCTGCAAGTTTATTTGTAGGTAAAGTGGATCTGGCAACTATGTACTAATTTTATATAGTATCGTAATAAATGCATGTTATTTCATAATTATTTTTGTATGTGTAATGAATTTAGTCGAAGTCTGAAATCGTAAAATACTCATTATGAAATTAAATAAAAGTACATCTGTCAAACTTCATAAAGAAATCTTTACAACAACATAACTTATTATGTTTTAATATCTGTAATTATTTGTAATATCAAATACACACCCTCTGTCTTGCCTTTGTTATGCTCGATATACTGCTTATAAAAAAACTTCCAACGGTTGATAATAACTACACAAGGTCGGCAAAGTTTTGAATTTTTAGTACCAAAAATGTAACGTTTTACTATTATTCTGCTGTAAGCAGTAAATTATTATAATTTTGAACGTTTACTCCAAATTATCTGTCTAATAAATTAAATAACTGAAGAAATATGTTAATTTCATTACATTACAAAAAAAAAAATCGAATTTTCATTTGCGATTTAAAGATATTGCTTTGAATAAATGAAATACTCCACTATGATCCACCAATGTTAACACACATTATTTATATCTATTTCAGTAGAGTAGCAAAAAATATTCTAGAAAAAACTGAAATGTTGAGAAAAAAATGTATACAATTACTATATTTGTATACATATTCACGTTAATCCTATTACGGGAATAGACATAAAATAAGAAAGCAAGACAATTTGGAAATTACTATATTGTGAAATACAGAAAGAAACATATATATCAGAAAATATATCATAATTAAATGGAAAAGCAACTACAAGTACGCTTTCGAATCAACAAAGTTGCATTGTAATAATACTATAATTTTCTTTTACCTGCCCATTCACGGTAACTGTTATCTCCTCACCTCTATATGCTATATTCAAGACATTTAGTTTATATAAAATAAACAATTAATAATTAATGATTTGTTAAAAAATACTACAAAATATAAACGATTATCTTTTTTATATTCCTGACGTTTCAAAATTGCCACTTAAATATTTCATAATTTTTATTGGATATACTATTATTGCCAACTGAAAATCCTTAGGAAAATGTCAAAGCACTCGTAAACATAACCTAGAAATAGCACTTTTTAGATCATTTTTAGGTATCTTAGACTGATCTCCGCAAAAAAAGGGGCACCGTGTTGAACTCAGTAAAACATCTACTTTCCATTAAATTACATATGAATAAGTACTCAATTCGGTGGTCTACATACGGAAGTCTGAAGAATACAAGCTTGTGTAATGCTTATACTTTTATCATTTTAACCTAACCAGTTCTAGTGGAATAGTAAATAAAATTATTGTCGCTAACAGTACGTATTTAAAATAATTTTAATTAAAAACGGCAACAAGTTCAACAACTTGTATTCCCTGATTTGAATCCAACAAAGATACTTCCATTACTACACAAGACACTATATGTACATAGGTCATAGGTATACATCTGCATCAATCCGCATACAAACGTGGTGTAAATATGGATCGTATGCGATTTCCAATTTTTATATATTATTTGATTATTATTGACAATTCATCGTTGCGGTGTCTAGGCCACTCAGTAAACACTGACTTGCGGTGTTGCCATGTAAATCAGTACTTCATTTTCATATATTTTTCCGGCAGAGTCCGCCACATTATGGGTGCTGTAATTTTAATTTTTACTTCACGTTTTTCTCTTTTGTTTGTTTTTAAACTTATCTCAAATTTGGCCAAGACATAGAGAATTAATTAATAAATTTTTCTACAAAGCGTTTTTTTAGTTTTTCTGCAAATACCTCTTTCACTTTTTAATTATTGCATTATATCAAAAAATCGTTCTGTACCTCTATTTTATAAATGTTAATTAATGTATAAAAAAAATAAAATTAATTAAATTTCGTATTTCTTTCAAGTAATTTGTGAAATAAAATTGGTCAAAACTAGGCAACCTGCCACACGCCATAGCGGACTCTTAAGAAGGAAAATAATGAGGTTGTGGCTTTAATTTACTTATATCAAGGAGCAATAGAAAGAATATAATAAAGTGAAGAGGAGTCATTTTATATCAAACAAAATGTTGATCATGTCCACATGTCGAATGTGCCAGACAAGCAATTATTATAATGTCTGCGTTCTAGAGATGAAGTTACTTGAGAGTTTTGAAGTTGTTCGGCCGAACTAGTGGGACATCTTAAGATTAAAGTTGCGTTAAAGCTGAACTAATTTTTTTTTTTTTGGAATCTGAATTCTAAGAGAGAAAGTTTAGAAAATCTTGGGTTAGGCAGCCAAAAAGACTAAGTATCAAACTTAGCTATACCTTATTTCAAAAAGAGAGAGACAAAATAGTAAGGTAAAAGAGAACTAATCTACACCGAAAAATAGATAAACTAATGTAATAATTATAGTAAAATTTTAAATACATCTGTGGTATAAACAATGTCAGAATGTTTGACACAGAAATAACAGAACGTTGTATAATGTGATTTTGCTCTGCTTTCAGCCGATAAGAAACAAATGTGATGTGGGTCTGTTCAGAATTTTATCTCTCTCTTTTTGAAATTACGTATACGTATAGCTTTGCTACAAATATTGAGTTTTTTTCACATTCTATCTTTTCACCTGCTTAACCAATATTTTGCAAACTTTCTGTTCAGAGTTTTCTTTTCGTTTTGTAGCAGCTTGTCCGTTTTACTTTTTTAAAATTACAAATACGTCAGTAACGCGGCAATAGCGTTACAGTTACTATAGTGTGATTTCCTTTTATCAATAATTTTTGTAATTAAAAAAAAATCTTGCATAAACATTTCAGCAAATATTATCATTGTTGTTTTGTTGTTTATGGAGAGATTTTCCCGTTATTCACCAACGGCTGTGCCACCTTAAATAAGATTAATTGCAGAAATGTTCTAATGTATTCCAAAGAACAAAAAGTCTGAACGCCAAGTCTGTATTTTAACAGGTTTTTGATGAAACGGTACCTATCTATAACTAATTTATTAAACAAATATATTTTATCATTTTTTTAATAATCTTTTCTAATTTTGTAATTCATAATAAATTACAATGAAGAGAGAGAACGTTGAAGAGAAAGACAAATTACAGGACTAGCAAACAAAGCAGAAATTAATTAAGCTAGAGTAAATATTCGAACTAGTTGCCTACAACTTCTAAACATTTACTAATTCTTTCGGCTTTTCTAACAAACTGATTGTTGGTTTTGTTTTTTGAATAAGTCGTATTATATTATGGGTTGACTGTGGTGTATCCGCATATCCTACATAGAAGATTTCACAGGCTCTATTAATTACCTTGCCCTACACCTACACTACCAAAAAAATGGAAGTAATCTAAAACGTGATATGATTAACACTTTTACAATGATTAAATGCCAAGTTGATTTTAAATTTTCTCTGTTAACATTTAACTATTTTCTTGTTGGTCCCTTAAAGCCAAAGCCAACTGATAATTTTATATTAATAATCAGAGAACATTAGTTTTTCAAGTTTCCACGAAAACCGCTAACATTAGATAGAGGGATGTATATACATATTGATACATACATACATACATATATACATACATACAAAATCCACTTACATTTTAACGTAGAATGCACCGGTGAAAAGAAAAAGGGGAGGTAATTTTAACGTAGAAATTCGACGCCATTTTCTGAGCACCGTGTAGAAGTTACTTTCAATGCTTTTATAGATTTGGAAAGCTATAGCTTTTATATGTACCAATCCTGAAAATGTTGGGCCTGAGCTGTTTGGATTCTGATTTTTTCTTTTATGGAGAGCTGCATTTTCCAAATATTTCGAAGAAACCGAAATAATTAAACAACGACGCGCTTTAGGTACATTCTGGTATGTATAAAGTTATGTTAAAATTTCCCGTACGTTCTAAAAGTAGCGACGTTGTACATGAACACCATTTGTGGTAAATATGGATAAATTGCTCTAATTATGAATGTAAAGTTGATTTTTTTATGCTTCCTAAATTATCATTACACAAACCGTTTCATCAGTAATGATTATTTTTCAAAATTGTTTATGGCCTGAAATGTCAACAGGAACAATAGTTTGTGGTGCTAGCTAGCTATATAGCGTGAAGTGTGATATGTAACAATACGAATAGGCGATGCTTGAATTGCTATTTCGTGATATTGCAGATTTAATTAAATCCGTTTTCATATTTGCAGTGAAATTACATTTATGGTAACAGCAAGGAATGTAATTCCTTTTTCATTGTCAAGTGGCATTGTTATTTTATCATTATATGCATTATATGAAAGATTCAAATAACTACAAAATGATAATATCTATGTACTTCATTCAACGCATTTCAGAAAATTCGTAAGTAAATGTTCTATTTTGAATGTCTTTCAACAGGTTCAACTATTGTCATACGTATTTATTTTGCTTCTATGCTTCAATTTAATCGCTACAAACCGCTGTACCTTTATGAATACTGTATTACAAAAAAGATACTTTTGTGAAAACATCTACATATATAGCAATTGCCGAAAATTACATTCGGAGCCATAGTTTAAAAGCACAGCGTATGTTGTTAAATTTTTCAATCCTGACTTTTCTCCTGTTGAACTGTTACGGTTTCAGCTGAACATAGAAGTGAAAATACGAACACCGCAAAATGCTCAACAGCTTTGGACCTAGTTACTGGAACCTTAACAGCAAACTACCCCCTATCACCTAGAAAAGTTATTAGCAGAATGCCTTGAATATGCGAAGCTGCGATATCGGCTAAAGAAGGACATATACATAGATGAAAAAAATGCAAATTAAGTAATATAGTACCAAATGTTGTTTGTGTCGTATTCTTTGAATATACAGGGTGCCCGGATTTCGTAGGGACAACATGGGAAACTTTTTTATTTGAAGACATAGAGAGTTCATTATTTAGTAGCACAGTTGTATTTTTGTTTTATTAAGTATTTAAATTACCATGCGAATTAGTTCAAACCGAGTTACCATATCACCTAACAATTGGTTAAAAAGAATGTTTTCTTAAAAGGGTAACAAAAATTGCATAGTTCAAATTAAAAATTTTGAGGTGAGACTAGGTTACTAATAATAAACACATAAAATTTATGTTACTAAATGTTAGTTTTACGCTTTTCAAACTTTTGACATACGTACAAAATACATCGTATTTTTCAAAATTATCCGTTATAAATTGAAGTAATAACATTGACACTTCTGACAGGTTCGTACCATGACAACCGTGTTGTTTTCACAGATAACGCGATAAACAAAAAGTTGTGATGTCTGCCCGTAACCACAATATGCTTAATTTTCCAAATTTTGGCAAAATTTTTATATCATGCGATACATGATTGTATTCAGAAAAAAATCTCCTTTTAAAAGAGCCACAAAAATTGCACGGTTCCTATTTAAAATTTTGAGGTTAGATGAGATTACCAAAAATTTGCGCAAAATAAATTTGTTTTATTAAGCGTCAATAAAAGTATTTACATTACAATTTGAATTGCTTCAAACCGCATCTTAATATCTCAAGTAACAAAAAAGTTACAGCAAATAAAAGAAATTAGGAGATTTCAGTTTTTCTACAATATTAAACAAATCAAGCATGATAAGTAAAATTTGAAAATGGATTCTTAGTGAGCTTTTGAATCTACACCTTTTTGCTAATTTAACCGTCTCTCTATGTCTTCAAATAAAAAGTTACCCTTGCTGTCTCTACAAAATCCGGGCACCCTGTATATTGGTTTGCATTGCACTTTGCGTTTCATTTTAAAGTCGCAATACATATGTTTTTCTAAAATTTATTCTTCTTCCAAACTTTGTAACGTTAGCATATGTACAACCTTTTAATGTTTAATGACAACTTTTTTAAATCTTCTGTATATTAAAGTATTTGTATTTTAGGGTGCAATCCGAATGTCTACAGGATGTTTTCTTTTCATCCTGCTATAGGCACCTTTTATATAATACCTACATCAAGAGAGTTAAGTGGAAAGACGGAATACTATTCTCATACGATTGTGTATCAAAAATATTTCCATTTATACACACCCTAGCCTTTTAATGAACTTATTTCCTTTAATAAAATCAAATATTAATAATTACATATTTACTTCTGTAGATGCTTTATTTGCGTTTAGTTTATAAAATATTTCAGATGAACAGTTTTCAAAAAACTATACAGAATGCTTAATTAATTATGAGCAATATTTTAATTGGAGATACTACGTGACAAATAATGACCATTGACTAGAAATAGCTTTATTCAAAATCGCACTGTTTTCGGTCTTCAAAAGTTTCAGAAAAAAAATCGTTTTTTTCATCTTTAAGCTAATCTACATATTTGTACGATGAAAATAAAATTTGGCATGGCGATTTAGTATTATTAGATGCTTTTCATGGCGAAATTTTCCGAAATTAGCAAAATTACAGCAAAGAGAAGAAAAACCCGCTTGTGTTAACATCATTAGAACTTTTTTGTTTTTTTTGATTTACAAGCACGAAATTAGTATCACCTAATAGACCAGTTAAAATGCCAAAAATAAGGTCCTCTTGTAGAAACTTTGTATTATGCTTGGTTTTCGAGAAAACGAGAAAGTTCGGAAGGATTTGTGGCTAAAAATACTTTAAATGGCAAAAATTCTGGTAGGTCAACACTCAAATTGTTGCCGAATGGCGGAATTGTCATTTTAGGATAATTTTTCGATTATGGAAGATGGAAAAAACGATATTTTCCTGGAACTTTGAAGACCTTTATTTTGCAAACGGTGCGATTTTGAATAAAGCTATATTTGGTCAATGGTCATTATTTGACACGTAGTATCTCCAGTCAAAATATTTCCCATAATTAGTGAAGCACCCCGTATACATATTCAATTTTTTTTTTTTAATATGTGGTGGGTGCTTAGTTGCAGTGACTCCGTAAACTGTATCGCTTGTCTGGCTATCACTGCAACTAGTTTTTGTGTGTGTATGTTGTGTTCAATGGCACCATCATATCGCCTTTTATATGTCAATCATTCAATAATTCTGGCAATGCATTACTTAATACTTAAACCAATCGTAGTATCATAGAAATTTACAATCGAAGAGAATTCTTCATATTTGGAACAATTGAAAAACCAACAATAGAATAATACTCCTATATGGTTTGGATGATTTGGAAACACATTAGTTCTTTTGCTTCATCAATTATACGATTAGTTACAAAAAATCACGAAGCCAAAGAAAACGTCTAAACTAAAAATATTTTATGAGAATTAACCTAATATACAGGGTGATTTATGAGCTCACCGACAAACTTTGCAAACATAATTTTCAGTCTGTGTCAGTTTAATGTAAGTATTCAATCGTTGTTTTCTGTTACTTCTTCAAATGTAAGCCTACAGTACTGAAGAGTATGCCGATATCATATTCGTGTATGGTTATTGCAATGAAAATGCACACGAATCGGTGCGAGAATATCAAGAAAGATTTCCATTTCGTCATCTACCGCATCACTTAGTTTTTGGGGAATCTTTCCGTAGATTACGAGAAACATGTAATCCTGCTCCTGCTAAAGCTATTCGACCACAGTAAGAAGCTGTTACTGATGCTGTAACTGACAATCCTTCAATTAGTTCTAGGAGAATAGCAAACAATCTGCATGTAAGTCAAAATTTTGTATGGCGTACTTTGAACCGCAAAATTCTTCATCCCTACCATCGACAAAATGTTCATGGTTTACAAATTGGAGATGCGCGACGGCTAGCATTTTGTAATTGGTTATTGCAGCAACACGATCAAAATAATGACTTCATTACAAACGTTCTGTGGACCGATGATACGTGCTTTACACGAGACGGAATAAACAATTACCATATTTGATCATTACAAAACCCACATGCGATTAGGCAACGTAATTTTCAACAAAGATTCAATATCAACGTATGGGGTGGAATATTCAACGATACCTTATTATTACCTGTGCATGTTCTGGAAGAACGTTTGAACGCAAATACTTACAGAGTTTTATTAAACAACGCCTTCGATTTTCTTGAAAATACACCTCTTAACGTTATTGCAACTATGTGGTATCAGCAGGACGGTGCTCCACCATATCGCGCACGGGTAGTTGTTGAGTGGTTAAACCAGCACTTTAGAAACAGATGGATTGGTAATAATGGTCCAATTTGGATTTTTTTTTTGGGGACACCCGAAGCAAATTGTTTATCAAGAGGAGATTAATACACGACCACAGTTGTTACAGAGAATACAAAATGCTGCTACAGAAATTAGAAATCAACCATACCTTTTTGTTCGGGTGAAAAACTCTTTAGTTCGACGTTGTAAAGCATGCATTGAAGCGGAAGGAGGACATTTTGAACACTTAATATAATTAACTATTCACATGATTTTGAGATTTGAGCAATTTATTTAAATATGTCAGTGTTTATGAAATAAATTAAAAGAAAATTGCAGTCTTTTATTTCCTTAAATAATTGAAATCGGACATATATTCCAATAATGTTTTTTTTGTTAAAATACCAAGCGCTTTCATATGGCAAAGTTTGTCGGTGAGCTCATAAATCATCCTGTATAGTACGAAAAGTTGGTACAAAATTTAAAAAACTTATCATTTATTATTAATAGAAACTTTAAAACTCCTGATATGTTCCGTAGTTTTCCGTACTTGTAAACCAACCCGGAACAGTTTTTAATTACATCTTAATGCATAAATTTTTTATGGAAATTTCTATTTATTTTTTAAGAACTAAGAAATCAATCAATGAATACATATCGCGAAATCGTATTCGCGTCGGTTGTTAAAGCGCCGGACAATACGAAAGCTCGCGAGATGCGGCACGAGAAAATTCGGCGTTTGCACATGGTAAGCTCTACTTAGCCGCTATACGTCCTGCCAGGAAGGAAAATCCGTGGAAATTTCAGTTTAGTTCGCATTCAACCGGCGGTGAAAGTAGGGTGCTATGATTCGAAGTTTCGGAACGCACGCGCGTAACTCCAAACATTCGAAACACGTTGTTGTATGACAGTAAAAAGAGCTATAGCAGTTTTTAGTGCAGTAAGTGATCATAACAGAGATTTTTTCTTAGAAAAATAAGTGTAAAATCAGTGTTGCTTATCGTTTTGAGGAAAATACGACAGTTCAAAACGTAAGTACGACTTAATTTTGTTTAATTTTTCAATCGCGCAATCAGTATGTTTATAGGATGCATCACATGCGGGTTACTGTTAATTATAAATTCATGTGAATTTATAATGAAAAAATATAATTTATTCCCGTGTCAGTATATAGTTATTTAATGTGAACACCTTTTTCTATATATGATTATAGTGCTTGATTAATTCCAATATTTCTAGGACCTCGCAGACACATTGTCTGCCAAAAGGTTATGTAGGTATGCCAACCAACAATTGCATTTCAATTTATTTTAAAGGGTCTATTTCTGTACAATTTAAATTATCAAAATATGTCACTCCTAATTCATTTCTATTGTGTTCTCTAAGAAGTCCGGAGACAAGAGTATTACTGTTTAATATTAGTATTATTTGTAAGCTGTATGATTCTGTTCTAAATAATAACTTGTAGTAGGTACTTACTGTTTATTTTTGCAGGATGTTTTCGTGCTCTATCGATTTTGTAATCTTTATTTAATGAGCCAGTCGCACGTTGGCACAGAGTGCTTTCGTGTGGTACCTTAAAATCATTTAAATAGTTGAAACGCAACTAATGAATCTAAAAGTTTAGCATTACTTCAAACGTTATTACAATACATATGTCAACTTAATTTTATACCTCTATACGTTGTTATTATTAATTTACGGGTTATTAATTATAAAATTAACGCCAAGATAATTAATAACAAATAGATTGGTTAATAATAGAGTTCTCTTTAATACTGACTTTTAATTAGCACTAAGGAAGTATCAATATGATTCTTATGACTATTCGATATTTCAGATCAGTATTGATTCTAAGGTATTGATATTTGTGTACCGATTCCAAGACGTAGGTACTACGGTATCGATATCAGCGTATTATAAAATCTCGAAGGGATTGAATATACAAACCAAAATGTAACCTAAAAGTAACATGAGAGAATTCTTATAAAGTTGTAAAACGTTTGTTTTTTTGTTTGTTTTTACAATTAAATTTTTTAGGATTTTTGAGTACTTTGATAATATGCTCATGTGCTTTCATTTAAGATTAAAACCCACGTGACCTCTGACTTAAGATGACGTAAATAATATGATGGTCAACTATAAATATCCCTAAGCTTTCTAACCAAAAAGTTGCAAAGTCTATATTTGACAGTTTTTATACGCCTCTGTTTACCTCGTTGTTTTCATCTTTATTTTATTACATTTATTGTAATTAATTTTCCGTTACATTGTCGTGATTATTTACAATATAAACCTAACCTGTAAAATTTTAATTGTCAATATGTAAATAAAAATTTCTGCAGGAATTTTAGTTTTACTATAGTACCACACTGTTAAATAGGTTGTATATATAAGAGGTCACGTGGGTTTTAATTAATGAAAGCACTGTATGTATAATTGACTTCAAGTCTTAAGTGAGCAACTTTCAAAGTCTCTGAATTTTGTACACGAAAATTTCTTTTGTATATTCATGTCAGTCATTTTCCTCCAAAGATTTTCAATCTGATTTTCATCAAGGCTACTGGCAGGCCAAAGTAATACTTCAATATTTTTATTTTGAAACCATTCACGCACGATAAACGCAGTGTGAACTGAAAAATTTTAGTATTTCGAAAAATTAAATAACGGGTGGTTATTAAATGAGAGAATAAACTGTTTGCGGGTGCATGTTTTGTCGAGATTTTCTTCGTCCAATTTTGTATAATTCAATTTTGTCAAGGTGGGTGATCGATTCCTTGCTTACTTTGTGCCGCAAAAAGAAAATTTTGTGCTTCCATATTAATCGAGTTATAACGATTTGGAAATCCGTGTTGGGGATGTCGCCAGGCCCGCCACCCACTATGTATTTCGAAATTTTGTACACGCTATCTTTTTGTGTTTATTTTGTGCCGTTCTGTGCTGCAAAAAGAAAATTTTGTGCTTCCATATTAATCGAAATCAAATTATTATTTAACGGGTCGATGGCAAAAGTGGTTATAGGTGGCTGACTATCGTTGTAAATAGGACGATAGGTGCCAAAGTTCAATTCTATGGAGGGACGAGCATGATATTTTTTCAGAAAGAGTTTAATCCCGGATCGACAGTGTTATTCTAATTTTTTTTCGTTTAACATTAACATACTCAGTAATCCTTGTTGTAATTTATTCTTTATGCAACTGCTGTTGTTAAGTCTTATTTCCGGTAACGACTAAACATATCCTGAACATGTTTTGTGTATGCGCATGTTGACATTATTGTTATTTTTATTTATTTATTACGTTTATCTTTCAATATAATTTTAAAATGCCCGTAACATGTTCAGTAGTCGTTACCTGAAATAAAACAATTGATCAGATGTTATATCTGTAATATACCACCTTTGGCAAATTAAAAAAAAATCACGATTTCAAAATCCGGCCCTGGTTTATGTCGTCAAAAGCTCCGATCTAAAATTCACTATTTCGAAATTTCAAAGATGCTACCTTTTTGTGCAATGTTTTACACAAATGCATAATGAAAATGTTCTTCTTCCATATCGATTACTACGGAAGCAATTTTAAGTCCACCACTGGCATTATGTTTTTTTTTTTTTCTTAAACTAGCAACATGTCAAAATTTCAATAATTTTCGAGATATTTGTTGAAGCAAAATAACGGTTAATTACTTTTATTCCAATGCATCCAATATAGTGTGGAAAAAATATTGAAAAAAAAAAATATCGGTTAATGAAACGATTATTTGTGCAGTATAAATTTAATATATCACATCCCGATGATAGTTAAGAAAATTTGTTAGAAATGTGCAAAAAAATTTCTTATTCTGAAATATACCAGGAAAAACTTCTGGTTTAAATCTTCTAATTCCCAAATTTATATCTCCAATCATTTAAAAATAGACATTGATTCCATCTTTAAATTGGACCCCTTTGTACAGTACTGTGCAATAAAATCTGGGGAAACATATTTAAGTTGTGTAATTAAGGCCTGATACTCATGGAATGTCACTTGACTTTATTTTAATCTGAATATGCTGTATGTCACGGCCATTGAGTTAGTATACCAAGGAGATTTAAAGCATATTTTGTCTGTATTTTCAAAAAACGGCAGCATTTTTTGAGCTAGTGTTTTTAGCAAAATATGGTTGCCTCACCAGGTCCGGACTTGAAAATTATCAATAATTTTAGCCTCCACTTAACAGATGACTTTATTTAAAATTAATTACGTCATCCCACACCTGTTAGGCCCAAGGCCCATAAATGTCATGTTTGACAATATAAACACTCAATATGTAATAGTTTATTTCTACGCAAATATTGAAAAAAATATATCGGTTAATGTAATGTAGAATAAAAGTATCAATGTGCGTCAATAGAACGTTAAAAATTGACAGTAAATTGCTTACAACTATCAATAAATCTCAATTTTTGGTATTGGAAAAAATATTGAAAAAAAATATCGGCGAATGAACCGATTATTTGTGCAGTATAAATGGATTTATCACATGACCGTTTATAGTTAAGAAAATGGCGGTAGTGCTCAGAAACTGTGCGTCAAAAAATTTCTTATTCTAAAATATACCAGGAAAAACTTCTGGTTTAAATCTTCTAATTCCCAAATTTATATCTCCAATCATTTAAAAAATATACCTGTGCATAAAATCTGGGATTTCATCCATCTTTAAGGGCGAAAAAAAATTGGGACAAACATAAAGTTGTGTAAGGCTCACATAATGGAATGTCACTTGACTTAATGACAATCTGAATATGCTGTATGTCACGGCCATTGAGCTAGTATACCAAGGAGACGCTATAAAGCATATTTGCTGTATGTTCAAAACGGCAGCATTGGGTGGGGCTAAGTGTAGGTAGCACCAATATGGCTGCCTCACCAGGTCCGAACTACTGAAAATTATCAATATAATTTTAAGCCTCCACTTAACAGATGACTTTATTTAAAATTAATTACGTCATCCCACACCTGTTAGGCCCAAGGCCCATAAATGTCATAATTTGACAATATAAACACTCAATATGTAATAGTTTATTTATGTACCCACACATAGGGGCATCGATTGAAATTTTCCAATTACGGCCCTGCACATTGTTTTTGTTTCATACACTGACCTATGAAATGTTATTCTAGACGAATTCTTCTTGTCAACGCTGTTTGTACTGTTACTACGTTGAGCACAAGAAACCATAATGTCTTCTAATATTTTACTTATCATATAACTGTAATAAACAATTAATGCAAACATAACACTATAATCTATGTGTTTGACGTAATTGTAGTACCAATATGGCCGACCTGTACCCATTTTAACCACTTGATGTCGTCTTCCTACCTATTTTTCCTAAATGGTCACGGCAGATCCGTTTAAACAGATAAAAACTTGGGATTTATTCTTATAAGAGTTGTGCCATTTTTTTGCACACATCTGTACATACGTCTTTGTTACCACAGTCGTAAAACATTTATTTGAATGAATTCTTGTATAACATTCTAAATTTTATCTCAAGTTTTAGAAAGAAAGCACTGGTTATAATAAACAGGCTTTTATATGTCCTATTATTTTTTGAACTCTGCTTTTTCACATATGTATGCATATATTGCTGGAATAGTAAAAAATTCTATATCTTGAACACTATAGCCACGTTGTTGTTTTCAGAATGATATAATGTGCATTTTATCACATTTGACTATTATTTCATAAGAATCTGTGGCTTATCTTGTGTCGACTTGTAGGTATTTAAAATTTATTTTTAAGACAGTGTGGAACTTTCATGAAAAATTTATGATTTAATTGTATTCAAACTCATTCCGATATTTTTCTTTTTGTTAAATCAATGAATGTTTGTTTTCATGCATAGTAGACGGCACAGTGTGTTTTATAAAATGCAAGGTGATTGGATTTTTTTTAATATTTACGAATGTTCATTATTCATATGTTTAGAATTACTATAACATACCAATGACATTTGGTAAGACAATTTCAACTGATTGCAGTTCAAATTAGCGCACATCGATTTGTTCTCGCCCTATCATAGTACAAGGGGAGTAATTTTCCTGTACACATACATATGTACATATGTATGCCTAGTATGTGAAACGTAATGGTCGATCTATTCCTGTTGTGCTTTGCTAGACGAATTAAATTAAGCTCAATGTAAGAAAACACATATTCCTGACTTCAGACAATGTTACAGCTTTACTTTTTCTAAATTCATGAACCTAATACCGGTTGGAAATGATGTTGGAGTTTCCTCTTTCAATTTTAGAAGATTGTTTGAACAGGAAGTGTTGGAATCGATTACTACACCTCGCATTCTTTTCCATGTAAATTAAACGCTCCCCTAGGATTTTCCGATGCAATTTAAATCCGAATCCAAATCTAAATTGATTTCTTTAGGGTTTAATTTCGTTTAATTTTTCGGGCGTTGAGCCCTGTGCATGAAGTGAAAATGCTTTTACCTGGATTACTAGCGGGACCATCTAACTAAAGTGCTACAGTAAACTTTATATCTGCGTCAATTCATGTATCCGATTCATTGATAGTTGATCGTGGGCGTATACATTTTAGAAAGTGGACAGTAAAAAAGCTTTTTGGTGTTCATAAAATGTTAGTTTGATGACTGTTGTTAATTCTAACATATTTCATAGATATAATACGTAACTTTGAACCAATAAATTGTTTTTATTGAAAAATGTTTTTGAAGGAATGTTATAACTTTATGCAGACATTGAAATAACTCAAAATGATCAGTTCAAAAGAAGTATCAAAAGATTTGTTCAATTTCTTCCACGTATACTTTCTTAGCCATCTAATAATTATATACGTGTGCAATAGAATATCTATTGAATACTAAAGGTAGTCAAATTCTTCGGAAATTTGCCATTATTATATTTTGGCATATTGACTGCCAATATGTAGCTTTTCTATGCAAATTATACAGAACATTTATCACACAGATGTCGTACGTACAACAGTATGTAATATGTTTGTATTTTGATGTCGAACCGTATACATTAGCATTTTGCTTGTATCTCAAAATATTTCCATATCTTCAGGGAGTATATATACAGAGAAGTTCCGTCGATACATGTCGAATGAAGACGCATCTATGTAGGTCAATACTACGTCTTTATCTTCTCTTTGAGGTCGATTTTCCAGTTAGGAAACCATCGGAGTCCATAAAAACAAACTTACACGCTCGCTGATTTGGCAAACAGAAACGTTTTTCCAAACTACAGATAAGAAAAAGAAAAGAATTGTAACAGATGGAAACCGAACCTTTTCGGAAAAAATACAAATAATGCTGAATAATAAAATAATCTCAAGGAATTCTGATATATTTTAAATATTTGTTGTGTGTCATCCCATAGCTGGCTATGTTTAGTCAAGTAATACTTACTAATGGATATAACTGGATAATCATATACAGGGTTAGTCAAGTGCACAGAAACAATTAATTTCTCTTTCTTAATATATTTATTTTATTAAAAATATTGCGTAAGGTCACAGTCAACTCAATCTCTCAAAATTACAAAACGGAAATCACACATTTTGTTTATTTAAAATGAATTTCCGTGACAAAAATGTTGCCACTGTCTTTCGTGGAAACTGAAGAGTTTTTCATTGAGACTCGTTTAATGAAATGAAGCAGGGATTATCCTTAAATCCATTTTATTTTCGCTTTGAATCGACTGTTTCAACACCCTATGTAGTGGTCCGCTCCATTTGAATAAGTTTGAATATACAGAGTGGTATAACCAAGATGAAATGAACCATTATAATTATTCGAAAAAGAATTTCGAAAAAAACCTTTTGGATTTGATTTTGATTGAGAGCTACATAGCGTATGTTTTAAAAATATTTTCTTTATACAGGATGATGGTAGCAGTCGGTGACGAAGCAAACTTATGTTTTGAGTTGAGAAACTTATGAAATGAGTATTAAGAAATTCAGTCTACCACATGTGCTAAATTCTTGAATAAAATAATGGTCTACACTCTACTTGAAATTATTCGCCATTATACAGGACGATCATGTTTTATGATTCCATTTCGGACTTAGCGTTTTCAAATGGAACACTCTGTATGAAGAATATAAAAATTGTATACCGATTTGATGATAAAGAAAAATATTGGCAAGTCAAAACTGTTAAACATTACTACAACAGATGTTCTTCAAATAATTCACCGTTTGAACGAAGACACATTTAGAAGTGATCGTTAATTATTTACCGATTTAAATTTTTGTAAAGTACGTTCCGAAATATTGCCAATACTGCGCGTTTTTTAGTCAAATTTTTCCGTAAATGCAATTTTTTGGAAATTGTTGCGAACAGTAAAACCCATCCAGTTAGAGTATTTTAATAAATAGGCCGTAAAACTTGGCAAGTGAGTCAGTAACTGTCATCCCTGTTCAAACGTTAAATTTAGTGTATGTAATTGATTCTTCATTTACTTAGTAATTTTGCAATAAAAATGACTTTCAATACAGAAGAATTGGTTAATATGGTGTTTATACTGGACCAATGCCAAAAATGTCCACTGTTGGCAAGTAGAGTATATGCTTCCTGAAGCCTAGAACACGAACGAAAGCCAAGACCCGATGCATTTCGAAGTGTATTGGACAGATTTCAAGAAACAGGAAATGTTGCATTTATAAAACGTAAAGTAAATAAACGCGAAACAAATGAAGCAAACCAGTTGGCGGTATTTATTAAAAATTCAAGGAAATCCTCAAGGAAGTCCGCTGGACTTGAAAAAGGGTGTGGTATTGAACGTACTAGCATTAAAAGGTTTTAAGTATCATGCATATAGTAGGTGTATGAATTGCACTAGTATCCTTACGATCGCAACTATGCTAGTAGAGAACGATTTTCAATTTTATTTTTGAAGAAGATTTGCTGTTTTCCGATGAGACTAACTAAAAAGTAATTGAATGGTTAATCAGCATAATATGCACTATTATTTTGTAGAAAATACGCACTGGATTCGTCAAATTAATAATCATTCTTTTTTGAGGAACGGTCGACTGGCGAAGTTTATTTAAATTTTCTGAGCGATGAGTTGTCAGTTCTTCTAGAACACCCAAATTTGGCATCGAGAGAGCTATTTTTGTTTCAAAACGACGGAGCTCTCTGCCACATTACCACAGAAATGTAAGAGCTTATCCGAATAATTGGAAAGCGAATCGCTGGATCAGACGTGGTGGAGTAGTTTCGTCGAAATCACCTGATTCAGTGGCGTAGCCAGAAATTTGATTTGGGAGGGGCCCAAAAGGGTTGAAGAACTAAAAAAGGAACGAAAGTTTTGAAAAAGTATATTTAACATTTTTAAATCATCCAAATTCTGACAGTTGTCACAGTTGAAGCGCGAAAGACCAACTCCCAACTAGAAATCATGTAAATCATTATAAATTCTTACTGGTACTGTGTGGTAAACACACGTTAGCGAACAAACTTTGTAATATAAAATGTAAAACCGCTACAATGAAAGGTACTAAAATTTCCCTATAACATATAATGTTTTGAGATGTATATTTGTACAGTAAATAATAAAATTAATCAAATTAAGCGCAACCTGAACAATTTGAAATCGCTCAATTTGCGACTTGCGATTTCTGCAAAAAAGTTGTCGCAATTTTGTGTTAGAAGTCGCTCAAATTGCGATAAATCGCCCAACCTGGCAACTGTGTGTGAGTATGCACTGTGCACTGTTGCAATAGATACTTATTTTCCTCAGATCTATTTAGATTTATCGTTTCTACCGAAAAAAAATTATTTTAATATTTTTCAATAAAATTTGAATTATGGATACAATACAATTTCGGAGGGAGCTCAGTTCAGGCCCTCCCCCTGGCTACGCCACTGACCACACCTGTCAGCATCTTTTTGTGTGTCTTGGGGGAGGTGAATAACTTCAAGCCAAGTATAAACCATTGTTCACTCAAGAATTTAGCATATTTAGTGATACATTGATTGTTTTAATATTTATTTTCTGTTTTTGTAAAAAATGAATGACATAGGAGTAGATTTTCAACTTTAATCGCTTCTCTTTCCGTAATTGTAGGTTTCGAACTCAACTAGTTATGCCAAATTATTCAGGGTGCGGCACCGAAAACGAAACAGATTGAATAACTGGAAGGAGAAATTTCATTATTTTTAAAATACAGTGCAACTATTTCCACTCTTTCCTAAATAGAGTATACTATTTTGTGTTTTACTCGTTAAAATTTGATTTAATTTTAATGAGAGTAAGTACTTGACAATTATGACAACTAAATGTCAAAACTATTACGTATTCAATTACTAATAAAATTAGCTTTCAAATGATTATAATAAGTAACCGTTTTTTATCCCGCTAGAGGGCGCTAAAATCAAAAGTAACTCAACCAGCAATCACGCTGCTGAATTCTCCATAAAATAGCTCTCAATGATGTATCACACTTAGTACCTTCCCTATTTAAATTGTAATGGTTAGAGTGACGAAGAGGAGGGGAATGACGTATGACAGTTGTGGACATGTTGGAAATGTGACCCCCTTAAATTAAAAATCGACCTGTTTTTGCGTTTTTTTCAGAAAAAAATTCTCCTTCGCGTTATTCAATCTGTTTCGTTTTCGGTGCCGCACCCTATTTACAGTAATTAACAGAATCGACTGTAATATTTTAATACCTAGTGCCACCGATTGCTCACTCCAATCACCCTGCATAAAAATATTTTTAAAATATAGCCCATGTAACCCTCAATAAAACTCTAAGAAGGCTTTTTGAAATTTCTCGCCGTTTATTCCACCCACCGTTTATTCACCCATTTTGGTTACATCGTATGCTGTATACAGCGGTGTGCCAATACTGCGGTGTCGGTTTTTTTTTAAATAAAACTTCTAATACTTTCGTTTATGGGATTGTCTCAGAATACTGCTTGTTGAGAGCAAAATGTTGGACATATTGAAGACCTAGTGAGTGCAATTTAGCAGTAGTTTTGTCCAACTTTGGAAGTAGGTTGCAGTATAGTAGCGATACAGTTTGTTGTGTGCGGTTTATATGCTCATTGCTCAGTAATATTTTCGTTTAATTTTCGTATTATTTCTTGATTTAAATAAAAATGTTAGTTGCAAGTTTTTCTGTGGCATGTGTTCTAACTTAATATCATATGTTTCAACTCAAATAAGAATCTGTGTGCGTTCGTATTGATAGGTTCTTCTTGAGAAAAATTTATCTTTAAGACATAGGAAGACATCTTTAAGACATGGTCGATATGATCCTTTAAAGATTAAACAACTTTTATTTTATAGTTATTTACGAACCAAGTGAAAACATTTACACTTAAATTCGAGCAAATACTGCATTAATTTCGATTGCGGATCAAACCAAAGGAAGATGACTAGTACCTGCATATGACATTTATCAGAGAAAATGTCAAATATGTCAAAAACTATCCAGGTTAGGTAAACACAATGGTATACGAGAAGCATGTCGATATGATCCTTTAAGGATTAAACAACTTTTATTTTAAAAGTTTTTTATACTTTCAACTGGTATCGAGATATCGATCGACACTGCATTATTGGAATACTCTGTGAATAAATAAAATGAAACATGTAAATACGACTATGAGAATACAATTCATGAATCAGTTGGAGTCAAACTAAAAAGGGTATTCCATTATAATACTTTGATAACAAATTTATTATTTATTTCTTTGATGCAGATTATGATTTTCAAAATTATTCGCGACTAAGACTATAATTCTTCTCGGTCTAATTTAGAATACTTTCAACGAAAAGCGATACATTTTTTCAATTTTTGCTGCCGGGAATTAGGAATAGTCTTGTGAAGTATGATTTCTCATCACTATTGAAATTAAATTAAATGAAAATGGAGACAAAATAGAACAAATTAAATCGAAAATTAGTTTTTTCATGGCATTCTACCTAGTAACTAGTTCAATCTAGTTTAAATTCACATTATAAATTGTTTTTAAATGTTAAATCACTATGACCATTGTTTACTTAAAACATTAACTCCTAACTATGATACATTTTTATGCATGGATGTTGATAAATCGGGCAAGTACCTACAACTATGATGTTATTTATAAGAAGTTGTCATACGTAGAAAAATGTATTCTTGAAGCGTGAATTGTGTGAAGGGTTCAACGATATTTATGTGCAGGAATTGTTCTATTGGTATATATTAATCAACAGAAGTCACCATGAAATTTTAGTTTTACAGAATAACAAAATTACGTGAGTTACATAATTTTGTTGGTAGTACAATCAATTATTTTTGTATTCTTGATATTTTCATTTATTAAAACATTTCTCAATTCTACAGGGTAAAAATAACAACAATAATAGGGACGAGAGAGGGGGTAAAATGTGGGGTATTCAAGGATTACTTTTCTTACCGAGGATGAATTATGCATAGCAGCAAGGAACGATTTTTTCCGTTATAATAAAACTCTTCAATATTGTGGTGGAAAAATAATCAGAAACACAATAAGGATAGCATTTCCCCGAACGACGAAATGAATAGAAAAAAAATTATTTACAACGTCTATAACGTCAGCTCGCGAAATTAAAGTCAGACCGTGAAAACGACAACCCAACAGCGGAAAGACCGTATAACAATCTTCATTCTTTTTAAAAACGCTCGGGGAACCTGAAGCGCGCCTGTTGAATATGTTTCGGAAAGCAACTACCGTAAGAGGCTATTCACGTTATTGTTGGTTTTGTGCCGTTCGCACAAAGCACTTATGATTTGAAATTTGTTCACATAAGGCAATATACTTGCTATGAAAGTGCCAGTGCGTTAATCGTTAAACGGTTTAAACATAAATAGGTAATGAATTGCTTTGAATGGTGGCAGGGGATGAAAGGTTTTGACTTTACTTAGAAATATAACTTTTAATATGATGTTGCAGAATTTTTGAGAGATATTCATTTTGTTGTTTCTGTTTCAATTCTGAATTGACAAAATACTGTCTGAAACGCCTTCTCTTTACCAAGGTCTCTATGTAGGTACTCCTTCGCAACGGATGAACGCTTCCAACCCTCCGTGCTGTTTTAGTGTTAGTAAATCTGTCTTTTAGCATTAACTGTAATGCTCTTGCTAAAGAAACAATACCTTAAGGTGTATTGTTAAATGTGTAAAAGAAGCAGCTGTTGCAGCAGTTGTTTTTTTATCTTTGGATAAAATTTTTTGACCGTATTTTGTATAACCTCTGCATTGATGAACTTCATGACCATTTTTTAAACAACTGTAATATCAACACAAAGCAGATAGTAAAATGTAGATTTACGTTTTGTATTATGTACACATTCGTGACTGATAAATTACGCTATCTCGTTCATGAAGATTTTTTTAGGCTTTCAATTCCCCTAGCGTAAAAAATAAACTACACACCCCAAACTTTACAGCATGATGTGCAGCAGGAATACATATTAGACGCCTTGGGGTAGACGAAATCTCCCAAATCGACCGTCATTTCTCAATAAAATCCAATACTACCGAACGTTTGCCTAGAATACTTTGTGCATTTATTAAAGTGTATATGTGCGTGGAATATGTTTCTTTTACACTAGCTATTTTCTCTCCTTTTCTCTACTTAAGCTGTTGCAGAGGATAGAATATGCTTTTCGTAGATAACGAAGATATTTTAATATTACACTCTAATGGAAAACTTCTCAGCAACGAATGTAGATGAGATTTCAATACAATCCGTAAACTTTCTCTGAACTTATATTTCGATATCATGGGAAACTTCAAACTAGGATATACTATCCTTTAATTAAAAACAGTGCCAATTGAGGACTATTCACGGGAAAATGTTTTTTTATTTTTTCTATGGAAACATATTGCTTTTTAACAATCGTAATTATTCATTTACCGCTGCTTTTTAATTATTACTGGCGCAAAATTGTAATTCCACGAATTCAGTTGCTAAATTCACAGCGTAAAATTCGTATTTTGTACGGTTAACGTTAATTTTCAACCTTTATAGGTTCTTTTTTCGTTTTGTGCTCAAATATTTTCGGGCAATTATTATTACTACTAATGCAGTAGGTACATATTTTCAATATAAATATTGATCAGTCCAACTTTTAACTAACGTAATAATCCCATACTTCCAAAACATTGCCGTTCTTTTCTTAATGCCATATGATTAACAGGAAATCTTTTATTTCCTAATACATGTTTCAATTTTTTGATCAATAAAATAAAAATGATTACTATGAATCAATTTATAATAAGACACTTATTATTGTTAATTTGTTCTATTGACAAAGTTTCTAACGAAAACATATACATACAACTTAATTATTTTGGAATAAGTTGGTTTATAGGTTGTTGGTGTTTTATTGATTTAAAGCAGTTGTCAAATGGGTGGAAGTCTTTGTTTGTTGTTTTGCATTTTCAGTAAAATCACACTTAGTGAGTACTAAGTTTAGTCGCTGCAGTCTCAGTTGATTTTGGACTTTCAAAAAGTTCGATTTTTAAAAAGACAGAAAATCCAACCATGTTTCAATTATTGCAAGAACTACACCAGTCATAAAAAATCACGAAGACGGACCATTTTTTAAAGAAAAATTATTTGGACTGATGTATCCAAGTTCACATGGGATAGTTTAGACAATAGACAAAATTTACTTCGCTGGGCAACAGAAAATTCACATGCTGTTTGGGCCGTAATCATAAACACACATTTGGTGCCTATGTTTTCGCGATGATGAAAACTTGACAAGCGATCGCTAGTTAAACATATTAAGAGACACCGTTTCAACATTTTTAGATGACATGCCGCCGCTCAATGAACACAATTTATGATGGTATCAACTAGGTTGTGCCTCTGTGCACACTAGTCGCAACTAATCTAGATATTTGAAGATCGATAAATAGGTCCTAACGGAGTCTCGAAATGGTTGAATAGGTTTCCTGATCTAATCTCATTAATTTTTTTGTACGAGGTTACATAAAGAAAATGCAAATGTAGGTAATAGCAGTAAAAGCAGAATTAATCAATAAAATCGAAACATCTTTGGATAGATAAGGCGTTAACAACAGAACTATAGAAAAGATTAATTCAATGTTTAGTCCCATATTGAGCATCTGTGATTTCTTTTTATTTTATACAAAAAAAAAATATATCACTCATTTGCAAACCCATAGCAAACTACGATCAAAGTAATAGCCAATAATCTCTAATAACTCAAGAACTAATAAAGATAGGTACACCAGACCTTAACACTGATAGATGTAGAATTTTTTGGTGAATTAAGTGCTAGAATAAAAACTACTATGTGTCAATTGAAGTAAAAAGGATTTTTAATATTTGAAGATACCTGAATTGATTCTTAATTTCTGAAGTCCCTGTATAAATATTGTTGAAAGTTGTTATGAGGGCTTCTTGGCTAGAGGCGAAAACCTGACTAAGGGTTGGAAGATTTTCGCCTCTAGCTAGGAAGCCCTCATAACAACTTTCAACAATATTTATATGTCAACCACGCTAGAGGCGAAAACCTGACTAAGGGTTGGAAGATTTTCGCCTCTAGCGTGGTTGACACGTCGAGTTACCGTGACCTTCTGGCTCCCCCTCACCTAGTTTTGCTCCTGAAGAAGCTACTTACATTAGTGGGGAAACGTCGAATTTGAGAAGTTATATATATTTTTTGTATTTTAATTTTCACTTCCGTTTTACTTTGTATTGAATATATTTACTTTACTATGACACGGTCAAAACCAGGAAACCGTCATGACAGACTTGGACCGTGGAAACCACAAACCACTTACACTTTATAGACGTTTCAGTTAAATGCAGCTTGATTGTACCAGTGTTTGTGACTTGGGTGGTTTGCTTCTTCAAACAACAGATGGAGCCATTCGCGGTTTCAATCACTTGTTAAAAAGAATGATTTTTTGCTTGTCATTGGCAACGAAAAGTTGATGTTTACTGAGGACCGTCACTTTATCGCTCTAGAGCGAGTGTACGTAGTGTATTCTATTGGCCATTTGTTATAAATATGTTAATGATTTAAATAGTTTCGATTTATTAAGTGATTGTAGAAAAAGTGTTGTATGTATTACGAGCAAAAAGGGACATTATTTGTGTCACTTTTCGCTCTTAATACATAAATGACTATTATAAATCATGCTGAAGTTATTACTGACGTCCGTTTGAATTTACTGCTAAATTAAATTACTTCTTTCCTTCAAACAGCAGAGGCGTTCAAATATTCGGTTTAAACCTAATGCACGGGCGTCAAGTATCTACAGATGTTAGTGATTTGTGGTGGAAACCATCGATATCATTTGTTGAAGGTCGTACGAGTATGTATGTAGTGAAATATGTAGTTTGTAGGCAGTCATCGTACAGTATTCTTGCATGATCATGCATTGTAACTACGCGTATACCTAAAATTCGGTTGCAACGCATTTAAAATCTCGAAAGTTCGTGAAAATGCTTCAACGTGTTTGTTTGCTAATAAGGTAAGGTATTATGTCTGTGTTTTCATTAATTTTAGTATAAAGTTTCTTTAAATAACGCCCATTTTTATTTCGGTAAAACCGGTATAGTTACGCCCCTGCTACCGAACCACACTTGCGGTCTTTAGTTATGACAGTTCTAAGTATGTATGACTTTTTAATTTCTTTTGAACAAGTTTGGCACCTTGCGGATTAAAGCACTTCACAATATTAATTTTGGGTCGAGTTGTAATCCATTTTATTACAAGGTGTTGTGATTATTTTTCATATTAATTTTTGTTTAAGATGTTGCAATAGCAAAATATTAAAGAAAATTGTAAATATCTTAGAAACAGTTGAATTTAGATATAGGGTATCCTAATACGAAATATTTGTAAATAATGCGTAGAATCGATGGCATTAAAAAAATTAATTATACTATTTCATTTAAAATAACAAGGGTGTTATTTATATCCAGTATAACCAGAACCCAGATTTGGTTGAAATTATTTTTAAACAATATAATAGAATCACTACTACGAATGCAAATTTCAGAATTGTACTAACAGTAGATTCCCTAAACCTTTCGTGAAAGATCCTGTATTGTATCTATCATTCTATAAGCTATTTGTATTAGGCTTTCCTATTTCTAAATTCAATTTCAATTTTTGTTGCAATTTTTATTATTAATTTAATGACAACAATTGCAACAAAACATGACAATAATTGATAATTTAGAATATGGTTGATATTAAATTTCAAAACTGATTACTAGGGTTTATCAAATATCTAACAAATAACAGTACATAAAGATCAAAAATCGATGTCTCGGATGCCCTTGCAGTGCGGAACCAACAATTAGAATGTTATAAAATGATTTAAACATGTCAATAATAAATAGTGCCTTAATTTGGCCAACATTATCTTTAAAATTGTTGTAACACACAAATTTTTTGTTTCCCAGATAGATAAATAAAACGACTTACAAAAATTCATCAATTTATTCTATAATACAATCATATTTTCGTAATATAACTTCTTCATTAGAATAAATTTACCTATCAACAAATTCATCTAAGAACAAAGGAATCATTGCTGTAATAATTCTGCAATTTCCCTTCACACTTTATTCAGGCTTAGGACTGACAGTCGGTAGTACTGGCGTGTTTAAAAAATTGCAGTAAGCTCTACTGTCTTGGTTTTCGGGTTTGTTAGTAGTAAGTGCAAAATAAAATTATAAATGGAACACGTACCTGGATTTTGATTGACTTAATTAAATCAATCTTATATGTTTGACGTATTACCACACCACTGTAAATAACGTTATAAGTACTTAAACTTAATTTCATTTTAAAATGACGCAAGAAAATCAAGGTGATAAAATTATCATCTTGATATCTGTGATGTGATCAACATGATCATTCAGACACAATTCGAATTCGAATCGTGATATTACAACAAAAAAATTAAACAATACCGCAAAATTACCTTACCAATATTTCTAAGACAACTCAAATTTGAGTCCTCTTATTAAAACAAGAAAATGTTAGATTATAGAGAATTTATGTCCAAGTTAGTGTATTCAAATTCAGCATTATATCAATGTACTTGTTAAAGCAACTCAAACTGGAGTCGCTTTATATTACTCGCATAATCTTGTAAAGATAATAAAAAATACTATACGAAAAAATATAAAATAAGACATCGTCATTTCTGTTTCTACGACAAGAAGTAATAGCCTACCTTGTTTATAACTTTCATCATTTTCACACATGGAATATGATTAACATCACAGTAACACGGACAGTAAGACAGCTCAAATTGGAGTCGTCTTACAATTAAAAAAAAATCAGGTTTAGATGCACATGAGATAACTCAAATTGGAATCATCTCATTAAAAAAATAATCGCGAAGTTTGAGCAACAATTGGAAAATTGCAAATACATATTTATTATGAATTGCTTAATTTAATGAAATTGAATTAGTATATTAATACCTTATTTTAAAACGTGAAGAAAAATCAGCATTATATAGACTCAACTGTTAAAGTAACTCAAAATAGAGTCACCTAACCTCACAACGATACGATGGATTAAAATTAAAGACTACCGTATCACAATATGTTATTTACGTTAGTGCAATAGAAGCACTAATGGCGCAGCTTTGTTTATCGCTACCACTTTGATAGCTGCAATAAAACAGAAAAAAACATTGGAATTACGCGGATAGTAAGATAACTCAAATTTGAGTCGTCTTACAATAAGAAATGCGAAGTTGACACGGACATGAGATAACTTAAAATTGAGTCGTCATTAAAAAGGTTTTATTGTTTTTGTTTCTGAAAAAGAAGAGTTAAAAGACGTACCTTGTTGGTGAATTTGATAAACTCAAATTCATTTGTCGATAACTCAAAATTGAGTCGTCATTAAAAAGGTTTTATTGTTTTTGTTTCCGAAAGAGAAGAGTTAAAAGACGTACCTTGTTGGTGAATTTGATAAACTCAAATTCGTTTGTCGATAACTCAAAATTGAGTCGTCATTAAAAAGGTTTTATTGTTTTTGTTTCCGAAAGAGAAGAGTTAAAAGACGTACCTTGTTGGTGAATTTGATAAACTCAAATTCGTTTGTCGATAACTCAAAATTGAGTCGTCATTAAAAAGGTTTTGTCGTTTTTATTTCTGAAAGACAAGAGTTGATGATGAGATTGATAAACACAAACTCATTTTTGACACAGTATCACTTTATTACTCACCACACTATAATCCAGCAGCACTGCAACAAAGACAATTCAAACTTGAATCGTCAATCAAAAGGAAAAATCCAATTTACTGGTGTCATGTTACAATTCAACCTACTCGAGACTACAATGGACAGCTGAAATTTGAGCGTCAATTTAAATAAAAAATATCAAATAGTTGATTTCAACAACTTCACACTGAAAGCAGTAAGAATTTGTCATTTAACCTTGCACAATTGTACAGGGCATTATATTTCATCGTACACATACATACCTACCTTTTTTGTACGTAGTTTTCGATTGACTTAACAAATCACAAATACACTTGCAATAACGCATATCACTTGAGACAACTCAAATTTGAGTTGTTTAATTAAAGCAAAATTTCGGATTCGTAGCTGATAGACACGTAAAGTTAAATTATACAATTGTACAATTTAAGACGAGTTAAAATTCAACAATACAACACAGAGATGTTGTAAGAGTCTGCTTTTAATCTCCTAGATTTGGAAAGAAAGATTCATCTTGTCGTTTTTGTTGCTAGAAAAACATAACAACTACATATGAATGGTTACTGTTCAAGAGATACAATTACTGCGTTTAGTTATTAAAAAGCAATAAATAAAAATGAAGTTAGTAATTACGAGTGTCTAGAAATAAAACGACAGTAATCGAAAGCTTTGATCAATATTTTTCTGATGAACTAATGAATGTCAGAAACAAAGAATCGCGGAAAGAAAACGAATGTGGATAAAACAATTATGCTATATTGAGTCGGCAGTTAATTTGTTCAAGCTACAAATACTCGGTCTAGTATGTACGGATTTATATTTACCAGTAAAAAACTTGGTCTATCTAGTAATTTAATCGTTATTAGACCGAATAGTTGGCATATGGATGCATTTCAATAGGTGTACTTACATAATTTCATTTTGTGATGGTGTTATCTAAATAGAAAGAACGAAAATTGATAATACTTTTTAGAAATAATCTTTTAGAAAGATATATCTTACAGTTTTTGTCATACATACCTTCTACTGTATTTGCAAACCTTCACTTGCTCCACTATACATTCAACACTCTTCACTTTTATCGTTATGTAGTACTTGTTTTCACAACGTTATGAATAAATTACGAACATAACTCAAATTTAAGTTATGATCTTCAAAACGTTGTGAGTACTAAACGGACATAACTCAAATTTGAGTTATGAATTTCAAAACGTTACGAGCACGTGATGAACATAACTCAAATTTGAGTTATGGACATCATTTAAAGCGATTCCTACATTTTACAAGGAACAAAAAAATTGTATTGGGGAACATTTAATATGTGTTGCCGGAAACAATAACATATGGGGGTCATAGGCGGATGAAACAGATGATCTCCGGTGTCATGACAGCATGATTTTTCGTGCAGTGGGGCTGGCTTATACGCAATAACGCCGAAAATGACATCATCCAACTGTCCAGCTGTGTGCAAAACTAATAGGAATGCTATAAATACTAATGCGAATCATTAATTCACCAACTGCACTCACACTGTCGCTTTTTTTTTCGTATTCTCAACAATAACATATTGTAGAAAGCGTTCTTGTTCCTATTGCATGTACCCTTTTAGGCAAAGAAAGAAATGCTATGCTGCATTTTAGTTTACACGATCAAACAGAACATTTTCTGTAGAAAATTATTTATTTTTAAGTTAGAGTAGAACTGGTCCGAAATAAAAATTTTGAAGTCCTTAGAAGGCAATATATCGAATTAAAGTAAATATTGTTGTATGCTACCAGTAATTCTACTCCCGTGAAAGTTTTTTTATTTCACGAGATCTGAGGTAAATTCTGTTTGGAACGCTTTGATGTGTTAAATGTTTCAAATTTTGTAAAACATTGAACATGAAAATTGAATCAAATATGGAGGTTATAAAGTTTGCGTGTCTGCTATTAATAAAATTTGTTTTATCGTGGGTGTTGAAACCGGTAACAATGGATAATGCGTGCAAATGTACTAAATTGACGCAAAACATGATAACAGCTTCAAGCTAATATACCAGCTAGGATTTCTAAAAACAGATATATTTTTTTGTTCCTTGTATTTATGTATGCATTTCTAATTAAACGCGGACAACCGAAAATCGTTCAATTAAACGCGAGAACGATTTGAACGTAAATGGGTGCGTAGAAGGGTTGTACAGCCAAACTGCTGGCAGGTTCCTAACTTGATATTGATTAAGCGCAGTATTTCTTTAAATGAAAAATAACACACTAGTGATGAGCCCGCAATATCATTTTCGGCAAACTTTTAACTTGATATTGATTAAGCGCATTATTTCTTAAAATGAAAAATAAAACACTAGTGAGCCGCAAAATTACCGAAATATCATTTTCGGCAAGCTTTTAACTTGATATTAATTAAGCGCATTACGTCTTAAAATGAAAGAGAAAACACCAGTGATCCGCAAAATATCCAAAATATATTATGTTTAAAGTCTGATTTACCAAATTTGGAATTGTCTCTGATACTAATAAAATGAAAAATTACTGAAATTCTAGTACAAAAGATACAGCGAAAATTTTTGAAATATGCACTGGTGGGCGTATAATAGGATAATCCGCAAAATCCATGCAAGAAAAATCTTTCCTACCTTATTGAAGATCCGATGATGAAAATATGAAGTGAAATTTTATCTTTGGGGGATGGACACCTGTCGAACTAGCAGCTCCACCACTCCATGCAATTTATCTGTAACAATTGAAAAAACGATATAATAAAGTATTAAAAAAAAAAAAATAAATTTTACCTTTAAATCTTCGAGATTCGTGGCGAAACCTGTAAGACGAAGATGCATCTACACGTTGATTTTGTGCAGACTCACAATAATAGCAAATACAAACATTTGTGTATAAATTTATAAAAAAAAACAATGACTCTCATGAGTATTGTTTACTGCCAAACTTTGACACCCTTGTTCAAATTGGCGCTAGGTACAAACCGGAAAATAACCGAACTAAATTGACCACTAACCTGGGTTCAAGTGCTACGGAACTGTAATAAGGAAAATAAATACATTAGAATGTGAATTTTGTATAAAATGTTACTACAAGTTTTACCTTGAACATGATTCGTCCTAGCTGTCCTATGAACACCTATATACAGCGACAGCATCCAAGGCACTAATAGATCCAATGTTTGGCACTGAAAAAAAAAAGATTTATTATTTTTAATAACTTCTTATAAACTCGGTTACATTCTAATATCGAAAATTCTTAAAATAATGATTGCCGTTATGGATAAATTTGTACTTATATATTATTGTATTAAAATAAATCCTATGTCTAAAAATCAGAAAAATTTTTGTCGAAGCACTTATAATTGGTTGCACAAGAAAACTCTGCGGCAAATTAGATATCTAATAAAAAATAAGATAATCTTTGTATTTTTTCCGCATTCAGATACCCACACAGATACATAAGACTTGTTAAATATCTCTAAAGAGAATAATTCAGACTTAATTATGGTTATCTTTTTGGCCATATTTGTAATTGATTAAATACTCTCTATTCAATAGTCTCACTGAAATAGTTAAAATACACTAAAGCGGTCGTTTCCAACATTTAATTTAATGGTACGAGAATTTAAGTAACATTAATATCGAAAAGCAATCAGCTTTCGAAAAACTAAGGAGAAATGGTACATCCAGCATTTGTAAAAATCGCTTTGTATCATGTCGAACGAGTCACAAATCTAGAATAGCTTCACTAAAGGCGGTTTTTTGTCAAAACAAATAAATAAGCTTTAATTTTTGGTCACGAATTTTTTTTAGAAAATTTACAATAATTAAATTAGCATAGTTTCATATTGTATCACCTTGTATTTAATGTTAAACGAATTTACAATGTTTAAATGTAATATTTCTTCAATAAATTTAAGCGACGTAAAGGTGACCAATATTTTTAGAAATATTTCATAATAATAGTAATTCGACTTACCAAAGTATTAAATAATCCTTTGTTATGACGTAACACTACACTAAATATCCCCACAGAATTTCAGATTTACCGTTGCATTATAAGAGCAAGCTAAATTAATACCGAAAAGCACTCAAAATTGTATGAAAACTATAAACGAATATTAAAGGTAATGTTCATCACTTCACGCATAAACCCTAACTGTGTTTTTGGGTGGTAGATTTGAACGAAGAACGTTTAGTAGTTATGACGTATTAGTAATACGTCAGCTCTTTTTCTAGTAGAAAAAGAGCTGCAGGTGTTTTTTCGATGCACTCGAACTCGATTATTAAACAACAAAAAAGTGTTTCAACAAGTTACAGTCAAGAAAATATAACTATTATGAAAAAATTTAAATATTAAAATGAGTCTATATGGAGAATAAAATCGTTTTTAAATCGTATTTAATTAATAAAATATAATTTAGTCGGGATAATTCATGTGGTTTGTAGAGATTAGCCAACAAAAAATTGTAATAAGGCGTAGGTATGCAGATATATCGGCGTCACAATTTAAAAATGTTTTACATCTTATAGGTAGTCTTAAAATTGTTTCAAAGTTGTTTTTCTTATAATGAAATTGTTTATGTTTTAATTAATTGTTAAAACGCTCTTATCAACTTTGTTATTTATAGGTTTACTGCGCTGAGTAAAGCAATTTTGCTAAATGGTATGAAGTGGCATTTTCAAACAAATTTGCAGTCTTTTGTGTATTTTAAATTAATAAAAAAACATATATTTTTTTAGAACGAATTGACGTAGTAGTTGTGTGTATTGTGTTTTTAGGCGATTATCATGAAAATTTTTTTTTAGTCACCAATGATTATCTTTGGCCGTCAAAATTAAGTTAATTTGATAATTCAAAATTTCAGGCAGGTTATTGTTTAAGCCAGTTAAAACTGATGAACCCCTATTTTCCATTGTTTTAAAAATTCATAACTTCGTTTTAGTTTTTTGATATTATATCCTATTATAGTCTTTTTTTATCAATATACATACATTTAATAATAATAAATTAATTATTGTTTCTACAAATGATAACCAATATTTTTCAAAATAATTTTTAATAACAATAATTCGACTTACCAGATTATTAAGTTGTCCTTTGCTATGATAATGTAACACTACACTAAACCGCACAGAATTTTACGTTCTTTAAAATATGCAAAGTTTATCACCATTATACACTTTAGAGTTAAGATAAATTAATCCCGAAAAGCGTTCAAAATTTAATGGAAAGAAATATTATTTATGGTAAAGGTAAAGTTCACCACTTCACGTGTAAAACCTAACTGTGTTTTTGGATGATAGATTTGAACGAAGAACGTTTAGTTGTTATATGACGCATCGCCAGAAAAACAGCTACAGGTCTTTTTGTGATGTACTGCAGCTCGATTTAATGTAAACAATAAAAAACAGTTTCAACAAGTTACAGTCAATAAAATATAACTTTATTATTAAAAAATTTAAATATTGACATGAGTTTTGAAAAGTTATTTGCTATAGGGAATAAAATTGCCCATTTAATCCATGAAATATATATAATTTATTCGGGATGATATTGTAAAAAAATGTACATGTGTAGATCAATCAACGCTATAATTAAAAAATATATACATACATAAATGACAAGAAATCAATAAAATGTCGAGTTAATTTGATAATTCAATATTTTATGCAGATTGTTGTTACAACGGCATACTAGCACATTAGGTTTACGGGATTAATAGATATCTGGCGAACGCATATTTTTCGTAGTTTTGAGAATTCGTAACTTCTTTACCGCTGGATATAAACAAACGAAATCCCATTTTTGTTAACAATATAAATTTAAGTCAACTGTTACCACAAAAAAGTTCGTTTTATATTTCTGCACTGTAGTATCTGCAATGTTAGTGATAATTAACTTACTAAAAGAAATATTATTCATATTTCGACTCTCAAAGGCCACCTTCAGGAAAAATAGACAAAAAAAGATAAACTTCGAGTGCTGAAACATATGGGGAGTCGTCTAAAAAAATATTTTTTGGGAAAGAATACCCATTTAATTTTTTTTAAATTTATACAAATATGGATGCAATTGCAAATTTAAATTGCGAGTTTCATTATGTTGTTGTTGAATTTAGATATAGGATATGCAATTTAACAACCGACTTTCGTTATTACAATTGATGACGTATTATCCCAACATGGTGGCCATGTACCTATATAACCCTTGTAACACATATTATATTGACTTGACAGTTAGTAGCACAAATTGGGTTATGTTTAGGTATATGCAGGTATTAAATCTCAACGTCAAATGACAAATGTCAAATAAAATGCTCGCACAACCGGCAACGTTCTAATTATAGAAATCCTACACGGACGAAATGTCACTAGATTTAGCATACAATTGTAATATACAAGTGTAACTCAATGTGAGATTGTGTTGGTATGAACTTTATGAAATTGATGACGAAAGTCGGTTGTTAAATTGCATATCCTATATATCAATCGGATTATGTAGTTCGTTTACTTGTACTACCAATCGCCTTTGTTTAGCTCAATGAACAAACTAACATTAAAAAAATTGTCACTATTAGTTGCCTTTTTATAAAGTTTAATTTTAAAAATATGCTTGTTATGAAAGTTATGTTAACATGTCAATTATATTCAAGTTAAGTACTGGTAATAATAAAATATATTTTGAAAGCGGCGCCTAATACATATACATATATCTTCCTGTGTTGGTTAGGTTGGTAGTTATAAATACTAACGGTTGCAGTTTAATTTATTTGAAATAAGAGTCTTGAATGCCATTAGTCAAAACTGGTTTCTATTTAGACATATTTGCCATCTGTGGTCATTTTTGAAAAATTGATATGCATATTTTAAAGCGGTGTGCGTCAGGAGATATGATAAACAAAATTGGTTTAATTCTTTACGGGCCTTTTGGAAATAGAATAAATAATATAGGTGTATTTCGCTTAAAAACACAACTGTGTCTGATTAATTTTTGTTTTGTGAGGATTCTGTATAGTATAAAATATGTATACGGTAATGGATTGGGACCGGCCATTAGAAAGATTGGGCCTCTTAATGATTGCATATGCATATAGAGTAATAAAATCTACATACTATAAATATTTTCAGGATTGCGGCAGTTCCGGGAGTACTGGAATTGACATCAACTTTCTTATTTCAAATGGAATGATATGGTTTTCTTTGCATTTTCGAAACGTAAACGTTATTTTAGAGGAACTTTTACTACATTCGCTATACATAAATATCGTCGTTTTTGAGATTTTTCAACTGAAAATTTTTGAATTTACGTCATGACGCTTAATATTATCTACCATTGCCACTTTTAGGGTGAAAATTCTAAAATTGAGGTTATGGATAGAAGAGATCTTGACGTTTCTGCTAAAGTTCTTAGAATAAGCGCATTAAATACAGGATGTCTAAAATTTAATTGTCTTTTAGTACAACTTCAGACCATTAAAAGTCGATTTTTTCAATTACCCTTTTTGACTTGAATATTTTGTAGAATTTATATAAAAGTACAATTTCTTTGAGATCACATTTATTCGAAATGTTATTAATGAAACAAAGTGTAGTCTTCAAAATATTTTTTAGAATTCAAATAATTTCAACATATTGTATCAATATGAAAGGAACTTAAAATGTTTGAATATAATATTTTTTAATAGATTTAAGCGATGAATATTTTTATAAATATTTAGTAATAATAGTAATTCCACTTACTAAATTATTAAACAGCCCTTTGTTGTTGTGTAACACTGCACTAAACCGCACAGAATAATAAGTCCTTTAAAATATTTTGAGTTTATTACAAATCAAAAATTAACACCGAAAAATAAATTTTATGGATAGTATAAACGAATATTATCTACGGAAAGGGTAATGTTTATCATTTCGCGCGTAAAACCTGACCGTGTTTTTTGGATAGACTTGAACAAAGAATGTTTAGTTCTGACGTATCTTCAGAAAAAAGGCTACAGGACTTTTTGTGATGTACTCCAACTCGATTTAATGTAAACAATGAAAAACAGCTTCAACAAGTTACAGTCACGAAAATATAACTTTATTATGAAAAAATTTAAATATTAAAATAAGTTAGGGAGAGACGTTTGCTATAGAAACTAAAATTGTTTTTAAATCGTATTTAATTAATGAAATATAATTTATTCGTGATAATTCATGTGTAACACCGTTGATTGTAGAAATTAGCTAACAATGTACTGTAAAAGCCATTTAGATAAATTGGACATACAATTTAAAAATATTTTATATTTTATAGGTCGTCTGAAAATCGTTTCAAAGTTATTTTCTTTTAATAAAATAGCTGTTTTATTTCTTTGTATAAAAATTTTAATTTAGTCAATTTGAATTAAATACGAGGGACAGGCTATAATTATTGAGAATAGAAAGATTGATACAAGTTTTTAAAATTTTTATTTTAAATATTATCAAAGTAATTGCCATTTACAATAATGCGCTTAACCACTCTCTCCTTCCATAGTTTAAAAGTGTTCAACCAGCTGTCTTTAGGGATACTATCAAAAAAACACTTAACAGTGATGTCAATCTCTTCTTCTGACTGGGACCTTTTCCCTTTCAAATGTTTTTTGAGCTAAAAAAATAGCCAGAAGTCACACATCGCCAAATCCGGTGAGTAAGGAGGATGTTCTCTAATTTTGATTTTGTTTTCTGCTAAATACTGTATAGTTGTCCTGCTGTATCGGGCGACGCGTTATCATGATGAAACATGATTCCCTTTCTTGGCACTTTACTGAACACAGCGGGCAAACAATTTTCAATATACCGTTTAGTCGTAACTGTCTTCTGATCTTCTAATTTAATTGCGGCCACTAAACCCGTACTTCTAAAAAATACTGCGTACATAACTTTTCTCATTGCTCGTTGTTTTTTCACCATCGTAGAGGTTTCCTCATCTTCTTGTATCCAGATTCGGCCTTCTTGGCGAGTGGGAACATCAAAAAACTGTATGTACTAACTGTATGTTTCATTGCCAGTTACAATTTTAGAAATAATTTGATGGTCTCCACCATTCAACATATCTAAAGTTTGTAGGCAAATTCTAACACTTTGTAAATCTGTCAGATGATGGGAGATAAACCCAGTTATAACCTATTTCAAATGTAAATGTTCGTGCAATTTTGATCTCACTTGCGAGGATCTAATCTTCAGGTTTGACTCTGTCATTGCATGGGTAGGTAGGTTCCTCTTTCACAATCTTCTTTACCGCAGCAATGTTTTCGGGATTAACAGCAGTTAAAGGATGGCCAGCTCTTTTTCTGTGTACCACCGACTTGCAACCTGGAAACAGTAGCCAATGATGGTGCGAGATCTCCAAATGCCGATTTTAATCTTTATTCACTCTCATACTCGCTCAAGTCTCTCTTGAAATCATAGTAAATCATTATCCGAAAGTTCTCTCGTGATAATTCCATTTTTTCGATAACAGAAGCTTATTTTATCGATTATTTCTCAGACACTATTCAATGGAATTGCACAAATTAAACTGCGATTGACAGATAAATAATGCACTATTTAATAAACATCAATTTGTTTTGCACGGGTAACTAGATTTTTCAATTCTCAATAATTGTAGCTTATCTCTCGTAACAATGAAGAACCTGTTTTTTTTTTGTTTTTCTTTATGAATTAGCTGTATATGAGGTTATTTTGTTTGTTATTATGCTGCCGATAGTAATAACAAAGACAAATTTCTTCAATCACGTCTGTTTTAGGCAAAATTAAATCTATCTATATTGATAATATGACAATCATTTCTTCCTTCATTAGTTTGCTTTTATATTGGACTCATTTTTCAGGCTAAAGCTTAGTTATTTGCTAAGCATTTCACAAACAAAATTTTCAGATTTGTATTTATTGTGTGTTGACCCATTTTAAATTGCTTAACATTATTTCAAATTTATAATCTTGTTGTAACCCATGAATCTAGGTTCTATAAACATTTCTTCTGGAATTGTTTTTATTCAGATAGGATCTGCGAGGCGACCCATCAAAGACAATATATCCCTACCTGTAAACGTGTTATAACGTATAAGTTATAAAATGTAACTCGAAAGTGCTATGTACTAGCTTGACACTAATTGACATACATGTATAAGTAGATATAAACATTATGTGTTAAAAATCGTGTTTTTTCAGTTTCGGATGCGTTGCACATATTGGCTGTTTCTCGAATTCGAATCCTTCCTTGTAAAACGATACTTGCTTCCTTGGTGACATAAAAAACTATTAAATCAAAATTAATTTAATTGTGCTTTATTATTCGCGATTATTGGTGTTTCATTGTCAATTATGTTTGGTTCTTTAAGTTTATATTTAGGCTATATCTTTAGGTAAGGTATGCTAGTTTATATTACAATTAAGCAATAAACAAGGCTAGGTAAAGAGTTTTAAAGAGTAATCTTTTAAGTAAATTCAAAATTATTTATTGGGTAATGAAAGATTAATTGAAAGTATGTATATAGTCTACATCTATACTAGATGTATGTAGATGAAATTTAATTTAGTTTTTGCAAAAGGGCGGTAACATAAGTTCAAAGTTGAATACCATCTTTCGCTTACATACAGATAGCAACCCAGCATGATTTTCAAATTTAGATGTCTCCAGGAGTGACGCTGTGCTTTACATGTTTACTTTGATAGATGATATTAACTCTTCAATTATCAGCATATCAAGCGTCGCTTTTACTAAATCTCAAAGCTCTCTCATTAGCATCGTAAATTAGATGAGAAAGTATGTGTCTTCTTAATGTTTCCATCGTATTTCACCGCGGTATTTATTTGCTTCGTAATTTAGCTACCATCGGTTATTAATTAATTCAATGGATCTTTTAGCATATATTATAGTTTATACAGGGTGACATAGAAAAACTACAATGCATAGCAAAATGTGATAGAGCACCAAGAAATAACAAAAAAAGTTCCTATACACACATGTCCGATTGCTTTCTGTTTTCAATTTAGAAACTGTTGAAGTTAAGAGGCTTTTATTAAACAAAACAACATTAAAAAATATAAGATACATATTAGTTCTACATAAGGTGTTCAAATTGGTGACCTTGTTCCTGAATACACATTTCCAGTCTTCCTGTTAACGACTGATGGCATCTTTGAAACATGTTAGTACTATTACGAAATCTATCATCAGACTCCACAATTCTGTTCCATAACTGATCTTCACTATTTATTTCTGCGAAATACACTTCACATTTCATAAATCTCCGAAATGAAAAATCGAGGAGATTAAGGTCGGGACTACGAGCTGGCCATGGTATAGGTCTCCCACGACCAATCCACCTATTTCCAACTTTTCGTTGCAGAAATTCCCTTATTCTCCTAGAATAATGAGCTGGCGCTCCGTCATGCATGTAGTACATTCGTCTTATAATATTCAATGGAACATCTTCTAATAAAGTATTCAGTTCATTTTCCAAAGAAGTTCGCCCGTCAATCGTCTAGGCATTCGAAATGGACCAATTAGATAATTGTCGATTATACCTGCCCACATATTAAAGGAAAACCAATGCTGTGATTCCGTATTATGTTCTGTTGAGGGTTTTCATCGCTCCAATAATGCATATTGTGAATATTCAAAATGCCATCACGACTGAAACCTGCTTCTTCGGTAAACAAAATTAATGGCAGAAAGTTTTGCCTAGGTAAAGTAAAAAACAAGAACAATATAAAAAACTGCTTGTAACTTGAAAACAAAAAGTGTCGGACATGTGTTCATAGGAACTTTTTTTGTTATTTCTTTCTTCTTCTTCATTTAAATACAAAAGTTGTTTAGTTTTATGAAATTTATATAGTAAAATTATTCTACGATATACAGGATGTTTAGTTTGCCCGTAACCACCAGTAACTTTACATTTTTAAATGGAACACCCTATATATGATCAGAATTCCTTGCGGAATTTTAAGGCAACTTTATACAGGATCATATTCAATTATTTTCATTAGTTTACAAAATATTGGCATATGTTTAAAAATTTTGACATTTTGCTCTCTTCAGAACAATTTATTTTGTAACGGAAAAATGTAACATTATGATACTTGACATAACGTTAGAAGCATCTTCTATGATGACAATAAACAGATGTAACCTTAAATAGTTAACTTTCTAGAAATCATTTTTTTGAAATGGAATATCTTCATTTTTTCAAATGGAAACACTATATTTTTATGGGTTAGTTGAAAGCGAAATTTAATTATCTATCAATTTGAATAAAGCATTTATGTAGCTAAAATTAATGGTTTTAGAGATATTTCAAATTATTTGATATTTCTGTATGTTGCTATGTAGGTGCGCTCTTTAAAAGAAACTTTAGAGACCAAATATCAAATAAAACTTTGAAAATTGAACTTTCTTTACTATTTGTCTGCTGTGCTGACATTTTGGTAAATCTACGTGCGTTTTAAATTGGTACTTATATTTAAAATATGAAGGTACGTTAACGTAATGGATATGAAGTAGGATGGCAAATAAAATAAAATCTGTTGTTGAATAGTTTCATAGAAACGTCAAAACGTGTAGCAGTACCAGTGTTAGTATGGAATTTACAAAAGACGAGCTAGTTCAAATGATCTATATTTTGGGATCGCGGATTTAAAATGAAAATTGAACTTTCTTTACTATTTGTCTGCTGTGCTGACATTTTTGTAAATCTACGTGCGTTTTAAATTAGTAGTTATATTTAAAATATGAAGGTACGTTAACGTAATGGATATGAAGTAGGCTTTTTACAGGTTAGTTGAAAGCGACATTTTATTATGTATTAGTTTGAATAAAGCATGTATCTAGCTAAAATTAATAGTTTTAAAGATATTTCTACTTATATCTATGACCATATAGTAGAAAAGATAAATTACACTTGGAATTTAATTGTTCCATACTTATATACCGTACTGACAGTTCCTAAGATAAATACACTACATATGTATGTACTTATGTCTGGATTCAACGAAGTGTTGGTAAATCGAACAGTCTACTATATTCATATTCTGTTACATCTTTAAAAACAGACTACACAGGGTGAAAAAAATCATTTATTTAAAAGAAAAATAAAGAATACGTGGTAACTTTCAAAAATACAAAATTGCCGTTAGGTAACTAATAAACTAAATATTTTATAAAGCATGTTCAATGTGGCTACCATTCTGATGCACATTTCTACTCTTTTCAAGAATGATGGGGAAACTTTGTGCAGCATACGGTCATCAACACTTTGAAATGCTACCCATATACGCTGCTGCATGTTTTCTCGTGTTGTGGGAGCTGTTCGGTAAACGCGGTCTTTTATATATCCCCAAAGAAAAAAATCACATTTGGTCAGATCGGGTGACCTTGGTGGCCAATGCACTGGACCTCCTCTGCCAATCCATTTATCACGAAATTCATTATTTAGATAATTTCGGACATTCCTAGAGAAATGACACAGTGCTCCATCTTGCTGCAACCACAAATGCCTTATTCTATTAAGAGGAAGAGTGTCTAGAAAATCTTCTAATTCATCCCTTAGGAAAGCTGGATAATTTTCCCCGTTAACTGTACCGTTAAAGAAATATGGACCAAGTAACCGGTTGCCTACTATTCCTCCCCGTACATTCAAAGACCAACGATGTTGATAATCCACGGTTTTTATAAAATAAGGATTTTCGCGATCATAATATAAAAAATTGTGTCTATTAACGTAACCGTTTTTATGGAAAGTCGCTTCGTCCGTGAATAAAATAAAATTATGAAAACCTGGTTCTTCCCGTTCTTTATTCAAAATCCACCGACAAAAGTTGAGACGACTTTCAAAATCATTCTCAGACAATTCTTGTAGGTAATGTATATGGTAGCCATGAAATTTATGTTGACGTAAAATCCGTGAAGCCGACATATGGCTTATTCCTAATTGTGATCCAATTTTTCTTGTACTGGTATGGGGATCCTCGACTGCCATAGCCAGTACTGCAAATTGACTATTTTCATTCCCAACTGGTTTGGCACGTTCTTCCTTTTTATATTCTACATGCCCAGTTGCTTCAAATCGATCGCGAAGTCTTTCAAAAGCTAAAGGTTCTGGATGTCTTCGATTTGGATAACGTATTTGATAAATCCGCGATGCAAGCAATGGATTTCGTTCACAATCTCCCAAAATATAGATCATTTGAACTAGCTCGTCTTTTGTAAATTCCATACTAACACTGGTAGTGCTACACGTTTTGACGTTTCTATGAAACTATTCAACAACAGATTTTATTTTATTTGCCATCCTACTTCATATCCATTACGTTAACGTACCTTCATATTTTAAATATAACTACTACCAATTTAAAACGCACGTAGATTTACAAAAATGTCAGCACAGCAGACAAATAGCAAAGAAAGTTCAATTTTCAAAGTTTTATTTAATATTTGGTCTCTAAAGTTTCTTTTAAAGAGCGCACCTACATAACAACATGAAGAGAGCAAAATGTCAAAATTTTTAAACATATGCCAATATCTTGTAAACTAATGAAAATAATTGAATATGATCCTGTATAAAGTTGCCTTAAAATTCCGCAAGGAATTCAAAAATGTGATCATATATAGGGTGTTCCATTTAAAAATGTAAAGTTACTGGTGGTTACGGGCAAACTAAACATCCTGTATATCGTAGCGATTAGAGAGTTTGGCTCTTTGCTCAAAGTACCTTTCGCTTTTGGGCTACAATTAACAATGCAACATAACTTGTGGCAAGGTGGTGCTGCAACAAGTTACTGAATTCTTTATGCAAACTAAATTACATAGCAAAACCTGAATGATAGTCTTGGGAAGTAATATAGCTTAGCGACAACTGCACCGACTTCTAAAAACGTGTTAAAAGTGCTCGGTACCTTTGCACAGAAAGTAACACAATAATTTTTCAAGAACCGGGTGATACATCAATAAATCAGCCAAATGATGATGGAATGAAATGGCAAAAGTACTTAAATTGATATTCAGATCAATTCCAGTTGATATGTTGTTTTTGTAATATCGTACTAAAGCTCAAAAGCGATATTTGATGTTTCCGACTTCCTATATTTTTTTCTTGAAGAATTAGGTCAAAAGGCAAATAGCGGTGCTAATGGGGTAGCCTATTTCTTATATTTCCGTCGAAAATCCATTCGCATCGGGTAAAGAAAAATCTTTAAATCTAAATCTGATTCTTTTAACACAAAGGAAATCCTTGTGTTTTATTGTTCTAGATCGCCACTATCTATCCAGAAAAGCTAGTCGTTCACAAAAAACAAATTCCGTCTCTTATTTTCTTCCCTGGAAGCTGCCGCCAGAACATTTGCCGCAATCCGAAATGCAATCGTTAAGATGTAAATCGGCGATATGCGTAGGACAGACCAAAGCGTAATCGAGAAGAGAAAGTCGTGCAATTTTGTTTTACATCCTCCTTAAATTGTTCCTAGACTTAGGGATAGGTGCCTGCGCAAGAGCTAACGTCGAAGATGTTCGTACTGGATCAGGGGTGCACACCGGCCCCGTCGCTTGTACGATACCGAGTATCCTCCTAGATCTTGTCTTAGATAGTGAAGTTCGTTTTTCCTGGTAGCTGTTCATCAGTCTGGAAGGCTTTCGCCTCTGTCAAGTGGACCCCGGAATTTGTTTCCGGGAGCTCCGGGTCACCGATAGCTAGAAATCGAATTTTCAAGGAGTCTCCTGTGCAATGTAACTAACTGCACGGAAGAGCGGAAATAGATTTGAGACGCTATTTGTTGCGGTAGGGAGCTGTCGGGGGCGCGGGCAACGACGATTTATTGTAATAGGGGGGACGGATCAATGCATTTTTTGATTTATTGAATCGATTAAATTTTTCCGGATAGTGAGTCTACAATTCTGAAAAGAAATTTATATAATGATATCAAGTTGCTTTAGATTTTCGTAACACTTAAGGATCTAGACTGATTATCGTGTTGATTTCAAAGATTTCTTTGTTTTTAAATCGTTGATTTGAATAAATATATGTACAGCGTTAGTAAAAAGTCCCGGAACGATCGAATAACTTTGTTATTTGAAAATTATGATTTCTGAAATTTGGTATGGGGGTATAGTTAATACAAATGCATTTTATGCAATACAGTTTATATTTTTTTCACTTCCGGTTTAATCGGCAATACGTCCAACTTTTTTTTAAACGGAACCCCCAGATTTTTTTAACACTTTTGAATTTTGAATGCAAAATAAAAAACTACGTTCAGGAAGTATTAAGATGTTTATTTTTAGCCACAAGAAAACAGTTAAAAAATTAAAAAAGTGTTCTAATACAGAAAAATCAAGATACCTGTCTATTCAGGTTGCGATTACAATAATTGTTCAAAATGCTCTCCATTTACAATTTGACAAAAATGTAAACGGTCAGTAAAATTTCTTATTGAATTTTGTATTTGTTCTGGAGTGATGCGATTGGCTTCTTGAACTATTCTCTCTTCCAATTGTTCAAGATTATGGGGACGACTTTTGTACATTTGACATTTCAAGTGACCCCAAAAGAAAAAATCTAATGGCGAGAGATCTGGCGAACGTGCTGGCCATTCGATTGCTCCTCTACGTCCGATCCAACGTTCCGGAAAAATTTCATTCAAATAATCGCGGGCATTATGGGTAAAATGGGGGGGAGCTCCATGTTGTTGAAACCAAAAATGTGCGTTAGGGTGATCACCTATGTTTGCATTTGGAAAGAGCTCCAAGTGCTGGAACAACCTCATTTCGCAATAAATTTAAGTAGACCTTGCCAGTTAAATTTCCTCTTATAAAAAATGGTCCTATGATGTTGTTTCCAACAAGACCAGCCCAGACATTTACCTTTTGAGGACGCTGTGTATGGACTTCTTCAATACAATGCGGATTTTCAATTGACCAGTAGCGACAATTATGTCTGTTTACAGTGCCGTTGAGACAAAACGTTGCCTCATCTGACAAAATGATGTGATCTAAAACATTAGGCTGCTGCTCGATCAATTCCGTCATTGTTTCGCAAAAATGTAGTCTACGATCTGGATCATCTTCAGTTAACTCATGGACGGGATACATTTTATAGGCTTTCATTCTTGCTGATTTAAGAATCTTATGAGCAGATTTTTGAGAGATCTCATGAATTTGACCTAATTCTGTTGTGGACACGTGATGATTTTCTTCCACTGTAAGTAACACATTCAAACTAGTTTCTTCATCTGTTGCTGTTAACGTCCCCTTCTAGGTAAATCCTTCACCTGACGAAAGACTTCAAACTTTTGAATTGTTCGGCATACCGTACTTTTACTAATGTGACAATCCGGATAAACAGTATTAAACAAAATACGAACCTCTTCAAAAGAACGTTGACGATCATCGTACCCACGCATCATTAATATCTCAATTCGTTCTGATTCAGTAAGTTTTACTGCCATTTTCAAATGTGTCAATGTCAAAATAAATTTTATAGCGATGCAAAAGTTAAAACGCTTTTAAAATTGTCAAATGTGACGGCAAAAAGAATGCAAACACTAAACAACAACTTTTTTCAAAGGTACCTTGTTTTTTCTGTATTAGGACACTTTTTTAATTTTTTAACTGTTTTCTTGTGAATAAAAATAAACATCTTAATACTTCCTGAACGTAGTTTTTTATTTTGCATTCAAAAATGTTACAAAAAATCTGGGCGTTCCGTTAAAAAAAAAGTTGGACGTATTGCCGATTAAAGCGGAAGTGAAAAAAATATAAACTGTATTGCATAGAATGCATTTATATTAACTATACCCCCATACCAAATTTCAGAAATCATAATTTTCAAAATAACAAAGTTATTCGACCGTTCCGGGACTTTTTACTAACGCTTTAAGGAGTATCCAGACATCACCGTGCCGTGACAGGGACGTGACTCGTCAGGGACGGGAGCTAAATATCGTTGCGTGTAATTTAAATGGTTACATTCGCACTTGGCCGTGGCAGTGCCTCTCCGGAGCTTCAGTGAACGGTCAAACGTGCATATTGATATCGTTGCAGCCGATATTTTAGACAATTCCCGGATCGACATCATTCGACCGTTAGTGTGAATATAACATCCGGAACCATTTTGTACTAACGCTTTATATAGCTTCTGCATCTATTACTCTTCGAGGAACCATTTTGTAGGAATTTACTAATTACAGTTGCATTAATCGGAACAGGGTAACTCGATTGGCTAGGAGTACCGTCTTTAATTACCGTTTCAAATTTTAAGATTAACTAACCGGCAGTTTTAGTGTATTTGTTGTCAATATTAAATTACGATTGAAAACGCAAAATTATTTTTTTGTACTATAGGCATCCTTGAATTCCTTTACAGTTTGATCATTCTTTCTACTTGGCCTGTGGATATGAATATCTTTAGATCTTCAGCTTTGTCCTACTCTTTAGACAACATTTTTAAATGTGATTGTACATAGTATATTTTTGTAATTAATTTAATTTTAATAAATCGATAATATTGCTCTGAATGAAAATTCTCATTTAAACTTTAAAAATAATTTGTATTTACATTTATCTAGCGTAGTAATTATTCTTAAAATCAGTACACTTACAGTTGCTATAAATCTTACATTAGAAACGTTAGTTAACTAAAAATCCACTGCAGCGTTACTTCCCTGAAGCGCAAAACACTACGAACTAAATTACATTTCCCTCGAGCATATCGCGAGGAATCCGTCGAGGATAACAACGGTAGGTTCCTGAAAGTACGAACTAAAACCTACCGATTGGGAAATCCCAGGGTCATTCCCGATTATCTTAATTAGTACACGCGGACCAAATGTAGAATTCCAATTTCTCAGGAGAACCGATGTTTTTAGAAGGGCGGGCTGCCAGAATTGTATAGGGGAAAGCGACCGAACTAACCCACGTTTTCAAAGCTTCCGCAGGGAAGACATCAGTGGACGATAATTTACTTTAGCAGACACCCATGCCAACACTTGGCGTAACTAATTATAACTGTTGATATTGTTTCGTACGTATGCTATACATAGTTTATTTTTGTGTTCTATTTTACACTATTTTGTCGTTTACGCAAAACATCTAAATGTGAATTCATTAAACTGTAAAACGTTGAAATCGATAATTAATTATATAATTCCAAAATAAATGAAAGCCCACCGTCACTCGGCACTATACAGTTTCTAGTACACTACACTACTTATAAAACAGATTCTCTACGTGGACGCACTATACAGGGTGAGTCACGACTATTCCCCTCGGTCTGTTTTGTCTAAACGCTGAAAGATATGAGTTTCAAATTTTAGTCAAATATGTAGGACGATAAGCAGCACATTTTAAAATTATTTGCAATGATTCAAAAAAGTAAAAATATCAAAGTAACGATATTTTTAATACAACACCTTATATTTTATACCATTTTTGGATTCTACGTCATAAACTAGGATATCTTTGTTAATAGTTTCCTATACCCATCTGCTGCCAATTTGGAGAAAATTTGATTTTTATGAAAATTTGCGCAAAAAAATTAAAAACAGGAAAACTATATGACCTGGACGATTTAGATTTGTAAAAAGTTATTTTGACAAATCGTGCTTTCAGTAAACCGGTAGAGTATTTTGATATTGGCTACATGACAATAAGCAAAACAATTTATACTTATATTTTTTCAACCATCAATAACTCTTTTAAGTTAAATGGAGCTCCCTGTATTTATGAATCCTATGTGAAAGCACATTAAACCCCCTATCAAAAAGTATAAAGATGTCTATATCTAAATTTAACGATTAAAATGTTATTAACGATATTCTCCACAAACCTCAAAAACCTCAATAACCGATGCTTTTTTCATCTAAATAGGAGGTAATTCTGCTTTAAAATTAACATATTTCATCTAAACAATCATTAATTCCTACGTATAAATCGTATACTTTAAACAATTATTACGTCTAGTAGATGAAGAATAAAGCAAACAAGCAATACTCCACGTTCCATTCCTGCATATATGAAACTGAAATAAAAAATAATGTTGTTTCAAAACCTATAAATAAAAATCTGCCTATTAGCCCGTGAAACAATTGTCCTGAATGAATTAATTAAGTGTTGTGGTGTTGGCGTTACGCTTTTGTTAATTATGCATAGAATAATGTGAACATTACTAAATCTTTTTCATTAATTAATTTATTGATACTTATTCAATTCAAACGAACATTTAGTAAAGTAGACCTTTTTTGAAGAACAACTTATTAAATTCATTTCAATCAAATATGTTAAAATTGAATACGGTTAATAATTTTATATTCTGTTTGCTTATTTTTTTTGTCTAACATATTTGTAATTTTATTAATTTGTTTATGATATCGGTTACTTAATTATTTTATTTCCAATTCTAATACCATAACTTACCAACATGCAATATATCAATATCTTATCTATAAACTAAGAGGGGAATTTTCGACATTTTTGTATTCGAATAGTCAAATATTCACTCTATTCAAACAAATAATATTCATATACTCGATGAATAGTCAATTACTTGAATGATTTATTTGAACTTTGTCTTACTCTTTAATAATGTATTAATCGGATATTTAAATTACTTCAAGATAATTTCCATCTATATTTATCATTAGAATACAACTTACAAGGAATATAATTATCCACGCACAAATAATTAGAAAGCATGGCCTATTTAGATCAGAAAAGGCATCAGCTTTAGAGCGTTTTTTAAGAATTTCGTTAATTTTTAATCATTAAATTTAGATATAGACATCTTTATAGTTTTTGGTAGGGGGTTTAATGTGCTTTCACATAGGATGGATAAATACAGAGTGTTCCATTTAAGTTAAACCAGTTTTTTATGTTTGAAACAATATAAAATATGAACTGTTTCGCTGTACGCTATGTAGCCAATATCAAGATATTCTACTGGTTTATTGAAAGCACGCTTTGTTAAAATAACTTATACTAACTACTATTATAAATGTGAATCGTCCAAGTCATACCTACAGTTTTTCTATTTTTAATTTTTTCGTTTTCATAAAAATCAAATTTTCTCGAAATTGGCAGCAGGTGGGTATAGGGAACTATTAACAAGGTTATCCTAAATTATTATTAAAAATAATCTAACTTTGATATGCTTACTGTTGAATCACCCTGTCTACTTGCAAATAATTTTAAAATGTGCTCCATATCGTTCTACATGCTTGACTAAAATTAGAAACTCATATCATTTAGCGTTTAGACACAAGAGACCGAGGGAGTAGTCATGACTCACCCTGTATAAGCTGACTACTAAAACCACATAGATGATTTTGGAAACAGCTTACCTGGTTTCGAAAGTAGCTTACCTGATTTTGAATTGGTTTTGAGCTGGTTTTCTGCTAATTTATACCTTTGACTATTGCCCTTAAATAACAGTCCGAAAATATACCTATTGGATTTTGATTTTTTTCTAAATTTAACTTAATATTTCGAAACATTCTGTTCAAAGTTATAGAAGATATATAAGCATTATTCTATACAAATTGAATAACCTGTGCCTAATAAGGGAAAGGCTAATATCGTTTTGTTTGATTTTACTAGTCAGTTGCTTTTCTTTCTAATAACTGCTTCGTAAAACTGGCCATATGAACAAGGGCAAATAATAGGAAACAAAAAAAATATCTATGTTATATAATAATATAATATAAATAATAGATTCATTCTTACAAAGTGCTTACTCTGCATATTAAGAAGAGTGCTCCTAATTAACAAATATGGTTGAAGAATTACTGGAAAGGCCACATATGTAGCAACAATATTAAAAATTTTATGAAAACGTCAATTTAGTGGTCGTGTGCCCCCGAGACCCCGATTTGCAGATGAATATGGAGTTCATGGAGATAAGGTCCATGTTTTGCAGACGCCACCTCAATATCGACCTGATTATCGCTGTAACTCTTGTGTAATTTGTGTGTGTGTAAACGTGTTCAATGGATTTGTTACAGCGTTTTTTTTCCATTTATAATGCTGCGCTGTTGATCACTTTGCCCTCAACAGCGAATGGTAGACCCATTGGGATACAATTCTCCGAGAGAAATCTCGCCGTCTCTTCGGAAAATTGAATCCTCGATCTCAACCCAGCGATCTCACATCACTGGTTAGCTGCCTAACCACTGTTGTCGTCCCGCTCAAATGAGCAATGCATTAAACGTTTAGATAACAGTCATGTCGTTGTTACAATTATTATACATGGCTTTCTATTTTCGTGTCATTTGCGTTTGTGTTGAATTTATAGGTATTCGAACTATATCTCTGTTAGCGCATAATGGTGCTTGTCTTTATCCAGAAAGTAAAGTTGCGTGGTTCGATTTCTGACTAATTGACTGACTGATATTTGTCTGTGGTGATACTTTTCTTAAAGATTTCTTTGAACTATTTTCCATATGCTGCCGAATAACATTACCAACTGGTTGAGTAAGAAGTGAAGGTTTTACTATTTGCTGTTGCAAATATAGTTTTTTGTTTCAAGGTTATCAAAAATTCTGCAGTTTTTTTGATAAATATGTATCAAAAACATCACAAGTAATATATACAAGGCTCATTACGTGACTAATGAAAATAACATTTACCGATTAACAAGATACGTTGGCTGAATTTGGTCGACATCCTAACTGGTTGGTCAGCGATTTACTGATAGTGTTGTAAAGTATAGGTTAGTTGGCAGCCCACCAGTATTAACTGATAGAGCAGTAAATGACAACCAGTTGGAATAAATTTCTTACAAAATTATATATTATAGTTTAATAAATAGGTAGCTGTTAATACTTAGGTTTTTCTTGATGTAAAAAGGGTTAAGTTATAGTTACAAAAATATATCTGATATTGCCAGACCAATTAAGTTGTCACCATCAAAAGATTTATGTTCACATTAATAGGCATTCTTGCATTTAGCCTTATATGTCAAATCATAAATGAGTAACCATCGTACTACGTCACAAATTTAACGTCATGTATATTTATGATGTGTGTCGGATCTTGAGAAGAGTTTATTATATGTGGTGTTTTGATATACCATCTTTGGTCGTAGTATGTAGTCCCTTCTTGGATATTCCAAAATCTGAAAATGTACTGCGTTGCATTTATTATATTTTTCACAATTGGGCTATAAATTTCGCTTTCTTTAAGATGGTGGCTTTGTCACGAATATGTATCATATTTTATCCTAAATAATCCAGCAGATATTTAAAATTCCTTTCGAGTAGGTATTCAGGCATAAATTATTCCTGACATTGTCACAAGAAAAAGAAGGCTAAATAAAAACGCATCACGTCGCAGTAATGTAATGCGTATACATAAGAAAAGGGTCGCAAATGTTAAAATCCGTATTTGATGTAATTTCGCAGTCAAAATTCGAAAAAGAGCAAGATAAATTACATCCAGGCAGTTGGGACCACCCTTCTTCTTTTGCTAGGTAGAATATCCTCGTAAGTTCGCTTTTTCAGGTGAATAGGCTTTTAAAAGTGCGCGAAAAGAATAACCTGGAGTGGCACAGTTTTTATTATATAGAAGGGCGGCACGGAACGTGACCGCAAAAACTGCTATATCTACGACGCATACTGATATTTATGTGTTTTTTCTCCTTATTCCGCCATGTTACAACCGCTATGGATGTCAGCAAGTATTTTTTAAGAGTAGAAGAAAAGATAAATTGTCTGTAATTGTAGAATCTTGCCTTAATGCCGGCGGGTTATTCTGAGGCGTTTAGATATATATATATATATATGTATGTGTGTGTCTACGCGCAACGAAGGAGTATCCTATATCAAAGTCTAAGCTTTTGTTTATAGAAGCTTTTGCTGAAAGGAAATCTCTTGTGTCTAAAAATATAATGGTGATGCCATTAGTACGAGATTCTAGACGTTATGTGTGTAATTTTTCATAAATGTTGACTGTTTCTTATGAAATGTAATACCAAGCTAAAAATGTTATATTTATGTGTACTAGTTTTAGCGACGGTTGTTTGCGATTAACACCAATTTTTTTCTTGGCATTTGAAGCCTATAGGGTTGGGGCATGTTTGGTTATATACTGAAAATGAATACTTTAGAGCCCAAAAGATCAAAAAACTACCCATGGCACATTTCTCCTTTAACGATTAATTTCAAGTACACAATTTACAAATTATGGAAACTAAATAAAAATATATTTACCGCAAATCTGCTTTGTCATTATATCTATGCACAGTTTATGATCAGTTTTTGGTTTTGGAACTCACTTTAGATACAAATTTTTTATAGTATTCATTAGCTTCTAATAAACAGAACATGTTTTGCTGTGGCATTGAATTATGACATAAAGAATATGGTAGGGTAAATATGGTTGGGCAGCCCCAGCTTGATATTAATTAAAAGTTGACGTAAATGTGTACACCTATAGTATTAATTGTGTAAAATTACAACCCCTTTTTGTTTGCTCTTGAAGAAATAATTAATGAACACCTCTAGAACAAAATTAATTACTCTTCAACTACTAGACCGACTTTCGTTTGACAAACTCATTTTCAGTTTTGAGATTAAATTTATAGTTTCACCATAAATTTTGTATGGCTATACTGGCTGAACCTGCGAATTCATATTGCCAGTAGAGTCGGTAAGCTTTCGCTAATGAATAAAATATAAAATATGTGTACACTTTCAGTTCTTTTTAAAATGACGTAGTTTTTCATTCTATAAACACTTCAATTGAGGTATTGAAGCGTTTTTAGTAATTTATGTTGATAACAATATTCTTGCGTTACTCTAAATTATTTTTTTAACCAAAATTAATTGTACCATCCATTCCAATGAAAACGATTCACCTTAAAAAGTCTAAAATGTCAATAAATACGAAAAAAAAAATGCCGAAACAGGTCCCTTTTTGTTTGAAAGGGACTTTTTCACGAGTAACGCAAAAGCAGGTCCTGGTCACTCTCAGCATTGAATATTAAAATTTCATACGTCATATTATTAAATTTTCCTATACCGGCTCTTAACACTTTAGAAGATATCTTCTAAACTTTTATGATCTATTTTCTGTTTCATCCGAAAAAAATCTAGGCCGCATAAAGAAATGACAAGAAAAACTAAATGCAGTTTTTTTTAACAGCAGGTATCAAATAATGTATGTACAGTGATGTGCTTTAGTACTGACCCACCCTTCGAGGGCAGTCGGCTATCTATCGTTGCACGTAAGAGTTATATTTATAAAGTTTTATGGCACTTTGAATGAGTACTAAAACACATCACCGTACATATGACACTTAGGGCGGGCTTATTAATGTTAGGATAAAAGTGTTAGTTAAGTAACTGATAGATATTGCTGACTGGCAGATAAAATTTAGCAACTACAATGCTTTATCTTGCAGATAACTTCTATTTAACACTCAAACGTTTCATTGCAATTATCTTACGAATAAAATTTTATCTACAAGTTAATTGATTTATCCTCACATTGATAAACCCACCCCAAGTGGCAGTTGTACCAACTATAGTTAACCTTCAGTGTAGGTGAACCGTTGATGAAACAGAAAATAGAAAGGTATTGTAAAAGGGACGAAATTGGCTTCAGTTTGTTTTTATGCGTTTATTGGTGGTTCCTTTTGAAATGAAACGCCCGCGAACGATAATTAGCCCGACATACTACATATGCGATTTGCTTACAGTATCGGGAAAGTTGATATTGTAAGCGTTTGATCAGTAGTGCGTGTGTCGAGAAACTGCAAGCGAGTTTGTAGGTAATAAATGTAAAGTGCTTATTTTGTTTATCCTTTTGAGAAGTATTTTTAGTGTAGTTACAAATTGGTTAAGATCCTCTCTATCACACCCAACTAACTAATCAACTTTCTACCTTCTGTAGTGGGAGGTACTAACTAACATTTTTGTTTGCAAATCCTTAAAAATGTGTATTTTCACGACTTTAAATAAATCTGTTTCTACAGTAGCGTACGTGTTATTTTTGGAACAGAATAGATTTATGCAGAGAATAGTAAAATGTTACTATCATGTTGAAATAAACGGTGGACAATTTTTTACGGTGATCTGAAAGTTAAATTTTCTTTTAATTAAGAAAGCGCGTTTGCGTTTCATAACATTGCGATTTCGATTCGTCAGTTTCTCTAACAGGTTTTGACTCGTTAAAATTCAATTCTCAATCATCAAGCTATCTATGCTTCGTAAAAATTTCCATCAGTTTCTAAATTTTATGAGAGTGGGTTGTAAATATATGTAGGTATATCAAATAACAAGTCTTTAAATAGAGTAGATATGTAGAAGTAACTATGATATTTGTATCGTTTCCACTTTTGCTTACAATATACCAATAAAACAATACCGTTAAGAACGAGTATAGTTTGTATTACTTTTTGTTGAACTTAGCAAATAACTGCGATTTATTATTTAATCATTAGAACAATTACCGTATACAGATTAGCCGGGCTGTTATCAAGAAATAGGTAGCGATCCAATGAGTACGAGTGAATATTTCCTTCTTGTTGCTTTGAATAGGGTGTTTTTTGCTTTCTAAAACGTTTTCGCAGTTATAGAAAACTTCATATTTGTATTCAAATCATTTCTAACTCACCATTGCGCTAATGGTGGCCTCTAGTTCATCAAGAAAAAATAATTACTGTATATATACAGCTTTTATACAGAACGACAATATGGGAGCTTATTCGCTGAATTTACAGATGAACAGCAGCCATGTAGTGGACTAGCATCCGATTTTTTTTAAGTGTGGTCGTCTTCTTCGATTATTTCCACTTGAGTTTCTTGATGACTTACTCGGCATTGTGCAGACTTTGGTGATGTACATTTTTTGCAGCAACATTCTTCCCATGAGCGACAATAATTTTTTTGAATTGTTTTGTCACTATCTGTGCATGTACACTTCCGGTCACTTGTTTATCCTCACCTGAAATCCTGATGCTAATCGTAAGATAGTAATGCTACTTACTAGAAATAAATATTTCTATATTTTATTAGATCCTATCGATGGGAAAAATTACCACAATTGGGAATTCCCTTCATTTATTATTCTTCTATCTGATCACGGACATTTGATGTGAAAGTTTCACCGAAATTTATAAAAGCTTAAGTAGTTAGTTTTGTATCTTTTGTTTATTTATTGACATGGTTCATATTTTGCTGCATTATAATTGTATTGGACCGAGTAAAACATTAACAAAAATCGGCAAAATTCTTGCATTTAAACAAGAAAATTATTTAAATCGAGAAATTGCTAGAAAATCAATTAAGATTCTTGGACAATCGATAATTTTCTAAAAAATCCCGAGAATTATGGTAAAAACCGAAAAGGTTGCACAGCGAGAGCAACAAGAGGGAGAGAACGTAGGTCAATTTTACGTGAAACGTCAAATTCTACTGCATATGCACTCACATTTAAGGAAAAAGTTCACTTCAGCAAGTGTCCAACGACAAAAGCAGCAATTTCCTTTTGTGGTGCAATTGATTTAGTTGTCTTGGAAGGACAGCAAAATTTTGATCTTTTAGAGGTTCAGGAAATCAACTTGGATGAAATACTTGAAGGTCAGTAATGGACTTTCCAGCAAGATAACGCGACTATCCTAACTGCGGGACGTGTAAAAAAAATGGGTTGTAGAGAACAACGTGAGTGTTCTAGACTGGGAAATTAGGTCTTATTGAAAACACTTGGGAATGGTTGGCATGGAAAATTTATGCCGCAAAAAAAAACGATTCGAAGAATAGGAGAGGCGTTAGTGCAGCAATTGCTGCTTTTGAATGAACACCAAAACGTTATTTAGAAAATTTATATAATTCGTTAGAAACGAGGACGTTTGAAATAATTCCAGCTTTCTGACGAATAAGATAAAGTGTTGTAGATCACATGGCACAATGCCAAGTTTTAGGAAGTCATTTATACTATGCGTAGAGCTATTTGGTGTCATGTTATTAGGTGTTTATTTCCATTCCACCAAACCACTACGTTTCCAAATTTTTGGGCCGTGAAAGAATACCATGTTTAGTGGTTGAGTGATGTGAGTGCTGTTGAGCGTTCATAAATGCATTTATACTAACTTTTTTCTGATTAACTTTCTGAGTTTGGCTAATAATAATGCATAAAAAATCTTCAAATTCACAAAAACAATATCGTAGGCGTAAATTCGGTCTGTATAAGATAAGGGTACACTTACATATATGTATGTAGATGACGCCTATAACTGGAATAACAGATCTAATTTCATTAATACACAAATTGCCCACATACCAGTTCTGTTATTCGTGGATATCGTATGTTTTTTTGTATAGTATGTAGTTGTATGTCCAGTTTAAAATGCAACGTCGGTTAAATGGAAGAAAAGTTGCGTATTCATTTGTCCATGAATAATCCGACATCAGATTTTGAAATTGTCGTTTCATTAGGCAGATACAGGGTGAAAAAGGAGAAAATGCATTTTTGAAAATCTTCCATTTTTTGTTTCCTAAAAGAGATGAATTTACAAAAGTTACAGGCTAGGGATAAGAAGTCATGGGGATTTTAAAAATAATTTCAAAAAAAACTAGGTCTACTAGATTTTGCGTGACAATAATCGACTTTTGTTTTTCTTATGGCAGCCATATTGGATTTGGACATTTTTAATATCTTCAAAAAAAATGCCACTCAATGATGTATAACATGTTTATGTTCAAGATAGTAAAAACATGAAAAATAGAGAAAGTAAGATTTTAACATAGTAGGCCATCGAACTGTCGATAACTTACGTGTAGGTATACTGATAAAAAAAGCAAAAAATAACAAGTCTCCAAGTACTGTCAAAATATCTTTAACATTTTGTTTGTTAGTGTTCATTAAATAAACGTGGTTAGGTAGCTGAATCATTAATGTAACAACTGTTCCAATAAGCCACCGTTAATTCGTATGCACAATCTACATCGTGTTAGTACTGGCTCGCGAGATTGTCTAATCATGTTCGGTGTCATTCCATTCACTACTTCTTCAACTGCTTGACGTAATTCTTCCACATTTTCATAAGATCTCGAATACACCTTGTTTTTCAGATAGCTCCATACAAAGAAAATTAAGAGGTGTGAGGTCCGGGGATCTAGCAGGTCACTCTATTGGTCCTCGGCTACCAATCCAGTTATTGTAATATTGATTATATAAATAATTCGTAACCAAAAAGGAATTGTGTGGAGGCGCTCCATCTTGGTGAAAATACATATTTTGCAACGTGGCAAGTGGAAGTTCTTCAATTCGTTCAGCAACATGTGTGCGCAAAAGTTCTAAATACCTTTCAGAATTCAAATTCTCATTGAAAAAGAAGATCTAAACATTAAATCCCCATCTGACTTGCTGTCTAATGCCACGAACTAGGTGTGGATTTTCATTGGACCAAAAGATAGTATTTTTACGATTAAACATTCCAAAGTTAGTAAATCGACTCTCATCAGACCATAAAATTTTCGCAAAGAAGTTTGGATTTTCATTATGTTTTTCGATGAATCAATGACAGAATTGTGCTCTCCGTATTTCGTCACCATTTTGAAGCCCTCAACTGGCTCTTTCACGATAAAGTTTGAATTTGGCACACTTTAAAATGGTACCAGCTGTTGACCTAGCGACTCCAAGTGTATTTTCAAATACCCGTAAAGACGTACGGGGATTTTCAAGTACTGCTTGAAGAACAATATTTTTATTATTTTAATTGTTTTGCCTTCTTTTGGGTTTGACAAAACTTCCATCCATTATCAAATTATCACGCAATCGGCGAAAAATGGTTTTTTCTGGCTGTCGTCTTTCAGGGTATCTATCGAAATACATTTCTGCAGCCAATTCATCATTTCTTTCACACAAAATAAAACATTCCAGCATTTGATATTTGTCACTATTTGTAAAACAATTTGTCTTAGGTTTGCACAGTACAGATACTTGTAACAATACAATGAGATTAACAATAACATTACTGACATTTCAGAATAAAATTGACAGCTTTTAGAGTTGTTTAATACAAATGTTACATTTACTATCACGGCGTACTATATTAAAATCTTACTTTCTCTATTTTTCATGTTTTTACTATCTTGAACATTAACATGTTATACATCATTGAATTGCATTTTTTTTTGAAAATATTAAAAATGTCAAAATCCAATATGGCTGCCATAAGAAAAACAAAAGTTGATTATTGTCACGCAAAATATAGTAGACCTAGATTTTGTTTGAAATTATTTTTAAAATCGTCATGACTTGTTATCCCTAGCCTGCAACATTTGTAAATTTATCTCTTTTAGGAAACAAAATATGGAAGATTTTCAAAAATGCATTTTTTTCTTTTTCACCCTGTATCTGCCTAATGAAACAAAAATTTCAAAATCTGATGTCGGATTATTCATGGACAAATGAATACGCAACTTTTCTTCCATTTAACCGACGTTGTATCTCCAATGGTTTCCAATATCCCCATGTACTGCATTTTAAACTGGACAGGGTGTATAGTATTTCGTAGTTTCGTTAAAATTTTGCATAAATCAATTGATGTTGATGTTAAATTTTCCAGGCAGAAATGTAAAGTTACCCTTGCGTATCTAAAGGATCTCCGTTTTATGGTAGTTGAAGTTAAATAATAAAAAATGTAATTTCAAAATACTATCTTTTTTTATTATTTTCTTTTGCTATTCTTTATGCGACGTAATGAATTCGCCTAATAACTCAGACATATGTAAAAAAGTTATTGCAGTTCTTCAAGTGCCAAGAGCCAGATTCTACTAAAATTATATGTTAAGTTTGATTATGTCAGTTTTTACAAAAGTATTTCTCATATCGAGAGAAATTTGTTCAAAAGGGTGTAACGATCGACACGGGGTCATGTCGAAAAACCATTGCCGATATAAAGTTACATATTCAGCTCTTATACACGGGAACCCGTTGGGTTTCAATTAATCAGCGGTTTTTCAGTGTGATGGTATCCTTTCTACCGGCAGTGATGGTAGCGGAGTGCTGTATAGCTTCGCTCGCATCGACGAAAATTAATTTTCTCTCTATGACAAATTTCGTCGTCGACCCAACGGGAGTTCCGATATCAATCAGTGTACTGTCAGCGGCAACTCCGCGCGCGCGATATACAGTTTTTCACGTACGCTGTTCGTCGAATACGAAAATTAATACTTTCTCCGTATTGCTTCCCTTATCCACTATGTACTGTAGCGATACTGGTGTTTTAGTATGATCGATGTTGCATCCTTTTTGAAAGATTAATATTTCCCAAGAAAATTTCAGTTTCTGAGAAAAAGGCCAGGAAAATAGGACGCGCGTAGTAGTAGTAGTAGTAGCATTGAATAGCATTTTGAACACTTTGAAAGATATACACAAGTTATTAATGTTAGATCACACCTACATTTTATCTGATATCCAAGTAGCGCTGAAGATAAGTTAGGTAATCATTTCATTTTATTCAAACGTTGCGTCAAGGAATAATTTTTTTTGGAATATTTGAAGATCAAACACCTTCTCTATAAACCTTTTGAGAATCACTACATAGGATTATTGACAGTGCGGAAGCTTTCCAAATAGTGTACTGCATACAAGGTATTTTTTGAAGTTGCAAGGTTTTCAGAAAGCAAAGTCATTTTTGAGAATCAAGCCAACCATATTGTACGAGGGAGCGTTTTTATATTCGCGGAATGGGGGATAAGGGGTGGAAATAAAAAAATCAAATTATTTTTCTTTTTCAATATATTCACCTGCAAGACGGATACATTTTTCACATCTTTCAATTAATTTATTTATACCCTCATAAAAAAATGATTTCTCTTTATCTGCAAAATACGCCGAAACTGCCTCCTTGACTTCATCATCGGCAGTAAATTTTTTACCCCGCAGCTCTTTTTTCATTTTCGGAAACAGGCAATAATCACTCGGGGCCAGGTCTGGGCTGTAGGGTGGGTGATTCACAATTTCGAAGCCCACCTTATGCAGGGCAGCTAACGCAACGCGGCTCTTGTGGACGGGCGCGTTGTCGTGCAAAAGCAGCACACCTTTCGTCAATTTTCCCCGTCTTTTCTCTTTAATGGCTTCTTTTAGTCGCTCTAATATTGAAGCGTAATATTCTCCGGTTATAGAAACACCTTTATCTTTATAATCAATCAACAATATTCCTTCCGAGTCCCAAAATACCGTTGCCATAAGTTTCCCAGCTGATTGTGACACTTTAAATTTCTTGGGAGGTGCTGTGCCCTTTTTATGCCACTGCATGGAGTCTTGTTTGGACTCAGGTTCATAATGATGAACCCAAGTTTTGTCTCCAGTAACAATTCGACTCAATACACCATCCTTGTCTTCATTACAGAGGTCCAAAAATGCACGCGAACACTCTACGCGCTGTTGTTTTTGCGGCGGCGCGGCGTGAGCATTCTCGGCACCCATCTTGCGCTGACCTTAGACATGCCGAGATGATCGTGTAGGATTTAAAAATTGTTGTATCGGATACTCCAACCATTTCTGCGAGTTGTTTCTTCTTTAGTCGAGCATCTTCACAGTTCGAAATTCAGCACGTGTAAATATTGTAGAGTAGGTGGTAAATTTTTTCGAGTAAATTATGTTGTGTAAATTTTACTCTAGTATTTACTCTACGAACTTATTTACTCTATACAGTACACTGTTGGACAGTTTACAACATAAACATACGAATTAGTGTACATTTTACACTAAATCAAAGAAAACAATAAAGTAGAGTAGAATAAAGGTACGTTCATACAGCCAGCGATGCGCTGCAATGCTTTGCTAGGCGATGTTTAATCGTAAGCAAACCACCCCCGAAGTAGCAACGCATGGTATAACCAAGTATAACAACGCATCGCGCCAAATAGCTCGCTATATGAATGCATACATTGAAGATCACTTGTTTGAATTCATGGCGTCACCCATCGCGCCATTGCTGGCTGTGTGAACGTACACCAACTCTAATTTTGTATACGTAGTTAACCAGTTGTAGTGTAAAGTGAACTGTCCCCTCTCCCAATCTTTAGATGTTGCGTCATATTATCATCATTTAGGTATAAGCAGCCGTTGTAGAAGTTAGTCCTGAGCTGTAATTTTCGGGTAAGTACCTACTTATGTATATACTAATTACATAAATATTATAGCTTATATTATATGTACCTATATACTTCAATTATAGTTGTGATAAAAAACATTCATCATAGTAAGTGGAATAACAAACGATACGGAATCACCCTGGAAAATTCTTCAAATTTCGGGTATACTGTAATGCATATTATATTTCGTGTATTTACTACAATGTACTGTACTCCTATGTAATATATCCTCATGTTTCGAATAAACAAAAAATTAAATAAGCCAATTCTATTTTTTCCCCTATTTTACTTTGCTCAAATGTAAATTTCAATAGTCTACGAGTACCTATAATGCATACGTAAATTTACTCTAACTACCAGTAAAGTTGACTATTCAAAATCAAAATAGAGTGAATATTTTCTTCACTAAGCTATATTAAATTTGATAGAGTAAATATTTTTAACATTTGGCAATATTAAAATGTACTCTACGGTTTACTCTTTCTATCGTGTGGATATTTTACACTAAAAACAGTAGGACCTATATACACACTAGCTAGATTAAAAAATTCAATCTATTCTTCGAACTGTGTTCGAGTACAATTTTTTCAACTTTTTGGATAAGTGCTGGCGTGGTTACCTCAATACTTCTGCCCGGCCTCGGGTCGTCTTCAAGGGATTCCCTTCCTTGTTTAAATAAACTATGCCACTTGTACACCATGGTTTTTCCTGGAAAAGAGTCGCCGTAAACCAATGACATCTCATTCATTATGGTCGCGACTGATTTTCCTTGCCTGGTAAGGAACTTTATAACGGCACGATATTCGATTTTGTCCATATTTCACTTTTCACTCCTGATTATGTTACTTGGTTGACGATAGCTCAAAGACTAACTGTCTAATAACAATGAAACTTCGTATTTATACTAATTATGAGTCGTTGCACAGGCCACGCCCCCAATGCGCCTAATCACCCCCCTACAACCCGCTCATTCCGCGAATATAAAAACGCTCTCTGGTAACTAATATAACCAAAGTTAATGTTTCAATACCCTTTGTTACTGATTTGGTTAGAGTATCATATTAGGTGTACCCAGCCTTGCATTTCCAAATTTAGCATATACTATGATTCTGTACTTATTTTGTGCCGTTTTGTGCCACAGAAAAGAAAACATCATGCTTTTGCATTAACCGGGTTTTAGCGATTTCTAAATACGGACCTGGCATGCCCTCAGCCTCGTTAGCTCAACATTTCATGTAATATAAATCTTCCAGAAATAAAACCATGTTATTATAACCTCAGTACCTCTGTCTCTCTCAACTTTTTGTCGTTATATTAAGGACAATGAGCTTCAATTATCTAATCTGTGATTTTATAAGAAGATTTGTCTTATGGTTTTATTGGATACGCAAGTATGTTTGAAATGATTTTCAAGAGAGAGGATTAGTAATTTTAAATTGCATCGGATAATATGGCAACTATCTTCATGTTGAAACGTCATCGTTAGGCTATTGAGATCAGTATATGTCATTCTTTCGAAGTGTAAACAACATTTTGCTTTTTTGTTTTCATCTGAAGAAAAGTGTAGTGGAAAGTCATGGCATGGTATGTCAGGTTTATGAAGAACATGCTCCATCACTTTCGATTTGTGAATTTTGGTTTAAACAGTTAAAACTGGTGATTTTGATATAAGCGACAAAGAGCGTGAAGGAAGGCCAGTAACGTTTGAGGCTATCAAACTCAAAGGGAGCTTGCTGAATCTTTGAAAGTGACTCAGCAAGCAATTTCATTGAGCTAAAGAACATGGGTATGATCCAAAAAATGGGAAATTGGGTTCCACATGAACTGAAACCAAGAGACATCGAAAGGCGATTTTCCATGTCTGAAATGCTCCTTCAACAGTACAAAAGCAAGTCTTTTCTGCGTCGTAACGTTATTGGGGACGAAACATAGTTGCATTATAATAACCCTGAACGCGGGAAATCATATGAGAGGACCGGCCAACCCGGTTCATCGACTCCAAATCCGAATATCCATGGTTCGAAAGTGATGCTGTGTATTTGGTGGGATCACAAGGGTGGTGTATTATGAGCTGCTAGAACTTGATGACTCCATTAATGGGAAACGCTACCGATAACAATTCATCAAATTGAAGCGAGCATTAAACCAAAAACGGCCGGAATGGTCGGCCAGGCACGAGTCATTGATTTTTGCATCATCATCAATGCTCGGCCACATGTTGCGGATGGGAAGTCTTACCCCACTCGCCGTATAGACCAGACATTGCCCTTTTTGGCTACCAGTTGTTTCGATCAATGCAGAATGCCTTGTCTGAGATACGCTTCACTTCAGTTGAAGGTATCAAAAATTGGGTTGATACGGTTTTGGTCTCAAAAGATGAACGGTTCTATTGGGATGGAATTCATGTGCTCCCTCAAAATTGGGAAAAAAGTTGTAACTTTCAAAGGAAAATACTATGAATAAATGGTATTGTACCAATTTTTTTAAAATAAAGCCTCAAAGTCGGTAGGAAATATATGTCAAGTATGTAACTATATTTACAGTATACATGTTTACTTGTGTACTTATGTTTTAGCAGGTTGATTTATGTAAATCGACTCTTTGTGTTAATTACATTAAGAAGTAGCCAGGAAAACAATACTTTTCCTAGGATTAGTTGCAGTGCATGATTTAAATCATGTTTAAATCTTATGGAGTTGAGGCTTAAATATAACATATTATCATACCTCGTACATTAAAATACATTTTACAACGCACCATCATCAATATATTCAGTGATTGTAGTTTACTCCAATGATGTTGATGTATAAAATAACTTGCCAAATGCCGTCAAATAATGTTTATTTATCGTGCGAGCACGTCAATTTGGAATTAACAATGTTCCCTTCAACAAACGGCCTCAATCAATTATTCTAATGTAATATGTTAACGCAACTTTGCAGTGATTAATCTGTTATTTCATTACTGCATCAGTCGATTTGTCATGTCTCTGATGCGAATTGGATAATTACAAACAAAAGTTTCGTTTCGGCGGCGATATAATTAATGCAGCCTGATACGGTTAACGTTTCAATTCGCCGTCCTCTTTATGCTTTCCCATCAATTCAATTATGCAAACGTCTATATTGATGCTGCACGTTATGTAAGCAATTAGAACATGTAAATTTGCAGAATGTGTACCTGTATATCCATTCCGTCATAATATTGGCCGCTAAAATTTAATTTGTCACTTAAATGAAATTCTAAACCATGCGAATATCTCCGCGTTTTTCTTTTATAAGGACATTTAAAGGCAAATCAAAATTAAGGTTAATTAAGCGTTTCTCCTCCCATTCCTTGATGAAGCTTATTGTTACTGCAGTTTAAAACTACATTTTTAAACATGAAAATGCAGTTTCTGGGATAAACACGTTACACAAACTTCGTGATTATTTTGGCCCTTAAAGCAAACTATTCGAATATATTGAGTCAATTTAAGTTTGGAGGATTTATTGTAAATGTGAAAATATACGAATGCGTGCTCGTCGCAGTCGTTTAAGAAAATACATTACTCCGATACGCGAAAATGTGGTTGAAAATCGTAATATTTCAATTCGGCGCCGTTCTCACCAATCAGGCAAACTTTAACAAGACATTTGGTTCCTCAATTTGTAGTAGCCCAACTATGTATTTGTGTTTTTCAAAAAACAAGATATTTATAACAAAGTTGAGAAATGGTTGTTTTTGTCGCAGATTGATGAGTAAACAAAAAAAACAACTTAAATATATAATATATCTGTTGTTCAATTGTCTGCAGAACCAAAAAGTTTGTTTGTTTATATGCAAAGGTTTCGAAGTACGAACAGTAAACACTGAATACGGTTCCTATAAAATCAATATAAAAATGCTTCTTTCGAAGATTATATGTGAAACGTAGTAGTTATTTAGGATTCAAATAGCAATGAATATTGCTTCTAAAGTCCTAAAGTACATTTAAATTTCGGGCTATTTTAGATAGCCTTGAATATTTGAAAAATTGATTATAGACACGGTGAAAATTTCGCCGAGACATCGCATAGTTCGTAATGTTTTTAGTTGGTATAAATCACCACATGGAATAAGACCCTAAAGGAAAGTGGAATGACAATTAATAAAAAGAAAACTAAAGTTATGGTGGTGGGAGACGAAGAAGAAGACATGAAAATCAGAATAGAGGGAACCGAAATAGAACAGGTGGGAACTTTCCAATACCTAGTAGTAAAAATTGATGGGAAAGGAACATAGGAAGCAGAGATTAACCAGAGAATAGAAAAAGCAACAAAGCTGTACTACAGTATGAGAAATAAGTTTATTAATAGAAAAGAGATATCCCGTGAAACAAAACTTAAAGTATACAAGGCAATATATCGACCGATCCTAACATATGGAAGTGAATCCTGGGTGCGAAATAGGGGACAGAAGAGTAAAATACAGGCAGCAGAAATGAGGTATCTAAGACGAATTAAAGGCGTCACGAAGATGGATAGAATAAAAAACTTAGAAATAAAAGAAGATCTAAAAATACAGTTTGTGTTAGAATATATTGAAGAAAGACAGTTAGGATGGTGGGGACACTTACAATAGAATGGAGAATACAAGACAAACAAGAAGAATATGGGAAGCAAAAACATGAATAATGAAAAATAAAAGAAGAGGAAGACAATAGAGCGACATGGGGCAATGTTATCACTGAGTTATTGAAAAGGAAATGCAAAACCAAGACTATTGGAAAGGAAAGGAAAAGCTATTGTTGCTGAAAGCGTCACAGAAACTCCAGGTTTGTCTATCCCAATACGTTCACAACAGTTAGGGATTTCACAGTATAGCCCTCCCTGGCATTCTGTACAAAGATCTTAGCATACATGTTTTAAAGTACAGCTATCACAGACATTGAAATCGATTAATCATGAACAACGCTGAACTTTCATTTATTGGATACTGGAAATGAAGGCAGGTAATCCTGATTTTTCTAGAAAAATTAATTCCAACGACAAATTGTACTTCCATCTCAGTAAGTTCAGGAAAACATAGAACTGTCGCATCTGAGGTTCCGAAAATCCAATCTCTTTATCCACCAACGAGATTACTGTTTGGTGTGTTGGATCGTTTGGATCAAACTTTACTTATTTGAGAGTGATGCTAGTGCTGTGATTACAGTCAGTGCGGGTTGCTATCGTATAGTGCTAACTGACTTCTTTTGGCATGTACTGATGGACAATCAGGACATAGCTAGTTTTTATTACTAGTAAAATGATACTACGAGCCGCACAAGCTGTGAAACGCTTGCAGTGCTGCGTGAGAAATTTCCTGGTCCCACAGATCGTGCGATTTTACGCTGATTTTTTTCTTTGGGCCTACGATAATCACCCGCAAACAATTCCAGCCCGTAAAGCCAACACACGAGCTGTTATTTGCTAAATAGAGCCTCAACTGTATTGAAAATCATGCAAAACTTCCTCGAAACAATGACAATTTGCAGACACAGTCTAGTCAAGCATTTATTGGATAATATTTAATATTTGTACTCCTTATTGGAAAGCTTTTAGTTCTACTATATAGTACATTTAAATTTAAGAATAGTATGTATTTCCTTTCCTACAGCTAAATGTTATAGCTTTACAGTTATTTTGCCAAATATATTAATTTTGATTTTGTAGAATCAATTAGACTATGGAGGAATAAATAAATACAAACAAAAAGTAGTTATGTTTAATAATCTAAAACGTTTAACTTAATAACTTCTGCTTTATCATAGCGCTCTATATCGCTCTATCATATGTAGCGTCTGTAATAATTATATTTCAGAAATCTTAGTTCTATATAGGGTGTCTCAGAAAGAAATTCGATTTTAAAAATAAAATAGCTCATTGATTTTTCAACGTTTTAATAAATTGAACTTACAAATGTAATTGCTAACATTTGGAAATTAAACCTTAAAAAATAATGTCATCTAAATGTTACCCTTGATATCTTATGCACTCATCTAAACGATGTCGTGCATTTAGAATAACGCGGTGACACAGTGCTACACGGATGGCGATGATTTCTTGTTGGAACCATCTACGATTATCAAACCCTTCAAATACTTGTAATGTTGATCCTAAATAATTGCGAATCATCGAAGAATATCGTTTTGCATTTACTGTGATTGTTTGTCCTTGATGATTCTCAAAAAAATACGGACCAATAATGTCTCTGGAAGACATTGCTGCTCATACAGTTACTTTTGGAGTCTGCAAAGCGACTGTGTGTTTTTCTCTTGGGTTTGCCTCAGACCAGTACCGACAATTCTCTTTGTTTACGTACCCGTCTAAATGAAAATGTGCTTCATCACTAAAAAGAATATTATCAAATTCATAGAAATCCTGCATCAGAGTAGCAAAATTAAGACGGCTACGGTGATTATCATTCCTCGAAGCTGGAATCAACTAGATCTTATAAGGATGGCAATGTAAATCCTTTTTCAAAATTCTATGAATACTGGACCGGTTTAAATGTAAAGCAAACACATGTTTTCTTATCGCACGATGTGGATTTTGGCGTACAGCAGCAATTACAGCTTCACTATTGATTTCATTTCTGATAGATCTTCTGCGGCCACGGGGTTTAGAATAAATTGTAGAACTACTTGAACTTTGCGTATCCATTGCTTAATTAAATTAGCCGATGGATCTTTATTAGGATATTGCAAATTGTAGTGATTTCGAAAAGTTCTCTGGCCTTGCATGTAAGAATGAGCATTTTCGTAGAATGCTTTTACACAAAAAGCACGTTGTATGCCACTATTATTGGCAAAAAAAGTCCAGAACACGATAATTCGAATGGTGGCAGTAAAAATAATCTGACACTGACAGTTTGCCCAAGATACATAAAACAAAATGGAATTTCATTCTGAATCACCCTTTACAAATCATCTTCTTTTGCAAGGTGTACCATGGAAGCAATTTCGATAAGCTAGCTTTATAACAATGGGAATTTAAATTCGGAATGGTATTTTGTAGTGGAAATACCACCTAGTGCTACCTAGTGCTGTGTTTCTTTGCTTAGTAGTTTTTACCACCCGCCAGGAGTTAAGTAGACTGTAGCTACAATAAAAATGTAACTATAACAAGTAATTGGAGTTTTATTTGATTTTGTTTATTTATGTTGACTTTAAAATAACAATAAAGTTATAACATTTAGCTATAGAGGAGTAAGTATACACTCCCTCTAATTTTAAATCTTCAGGGAGTGGCGGTCGTTAGAAATTAACAGTTGCAGTGGAATAAAAATGTCGGGTGAATGTTTAATTTATAACCACAGGTCGTGTTCACCCGACATTTTTATTCCACTACAACTCTAATTTTAAATTCATTATGCAAAATAGCTAAAAAAATATTGATATTTTTTGAAAAAAATAGTTTTAGTTAGTATTTTTTTAACACTCATTGTCAGTATTGTTTTGTAAAGTTTATAGTACTGCTACTTCGATACAACACAGCTTCCTAAATTATTATTTAAAAATTAAATTTGTGTATGCTTTAATTTTTAGAAATGTAATTGTTAGTAGTCGCCTGCGGCTGTTAATTTTTTTACAGAATCAGAAACATTTCAAAAAGTGTTAGTTCTACAGGAAAGATTTTTTAGACAAAGTTGAGAGTCTTATATAGATTTGTTTCGGCAATGCAAATCATTAAAAGAAATTTAGTAATTGTATTTGTAATAAGGAGATTGATACGCATTTCTAATCCCCGGCAGAACAAATGGATTTTTAAAAAGTTAGTTTAATTATTATGTATGTAATATAAAGCATGCACAAGGTTTGTTCATACTTTATAAGTGGGTTTTTAATTTTTATTTTTCATAGCCTGCATTGTAGAAACAGGCGTATGTTTTATATTCATGATAAAATAATTTACAAATATATCCTCAGAGAACTCGCAAAATTAGCTCAGCGCTCAAGCCAAATTCGTAAAAACTAGGTCAACTGCATTTTGATTATGTGACTACAGATTCAAGTCCGTTATTTATTTTCTAGTTTCGCAATGTGTTTTTTGGTGATTTAAAGATAACACGAGGTAATTAGAATTAAAATAACATTTTTAATTGAGAGGGTAAGTCAAATGGAAACTTTATGCTTTTTTTTTGTACTCGATTTGTACACTTGCTGTTTGTATTTTATATTAATTATAACTAGATATCTTGCTTGTCGGTTTTCATGTATTGTGCCTGTTATGCAGGCTTCATTTTTATGTATCTATTATCTACTGACATTTAGTACTTACTTGGTGACTTTAAGGAATGTGTTTTTTTCTATTTTTTTCTATTTATTGTTATCAATTAATCTTATGGTTTTTCTTGAGTGCGTTTGGTGAAATACAATAGTATTGGGTTGTATGAAGATTTTCGTGACTGTATTTCTCATGATAGATGGATTTGTAAATTGAACAATTTGTTGTTAGACATATGGTAATACATTTAACTGTCAGGAGTTCCATGAACTTTTATAATGTGTAGTTGAACTCTCTTCTTCTTTGGCGACTGTCTCCAGTGACTGCTCTTCTTCAAAATTGTTTACTCACAGCTACTCTGCTATGTTTTTGGAATCTCGAAAGCAGGGGTCTCTTTTTACAAAACCTTGACATTTGATCATACTTATGTATGTAGGTTTTCTAGGAAAGCTGCTCCTTTGATGTCTTATTCTCTATTACTGACCACTTGTTGTTTATTTTATCTGGTGTTAGTTGCTATGTTTAAAATCGCACAAACTATAATATATGATAGAATAGAAATATTTTTCTATTCCTTCTCCGTGATTGATTGAAATTTTGATTGGGTTGATTTGGCTTTAGTCATTGGCGTCGTGCATTATTGACAACGGGAGTGCATTTTTACCTTTCTTATGTGAAAGGTGGTAGGAAAGCATTACACTTTTCGGTGAACAAGCATATCCCTTTTCGTTGGTCCTGCTTTTATGTTTAGCAATTTTTGCATAATGTGCCAAAAATTGTTGTTCTGTAATTTAATACAAGTTCTGTAGATAGAGCACCGACTTAAAATAATGATCCATTGGGAAACTCTAGCATAAGCTACGGATTGGAGCTATGATTTCTTCACTGGCTGCCTCTATACAGACATACATACATTTTCACGCCGTACGTAGCCGATTTGTTAACCAATTACTACCAATTAATAGCTGACATTTATAGTGTCTTCTGAAAGGTTCAAGCATCTCATCGATAAATAATGGTGTATTCATCAATATTATATTTTGTTGTACAGCGGTTAACGAATTCATCAAATTGTTTTCCTATTTGTGCCAAATTGTCTCTAGGTTGAATTCTGGTAGCGGTACCTTCATCGGTCCACAATTCCGCAATATTCGTATGACGACTTTTCTTTAACCTAACCAGATAAATTAAATCTTTCAGAACCATAGATTTCGCGGAACGTTCGTATGTATAAGTTGGTGAATATTATAATTTATTCTCCATAGTACTCTCCATCATATAGGAAGACCACCATAACGAGTCGATAGCCGCAGTGGTTAGGCGGTTGAGTATCGTTGTGGCGGAACGATAGGAGCCGTGTTTCAATTCTCCGGAGAGATAATGACATTTTTCTCGGAGAATTGAAACCCGATCGACTTACCATTCGCTGTAGGGAGCAAAGTGATTAACAGCGCGGCATTATAAAAGGTGGTATCACGCTGTTGCAAAGCCATTTCAACACAATTTACACACACAAAACTACACCGCGAGAGTTGTAGTGATAGACCTACAAGCGATACAGCTTACGGAGTCACTACAACTAAGCACCCACCACACATAAAAAGAAACTACAATGGCGCTTTCGAATTTCTAGCAATAGCTGTTGTTCCGGGGAAATGCGTCACCAAATTATGTGCCCCTGTCTGTCTTGTTCTACAAGGAGTATACTTAAGCCATTGTTTTCTTTGTTTTTTCTAGGAAACGTATGATCACTCAGATAGACATCTTGAGCCAAATTTTCACTCAGGATGGGAAACATATATTAGTTCTTGATTCTGTATTGTGGGAACTGTGGTCACTTTAGGCATCATTTTATACATCATCTTTTACGTTCGCAAAAATCATTTTCTCACAATTAAAAAAACGCCATATGATTGAAACGACACTAGCGCGGAGTGTGGTAGAAGAGTAGTGGATATTAGAGCATCTATATAGCAAAAGATAAATTACTATTTTAATGACATTGTCGGAGAAACTCTAATATAGCGATCAATGTCGGGTTAAATACTTAAACTCACAGATCATTATCGAATGATTGTTGACCATGCTTAAACAGTTTTAAGTATCTGCAAGTAAGTCATTAATGATGTATTGGACACATATTAAGGTCAATTTCTTCCACTGAAAAAGTGTTTTTAATGAAAACATAATAATATATGTTCTGGAATAATTCCTGTTTTATTTGATCTACAAGTTGAAATATAATACTTAATATGAAAAATACACATAAAAGATACGTACAGTTGAATTTTCAGATCGGTTAATATTTTGGAACTGCCTGAAAGGATTATGTTATAGTTTTATTCTCACATATATTACGTAAAAGTACTAGGTCTCTCGTTAATGGAATTTTTATTGCTCTGCTTACACTACACAAATAAAGCAATTTTTCTTGAGAAATACCCGAACTATTTATTATAACGGATTCGAAAAGGATCTCCGAACGTGAATTAGAGGCATATTTGTCGATCATTTGTCTACTTTGTCAGATACATCCACCCAACAATAAGCTGGGAGTTGTTTTTTTCGCCTTTTGTCCTTGTAGATCCATAATTCTTTCGGTTGTTTTTGCCCCGTTTGTATTTCCTTCCGTCCGAGATTGTTGAGAGTCCAGTGTGGTGGTCGAAACAACTTTTGTTCGTCCTCTGTCGTCGGGGAAAGCCACCGTCACTCAATTAATTCCCCTCTTAATGGATGTGTTTAGTTATAGCGGTGTAAGCGTACAAAAAAGCTTAAATCCTCCATGTATGGAGCTTAACCGGATTGCACGGTTCTGCACTAATGTGAGGGATTTCATAGGAAGTTAGCGATGGCAAAAATAAGAGCAATTTTGATGTAAGCGCAGGTATTAAAACGTGCTCGCAAAGATTTTTCAGGGATCATATTGTTTTTTTGCTTTTTGAAATGGTTTTTATTTTAATACAAGGGAGAGCTTTTTTATGTAGTCTACTCGATTCGTTACAGAAAAGTGGAATATCATTTAATGAGTTTCTGCATTATTTGCGTATTTTAAAAGAAAAAAAACCGCTGGTCTTTTCCATGTATAATGTTAGTATTTTGGCGGTTTAATGTACCAATGGAATAGAATTTTTGATATTACATCGCCTACTCATCATATTGAATAGGGCACTAATTTCATTTCTCTCGCCAAGTCGATGGACAATTGCACTCTAATCTCTAATATTAGTCTGTAGCGTTGTTGTTACGCTAAATTAATTAGAATAGATGTATTGCCTCTTGTTGTACTTGAACATCTGACAGTTGATGTCCCAATGTAGATGAAACGCAGTAAGCTCGTAATCCGCTATAGAAATTCAAAACACTTGAGACATTTGCACGTGTAAGCGCCACCGCTGCGACATAATACGGATAAATAGATTCAGTCTCCCGCAAACCATAAATTCGCCACCACAGGTACAGAAGTACAATTATTTCGTCGGCGCTTGGAATTATTAAAGTTAAAATCCACTAGAGGCATTCTGTGGAGAGCAAATTTGTTTACCTTTTGTAAATGAAAACGTATTATTCAGTATAAATTTCACTTTAGTGTGTTGTAAGTTTACTTTAAGCGACTGGTTTATTGCGTCGCTGGAGTGGTTCGCAGGTCACTGTAATGAAACTGAAAGTAACAATGTGTTGAAGGGTAATAGTAAAACCATAATATCTTATAAATTTAATGGATTACTGCAGTTTGACAATTTTGTATTTATATAAAATACTTAAAAATATAAATAACAGAAACTAAAGGATAACTAACTAACTAATGCGTTTATTATAAATTCCGATAGATACAAGAGATAATTTTAAATAGGTATATAAGTATATTATTGGATTTTTATGATTCTCGCGATTTTTTATAGAGACTAGCAGTGAATGTAGTTTTTTAAATTTTGTATATTGTATTTTTCTGTCACAATATCGTCACCTATTCAGTGCTAGTCTCTTTCCCTTGAGTGCTTCGTTTAAATCATTCGGTTCTTCGTTGAGTTTGAATTCGTAATGACCTGCATCGGTTTCCAGGCGGAGATGACAGGTTGTCTGGGCTCGCAGTACGAAAGATATGATATACAATTGTAAAAAGACAGCTACACAGGATGTGTTACACTGGAATGCTATACTTATACAAATTCAGCAGGTGTTTACGCACAAGTACTTGTTTGTAGGTCAATATTGAATCTACGATTATACAATAACAGCTGTGTACAGGGTGTATGTAGATAGAAAAAAAAAACAAGGTACTGTTTTAGAGCTCTTTTTTTTCTTAAGAATAATAATAGCGCAAACCAAATTTCTCTATCCTTTTCGAACTACAGGGTATTTTTGGCAAAAGGAGCCCAGCTCTATATCTCGCCCTTCTTACCACTTAATTAAGTTGTATTTAGTGTTTTAATTTGGGAAATGAAGTCACAAGTTTGGCAAAGGCTCTTTCTCTGAACCAGGTTTCTCTCCAACACAAGGGGTTGTTGGAGAGAGACCTGATATTGAATACCGCTTTCCTGTTTTTGACCTGGTTTTGAAAACAGGTTACTTGGTTTTGACCTGGTTCTGAAAACAGCTTACCTAGCTTTGAAACCAGGTCTCTCCTCAGCACTGGGCTCCCTAGTGCCTACAGCGTTGTCTGCTGGCAACAGGTAAGTCATTTGCCCGTTACCATCAGTAACTTTACATTTTTAAATCTCTACTTTTGTCATTTCGAAGCAATTGAAATGCGAAAATCTTCATTTTTCAAATCGAAATACTATATTTTTACAGGTTAGTTGAAAGCGAAATTTAATTATGTATTAGTTTGAATAAAGCTTGTATGTAGTTAAAATTAATGGTAAGAGATATTTCAAATTATTATTATTATTATTATATTATCCTGGAAAGGTAGGTATGCTCCTTAAAATAAAGTTTCTCTCCCGTGTTGTTGAAGCTCTTCGGTAAACTTGCTGTTTTATGTATTATGTGTATGTTTTATGTAAAGAAAAAAATCATGCCAAATACTCCAGTATTTTTGGTCAGATCGCGTGACCTTGGTGGCCAATGCATTGGACCTCCTATGCCAATCCATTTATCACGAAATGTATTATTTAGATGATTTCGGACATCCCTAGAGAAATGGCACAGTGCTCCATCTGGCTGCAACCACAAACGCCTTATTATTAAGAGGAAGGGTGTCTAGAAAATCTTTTAATTGATTCCTTGGGAACGCTAGATAATTTTTCTCGTTGACTGCACCGTTAAAGAAATATGGATCAATTAACCCGTTGCCTATTATTCTTCCCCAGACATTCAAAGATCAACGATGTTGGTAATCCACGGTTTTTATAAAGTGAGGATTTTCGCGGTCATAATATAAAAAATTGTGTCTATTAACGTAACCACTTTTATGGAAAGTCCATGAATAAAATAAAATTTTGAAAACCTGGTTCTTCCCGTTCATCATCAACATTCACCGGTAAAAGTTGATACAACTTTCAAAATCATTCCCAGATAATTCCTGTAAATTATGTATATATATGGTAGCCATGACATCTGTGTTGATGTTAAATCTGTGAAGTCGGCATATGGCTTATTCCTACTTGTGGTCCGATTTTTCTTGTACTAGTATCGGGATCCTCGACTGTCACAGCAATTACTCCAAATTGATCATTTTCATTTGTAACTGGTTTGGCACGTTCTTTCTTTTTATATTCTACATGCCCCCAGTTGCTTCAAATCGATCCCAAAGTCTTTCAAAGGGTAAGGTTCTGAATATCTTCGATTTGGACAAAGTATTTGATAAATGCGCGATGCGAGCAATAGATTTCGTTCACACTCTTCCAAAATATAGATGATTTGAATTAGCTCGTCTTTTTTAAACTCCATACTGACTGATACTACTACTTATGACTTTCCTATGAAATCCACTTTATATCCACTACGTTAACGTACTTTCATATTTTCAATATGTATAATTACCAATTTAAAACGCACGTAGATTTACAAAAATGCAAAAAATGGTAAAGACAGTTCAAATTTCAAATTTTTATTTAGTGTTTGCTCTCTCGCAGTAAATGATGTGATTTACATATATGATGTCTTTTATGTTTTGCAAAGGACAAAATTACCAAAAAATGTCAGTAGGTATTTTATAGACGTTTTAATACATCCATTCCATAATCTGGATTTTACAATATTTTAAAAATTATACAGGTTGTAACAATAATGCAATATTCTCCCATATCTCCTTTGTTATGCAAAATACAACAAATATTTAAATACAAAAGTTGTTTAGTTTTATGAAATTTATAATGTAAAATTATTATATGATATCATTTTAGTTCGTTCTGAATATTACTTTACATTTTTAAATGGAAAACCCTATATGGATCACATCTTTGAATTGTAAAAAGCAACTTTATATCGATAATATAGATTATTTTCATTAGTTTCCAAGATATTTAGATTTGTTTGAAAATTTTGACATTTTGCTATCTTCTTTTTCACAAAAACTTGCATATCTTGGTTTCTCTCTTTCCGTATTAAAATTATTTCAGTCTTGTATATAAAATAGAATTTTCTGTGTTCTATAATGGATATTGCTCAAACGCATATATCGCTGCTACGGGTGTACCACAAGGCTCTAATTTGGGGCTATTATTATTTACAATTTTTATGAATAATTTGCTTCTTGGTTTAAATTGTTCCATCCTTGTAAATGTTGACGACTAAAAACGTTTCTAATTTCCTCTCCTAATGACGCCACATATTTATAAAACAACCTTCTTAATACAATAATTGTACCAAATTTCGAAAAAACTCGCTGCTTGAAAGCAGATTCAGTTAGCAATTACATTCTTGAAGAAATTCTAAATTAAGTAATTTTCGAAAGTTCAAATTTATTGATAATAATTATTTAAATATTTTCAAGATATTCAGCTGTTTTATTCTATGTTTTGAGTAAATATATGTGATTTACTATTTTATACTGAATGGAGTCAATCCTGAGAGTGATGTAGGATGAAACAAGGAATCTTTCCATAACATAATATACATACAAGTTGTTTTATTTAAAATAACTAAATTATATTACATAGAGCTAAAAATGAACATTCAGTCTAATTACAGATAATATTATTATTTATGCATCTATTATTGGCTAGCAATTCTTCAATATAATATAGGGAAACCGCTTAACACCACTAAAAAAGAAAAGATGTCAGTAAAATAGAAGAAGAAATTGAAAATATTCCTAAAGAAGACGTTTACTAATACATCCAAATTTACATGAAGATGGTAGCGGGAAGGCATACCGTACAATGATAATGGACGCAGGTTATGTGAGTTAGCCGCAAGGATATGGTTATAAGCAGTACTAAATTCGAGCACCCCAAGGAGCATAAAATAACCTGGACAACGCCAGACAAGAAACATGGTACGCAAATAATATGCGAATTAACAGAAGAAGACAAACATCGGTGAAGGATGTCCGATCGTACAGAGGCGCTAGCGCAGACTCTGATCATTTCATGCAAAACAATAAGGCAAAAAATAAGGAAAAGGGTAACAAAGAAAAAGGAAAATTTAAAATGGATATAAATAAGCTTGAATTAAAATTTTATGGAACGAAAAGACGATAAAAGAAACATAGATAACAGCATAAAAAATGTATAGAAAAAGCAGCAGAGCAAACTATTCTATGAAAGGGATATACAGAAAAATTGAATGAGAAAGTCAAAGCAAGATTAAAATTTAGCTCAAGTAACCATCAGTAACTTTAACATTTTTAAATAGAACACCCTATGGATAGATGAATCATAAAAGATATTTTGAAACAGCAAGAATTAATAAAAATACTAAAAGCTTTTTCAAAAGGATAAATGAACAAAATAAAAAATATAAAGGGAAGGTTACCATATATAAAAGATAAGAATGGGAGACTTATAGAAGAGGAAAATCAGTACAAAGAAATATGGGTAAAAATTACTTAACAGGACTTGTAAGAGAAAATTATAAAATAGAATCTTCTAACAAGAGATGATGTTATACGGATAATTAACAAAGCTCAAAAGATGGAATGAACATGGAATAATAAAATCGCTAAGCAGATACAGTTAGTGTATGGAAAGAAGAAAGGATAAGAATGGAGGAAGGGACAAATCTTAACGATAGGCTCTAATTTGGGGCTATTATTAATGTTTATAAAATCAATTTTTTAGCTGAATAATTTGCTTATCAGTGTGGCTTTAAATTCGACAGTTGATGCTATCCATTAATCAAGCAAATAATTGAAAAAGCGAATATAAATGGAAATAGAAATGCTTTTTACCAGGGATTTTGAAGAGGGACCTCTCATTAGAACAACTAATGATATCAAGCTTACATATTTATAAAACAAAAGTCCTTAATACAATAATTTAGTATGGTACCAGAATTCATTGTCAGCAAAAACTTAGCACTGGAATATGTTACAAGGGGATTAATAAGATTGAACTGGAGCAACTGGTATTCAGATATGTCGATTAATTCAGAAGAAAAAAATTTGCAAGATATTAAGGACTTGGGTTTAAAAATAAACGAAGATAAAACAAAAATAATGATCATTGGTAAAAACATAAGGAATGCAAAAAACAAAAATAGGAATACATGAATTTGAGCAGACGAACAAATTTAAATATTGGGTGTTATTGAAAAGAGTGGGGAAGATGAAATAGAATAATGGCTTAAATAAAGCATTTCAAGAAACTATTTAAAATAGTTACTGATATGAATAATGATAAAGCCAATAATAACATATCCTGTTATGAAGGATGAATAGTAGAAAGACATAATGAATCAATATTCCATAAAATAAAGATATGTATAGAGCAAGGAAGAACAGTTAAGGAAAGAGCTTTTATTCGAGAAATAAAACAGAAAAGGGCAAAGTGGTTGGGGCAATGGAAGCTTCTTCGGTGTTAACTTGTTATAATGTAACCCGCGAATAAAAGAAGAGGACGACCAAGAACGAGATTATATTGAGAAGAGCAGGAGTAGAGCTAAAAATGAACATTCAGTCTAATTAAAGATAATATTGAATTATGCATCTATTTTTGGCTAGCAATTCTTCAATATAAATGTTGCCGAAAAATGTCCTGCAAAGGTTCTATTTTTCGTTAACGCACTAGGCAAACACATTGTATATATGAAATGGCAATATTTACATATTTTAGTATGTACATAATATTATATTATGAAAAAAATACCGACCAGTGTATAGTACTGGTGTTCATTTAGTGTATAAAAATCCATAATTTTAAATTGAGAAATTAATACAATTTTGGGCATCATTTTATTTTCATAGCATATCTCGCGCAACGCCTTGCACATGATGTATGCGGGTTTGCATAGAACATAATAGCGTGGATGATCAATGTAACACCATTAGGGCATAGAAGCTAAAATCAACGAGGCCAGCAATCATTGTCCCGATACCCGAGGGATGACTTGAATGTGCCACAACGCTCTCCTAGATTACATCAGCCGTGCGCCGCTTGTATCGCGTTAATTACCAGGCGCATAAATTAATGATTCTAAATTACGAGCGATAGTCCGACATTGCGAATAATATCCTATACACGGAGCCGTCACTACACGACACGAAACCGTCTCTGCAATGCGTGCTACCGCAGTTTCTTTAGACATGTGTCTGTTGGGTAATGTAGAATAAGTTATGACTTTATAACTTTAATTAGATTTTTGAAACTTTTGTTACTCTTCCTGTTAATTTTCCAGTAATTCTTCCTATAGGTATATAGTTTTCTCGCGAAAATTAGATTCATATCGAAATTATGTTTCAAGCAAGTTTAATGTTACTAGACTGCACTTTTAGTGGAACCATGTTTCCACTAAAAAAATATATAAAACATGAAATACTTTCAGGGCAACAACATATATTTTGGAGGCAAGAAAAACGAATATGCTGCCATAATTGTTAACATCATTGTGTCAAAGCAATAATAAAAAATAGGCTTTAAATACTTCTTGACTTAATCTAAGAAATCTTTTTGTTAAAATGTAATTTCAACAAAAATATCTTAACAGCCTTAAAAGCTAAACTTAAGAGAAATCGATTTTCCTTCTGTATAAAGTTTTTAAAGTAGAATTATTCTTGAAAATGTGATAATAATATCGGTAATAGCAAACTGAAAGGAGAATTTGAGATGATTAATGTAACATGTAAAATTATATTCAAAAAATGTGTCACAACCAGCCTGTAAATTCAGCATGATAATACTGAGGATGGCAAGTGTAAATTGATTTCGAGACGTCAGATTCGGCCGCGGTAATCGCTTTAATGGAACGCAAACCGCGATCATAGAGCGTAATTAATGGAACCATTAAGTGGCTTTCGTTCAATTTCAATGTACGAGCGGAGATAATCCGCCGTACGGATATCCAAACACGCAACTTCAAGTAGCGTGGATAAAGTACACGAGTAAGAAGTGGACGCGACGATAGTTAATCAAACACGAGTTTTACGATCGAACTCTTACTTAATAGCTGTGAAGATAATTACAATTCTATGTATTTTGTAATTGTATAAGTGATTTGTACTTTTATTATTGTGTTAAATGTGCGTTATTAACGATTAATTGATGAATTTGCGGTCCAATTTAGATACTGTAGTATATGTATGTATACAGATTGGTGTAGCGAGCGGTTCCCATTCGACTTGAAACACACACACATAGACATGTACGTATTTTAGTTTACAATTTTTATAGAGTCTTGTTTCAGTTCAATGTTATTGAATAGATAAAAGCAAACAGGTACATCCTTACGTCACTTCTGTCGCACTAATACGATTGAAAGTTGAAAACCCTTACAAATGTCGCCCACTATCGTAACTTTGCTACGCCTACAGATTATATGTACAGGGTGTCTCTCTAGTGTGTCCACGTACCCCTTGTAAATATTTTTTCGGAAAAATAATTACACGGAGGTTACTTGAATTGATATGGCACATGTTATAAAATTACTTTCACTTATACAGGGTGTTCCATTTTTACTGAACAAAATTCAATTTTTTTATTTTAAATACAATGGTATATATTTTTTTCAATGCAATCGATTCTGCGCATCATTTGCAAATGTTTTGTATTAGGGTTCCCTATCTCTAAATTCAATTGTTTCGAAGATATTAACGAATTTCCTTAATAATTTCTTAGTACACAATTCTTAAAGAAAAATTAATATTGTAAAGCCCTTTGAACCGTAAGGTACCAAACTTCTGCAAACGAAAGTAAAGGGTCATGGATACTGAGAACTGTCGTAACTTTCAACAAAATTTATACAGCGTGTGCAGAAATTAGCAACCAATTTAGATGTCTTTAAACATTAAAAATTCTTTTTTTTTGAAATGGCACATAATAGTTTTTATTGCATCACTTGATTCAGCAAGAAATTCTACATCGATTAGTATGAAGGTCTCATATACCTATTTTTCTTAGTTTTTGAATTATTAGAGATTATTGGTTCTCTCTTCGAAAAGTATACTATTGATGTTGTTTTTTGACCTTTTTTTTGTTAAACAAGAAAATGTCTACAGGTTTTTTGGTCCTTTAATAATAAAAATCTTTATTTTTAATATTTCATCACAATTCTGTGACTTCTTCAAGAAATTATATTATTTAAAAAGAATTTAGATTAACGTCGAGTTTTAATCCAAATTCTAAAAAACCCGTAGTAATTTTATTGTTGAAAATAAAATATTTCGGTAAGAGTTGCCAAATGAGTGACAGTTTTGTTGCTTTTCATTTGCACCAAATCCCACTTGCTCTCATTTAGCCACATGTTTAGTTAGTATGGTCGCATTTGGTGTCGTTTCAAAATTCGAAAAATGGTCTTTTGATAACTTTAATACTTTCATGATTATAAAAGTTGATTTCAATTCTATTAAATTTTACTACGGTCATGGGTTGTGGATATTTATCATTAAATGTATGACATATTCTTGCTGCTATCCTATATCATTTACCATGGATATAAAATCAATTTAATATATCACTATTAGTGTCATTTTGGTGATTAATAGTCATATTGTGTGGACTAATGAGTCTACTCGATATGAACGTGAGTGTATTCATTTGACAATAATTTTTTGTTAAAGAGAGACGATAGGATAAGGATTTTGTTTTTTGTGATAGTGATTGGCATCAGTTGCTGTTAATTAACTAATAACTAATTATATATTAATAATAATTAATTAAATTAAAAAAATAGAACAAGACACTGTCGAATGCTTGAGATGTATTTTTTTGTTTTATTGTGGCTGATTTTTTATTGCCCGTAGAAAATAGTAAAAGTTAAATTATAAACTTTTTAGGCGAAGTTTTTCAGAAAAATATATAACGTAATTGCTTTAATGGAAATCTCTGTAAATGTTTACGAGGTCAGTTTTATTTCTGTGTCACAAATACCACTTTTTTATAAAATATACAAGGTGCTCCATAAAAAAATCAACATCAGATATTTTTCTAAAAAATAAATAGGTATCTAATGGAGAAAAATGTCTTACTTTAATTTTTATTGGTGTCTCTAATATTTCAGCAGATACAAGCTGAACGCTGAACAATCAGTGATCTTGTATAATTAATGCTTGTAGTCCTTCTTGATGTAACAGGTACACTGCCTTGCAATAAAATCTCGTATACACTTCACCTACATTGATTTCACCTTTTAACATTTTTAATTTAACGTTTCATTTTCAAAAGTACTCTATTTTTATAATTTACCATATCCTCTATGCATAATCTGTTATATCTGTCAAATCTAAAGTCAGCTTACATCGAAAAATAATCTTAAAAAATTAGGTTGCTTGACATGAAGGTGTACGGGATTTTATTGCAAGCCAGTGTACACGTTAGAAATTTCATTATTGACAGTTTCAGCACAATTTTGAGTTTTATATATTTGGTTTTGAATGGATTCTTGCTCAAATTTCAGAAAAAAACTATCATAGAAGCATGAATTGCCAAAATGTGTGCTTGATGGTATCTCTCCCATTTATCTTTTAGCAAGTGGAAGTTTTCTATATATGTAATTACGATCCATTTCCTTCTGTTCGTTGTCAAGTGATAAAAAAATATTTTTCGTTTCCAAATATGACTGAATGTTTGTAATTGTACCTGTGTTTAAGTTTCTTATACACATTAGAAAAATGTACGGTTTTATTTGTCTTTCTATCAGTACTTACATTAGAATAGTGTTACGCTAGCAGTAGCAATACAGCTGATCTATGTGGTGTCAGTTTTAGGAACTGCATTTTATACAATGCATGAATGTCGATAAAAAATATCATTTATAAAGGCCATTATAAGTATAGTAAGTGTTGAAAATTCTCCACGTTGTTGTTTAGAAGATAAGAGAAAAATTCAAAAAGTAAACATTACAAAGAAATATTTAGTCCTGTGACTTCACTTCGTTATAAGTATGACATGAAGGAGCTGCGCGAAGAAGAAGAAATACAAATTCTTCAGTTACCATCCTATTCCAGCTATTGCCTTACTTAACTTGTCAATAGCTGCAGTATTTAGGCGGCTACCCACTGTTGTGAGACATCTTTGGGAGTTGGGATTCAATTCTTCGAGGAGACGGTGACATTTTTCTCGAAGAATTGGATACCGATCGATCTATCATTCGCTGCTGGGAGTAGTGTCTATTGAAAATTACTTCAAAAATGCGGGTCTCCATACAGTCTCGTGCCAACGTAGCTTTTAGTTCTTAGCTGCTATGCTATGGTATTGTTCCTTACTCGCATATACCTTTGTGGCCAATATTCTCGAGAGGGTTAGAATAGGTGAGCGAAATGACCAATATAGTACCATGACATTCTTCTGATGAAATTTAAACAATCATCGTTACCTTCTTTTTGTTTTTTTGTCTGGTACTGAAGAAGTTCAAAAGCTTTCGCACTATTAAAAAAATACCTTCAATATTTCATTAAGTTCAGAAATGCAATTCTAATTAACTCCCGACTTTTATGGTTGCCCATTATTTATATTTAGGTAACACATAAAATTAGGTCGAATTATCGATAATATCACTTGGTCTATTTTCGAGATGTTGCATTTTCTGAATTATCATCAAATATTATTCTATTTATTGGTGCAAATAGTGTAATTTTAGGAATGAATATTCGGAGAAATACATCGTTCTATGCAACACTAGAGGGCCTAGATTTTCACGAAACAATGGTACGATCTTTTTAACGATTATGTGTAGCATTGGAAATGTTCATTTATCTCTGTTTGTAGTAAAACCAAACAATGTAATTTTATGTTCTAATTTAACCAGCGTGCTAAAACAACACAATGTCGGTTTAGTATCATCATTAACAACAAGATTACAACCATGTGTATCAAAGCGTTGCAATAGCACCTGTGTTTATGCAATAATTCTCTGGATCTGAATCTCATTTGATGTGGAAATTCGGATAGTATTATGTAGTACGAAAGTTTATATACAGTTATTTATTCTTATTTGTACAACACTAGAAGAGAAGTTAAAGACAACTAAGCATATTATCTTCATTTCTTAACATAATAATATTTAATAAGAATCTGTTTCAATTAAATGTTAGATATATTAGTACCACGTTCATATTCGTACGGGAACCAAAAATAATAATTATAGTAAAAATACTGCAGCTTAAACTTAGCTAATATTTCCATTAGGTACTAATTACACCTGTAGCTAATCTATTTGGCATGGATTCTATCAAATTACATAGGGTTAGTCTACAGAATATTCCATTTATATACTTTCCTGAAGACAAACATCTTCCACGCTATTATCGATCTTCCACCATGTTTTACCTTTACCATGTAGGGTCATTTTGAGGCTTACATTGGATTTTCTCCAATCAGACTTGAAGACATTGAATTTACTTTCATTAGTAAAAATAATGTGTTTGCAGAATTCACATAATTTGCTTCCATGTTTTGAACAAACCGTCAAATTTTTGCAATACTTGACGAATTGTTTCTGTATTTACGTTTTTCTGTTCTTTAATCTTGCTGTTCTGATTCGGGGTTTATTCAATGGGTGACTTTTTTTCACGTTATAGCCTTTGAAACATATAATTCAGATTTGTGCACAACGGTTGGCAACTTTTGGACATCCTTGCAACTAGCCGTTCTTTCTAGCATGAAGGCCAAGATGGTTTAACAGACGATTCCTTTTAGTTATTGTTTTTCTTGAGTGATTCCTTATTCTGTTCTGGTATCACTTTAGTGTTTCGCTTTAATGGTATACAAATATAATATTTATCAATGAATATGTTATGTTATAGACCAAAACTGTATGTTAATAACTTTTCAAATTTTTATTTATGTATAAATCGTGAGATATTTTAATATCCCGGTAAAATTGATTGTACCAATAACGATATAGGTGATCGGGTCACCACCAGCGACAATCGCTCTTAGGGCGTCAATATCAAGGGTGACGGGTGATCAATGCGTATCACAATAACACTCGACCGTCGAAAAGTTGTCGGTTAAATCTCATTTTTCATTCGAATTAGCTTGGTCCCGTGTTGCTATCCTTCGCAATATACCCGTATAACCGCACACACAATCACTACGACAATGACGCTCGCTGAAATTACTCCACCGTACTTTAATAGCACCCGGGCAACTCTGGTAGTTTCCTCAATACGCCCACGGTTGCCGCTGTCCATAAATCACATATCGGAAGAGCAGATAAAATTCGCTCCAATTTGGTATTGCTCTCGTTACGAGGTTAGTTTCCCGAACGGTCGTTGGAGGGAGTCAACGTCGAAAACAACGAAGGAGTGAACCGGAATAGACAGCTAACTGATACGGAATGGCCTAAAAACCGCTACATAATAAGACTGACGTGCTGGGAAGCGAAGCAGTCGACGATTAATCAAAATGGTGAAACGGCATCTAAAATGAATGGATGCCGAGTCGTAATCATTAGTGTTCGGGACAATGAGGGGCCTTGCGGCATCGACGTGGCTTTGTCGGCTGGCTATCAATTTCAAATGAAAGTTGACGTATGCGAAATTTTGCGCTGTTGTATTTTTCTGAATATGGTATTTGCGTGAATAAAGACGAGAAATTAATTATAATACAAGGAAGCAGTTAAAAGTGAATTGGAATTATACACTGATTTTGCATTAACTGACAAGGTCATTTCAAGCAACAAAAGATTCCGAATCTTCTGACATCAGATGCAATCCGAAAACTATAAAATGTCTTGCCACTAGATGGTCCTTTAACGTTGTTTCCTTAACATAGTGCTTGCCTCGTGTTTCATTACAGCGTCGTTTAATGCACAAGCTACTCATTTGTTGCATTTTTGAGTGGCTTTATAGGTATATTAATTCTGTTTCTTATATAACCTTTGATCTGAGTTCTACCTTTAAAGCCTTTCCTTTATTTACAACTGCAGAATCTAGTAATACCCCTACGCAAAAGTTAGCGTTATCTTTATTGAATCTGCTTCATTCAAGCATACTTATCTTTGTCAACAAAGAAAGATTGATTGAAAATGAGTGGGATAGTTACATTGCCTCTGGCAATCTGCTTGGTTCTTATAGAGTTTCGATAACCCAGGCAACTTCGCACTATCAAGAGATTACTTAAGATGATATTTTTGTCATTACTCATACAAAACATCCTAGAGTTCTTCAAAAGATGATTGCGACATTTCAATTTTTTCGTTTTTTTATTCAAAAAATCCCATACCTTCTTAATTATATTCAAATTAAGAATTCTTTTTTGCGCTGACTGACATAAATGTGAAATATCATTTCTCTCTCACCTCACATTTAGGAAATATTGGTTTATTTCTCTTGACATGTTCATAATTTGCCGAAAGTTGATAAAATTAATGCAAGAGCTGTGACAAAATTCGTTTGAAGCAACCACAAGAAATATATGCTTCATATCTAATAGGTAATTTAAATTTGATCACGTGATTAAACTGAGAAATGAGATCTTTATACATACACTAGGTGCTGGTGCTCCCAAAACTGTGGCTACCGAAGATAATACTGTTTTGTTAGGTTCGTTTGTTAGGTTTATAGTGGGAACATGTGGCTGTGTTGGGTTTCAAAAACCGTCCCCACAGTGGATACTAAGAAAGCGCAGATCAAAAGTGCATTTGTCCAGTCACTGCTGAGATGAATTTGGCGATAGTTGATGTGTCGGAAAAAATTATGACCACCTCCTCTCTGCGCTATTCACTCGACCTGGCTCATTGTGTCTGCACCTATTCCTTCACTTATTCCACTATTTTTCAGACAATGAAGAAGTGATAATGGCGATAAATGAATGGCTAAAGAAACAAGATAGAGATCTTTTGTTTGCAAGAATCGTGACACTTACAACCAATACACAAAATGTATTAACCTTTCTGGGGATAATGTTGAACATTAAAATTGTTAGGGACAATAATTGATGAACAGTCTTCGTAAACCTGAATACTGTGGCGACAATGCTTCACTGAATTCTTTAAGCATGAAAATGTAAGTATTCAGTAAATTATATTTTCCGAATACTTGATCTCCATTTTTATTTTTTTATCTTATTAGGTATGGATCTTTTATTGTAACTGGTATTCCTCTTTGACTAAATGATATCAAGAACGTTTTAGAGGGAATTTATCTTTAGACCCCCCTTTCACTCTATGTCTTGCCATCTACTAAGATATCTTGTATGCTTTCAGAGACGGTACCCTCAATTGTATTGCTGTTCTGCTATGCACCCTATCATTTCCTGTTTTAGTGAGGTGTCTATTTCCTTGCCCGGATCTATCCATACATATAATACGATGGACGACTCTGCTCTTCGTCCAAGAATCTCCAGGAATATTTAAAAATGATCACAGAGCAAATTCTCTCCTCAGAAACGCATTTTTCTACTTCGTAGGTTTTTGCAAGTAGAATCGGAATTTGACTTTCTGACAATTTCTGTGTTTAGTTCTTTCCATACTCATAATTGGGAACTTATTACGCGATTAGTATTGTTTTGTCTGTGTATTGTTTTTGGAATATTAAATTATTTATTATCAGAATATATTTGAATACCGTTTAATAACTATTCCATGAATAATTGAAATTTTCGCATAACATTATCATATGAGTGTTTAGTGCTTGCTATTAGGTTAATGAATTTACTTTGGACAATAAACATTTTATATATGGGCTTAATCGAAGTTGTTACGTTACTTTCGATGTTATTAATAGAGAAAGGATCAATACCATTGTAATCTATTTAGCATATATACTTGAGTGTAGTCATTTTGACACACAGTTGTTGTTTGGTGGTTTGTTATATCAGAAGAATTGTAAGTTACTATCTTCGTTCTTTTTTAATTTCCTTTATCTTTTATTTTATTACTACCATGAATAATCGTTAGTAAAAATAGTTTTTCGATAATTAATAATTTGCACGATCATTTTTTTGCTTGTCTTCGTTAACGTGAAACATATTTCTTTTTTCGTGAACAACAGCGGTATTATTCGCGGTTGGCGTGTTTTGGACCGCAACGATTAATTCTATCAATTAAAGGGTGCCGCACCGTATTCGCCGCTTCCAATCGTTCTCTGCACACTCACACACGCGCCTGCACAAATAACGTCCTGTGCCCCCTAAATACTGATTTATACCGGAAAACCGATTTTCCGAACAACTCGTCGTCCAAGGCACTGCGCCTAAACAACAAGAACAACGACAGCACCACTATTTATAACTATATTGATTTAGGCAGCGGTGTTTCACTGCGAGAGCATTGTACGAATGTCGGAGAACAAGATCCCGGCGTGTTATAGCCTGGCAAATACACTGTTTGACAAGAAAGCACTTCGACGGTTAAAGCGTGTTTTAACAATGTTCGCTCTTGTAGCGACCGTATAACCTTTGTGTATATATGAACAGGAAAGGGCTTTTTATCGTTGGATGATTGTTGTATACACTGCGAAAGATTCTCTTGGTGGTACGGTTGCGAGTTATATTGATTGTTATATATTAAATTGAAAGATTGTGAACGTAGCAGTGTTTGCAATGATACTACCTACATTTCTCGATGTTCATTCTAATATTTGATATACGATATTGTTGATCTGCTGTGTATTAGATGGTCTAAGTACGAAGTAGTATTTGATCTTTGGAACTGACTGTTTGTAACTAAATAATTAAAAGTGTTATTTTTTTACATACATTCATTTGAGATGAAAGGCGATCTATTATTCCTATAAAACCTTTGTTCTGGCTGACTGATTGACTAACCGCGCTATAACTGAAACAATTCACCATAGAATTGCAAGATTTGACACAGAAGTTGTTTAAGAAGTATTTTAATATTGTGGTTTTGTGTTTCTTTGGATCTGACTCGTCAATTCCATCTAATAGGTCTAATATGGCCGCAGTGGTTAGGCGGCTGACTATTGTTGTGAGAGGACGATAGGTGCCGGGGTTCAATTCTCTGGAGGGACGGTGACATTTTTTCAGAGAGTTTAATCCCGGATCGACTTGCCATTCGCTGTTGGGAGCAAAGTGATTAACAGCGCGGCATCATAAAAGGCAATATGATGCTGTGACAAAGCCATTTAAACACAACTTACACACACTAAACTACACCGCAAGAGTTGCAGTGATAGCCAGACAAGTAATACAGCTTACGGAGTCACTGCAACTAAGCACCCACCACACATTAAAAAAATCCGCTAGAGACTAGTTTTTCAAAAATTAAAATGGGTTGCGGTACTGAACACTTGAACACTAATTAAACGCTGTAGGTGCCATGGGGTCCATCTGCATTATATGAAAGTGGGCGTGCAAAGTTGTAGGTCTTGCTAATATTGTAGAATTTGAAATAACAGGTAATGTTCCCACATTTTTTGTCCTATTGCCTATAAAATGAGTGAAATATCTATAACGTCTGTAACTAGTGATGGGAGTATTTGATTGCAAAACGGCAAAGTTCTCGATTCCAGACTGTTCTCGGGACTACTCGAGAATTTATGAAAGTATTCGAATACTTGTTTTCGGTTCTCGTACTCAGATGCGCCGAGTCTTGAATTCGAATGAAAGTATTCGAATATATGCAGTACATATGAATTCTACTTCGAGGTGTTTGGGTAAAAACTGAAAGTGTATGTTAGACGTTTAGCAACTGAGAAAATGTTACCTGCGTGCATTGCACCAACAGTAAAACATGGAGGAGGTGCAGTACTCGTCTGGAGTTGGTTCTCCTATAGTGGCATTGGAGATTTGGTGAAAATCGATGGAATAATGCAGAAAGAAAATTATAGGGACATTTTAGAACATATCTTAGACTAATAGGCAACAATATTGAGTTTATGTACGACAATGACCCTAAACACACGGTATTGTTTTGCAAGAACTATTTAGCTGAACAAGTGATAAGAAATACACTAAAAGTTATGATCTGGCACCTCAAGTCCAGAAATCATCTCGATAGAGAAGCTATGGGACGAACTAGATAGGAGAATTACGGCAACCTGTCCTACCTCAAAACAGCAACTCTGAACAATACTCGAACGTGGGTGGAATAATATTCTTCGGGAAGTGCTGCAAAAACTGATAGACAGGCATCCTAGAATTGTACAAGCAGTACGAGCAGTCAAAGGAGATTTCTTTGATGAGAAAAAAATTTAATTATTACATACATAGTATCATTGGATGTCTTAACAGAATATATGTATATTACTATCATTTTAAAATTAGTTTGTTTTATTTAACATTTAGTAAATTTCATTAAAGTAACCAAGTGTCCATACTTCCGTGACCGGGGATGTATACAGGGTGTCTCAGCGAGACCGTTTATTAGAAGTTTATGGCGTTCTGGTCAAAATATATAAATTTGAAAATTTAGAATTATATATAGTCGATCATGTTCTCTTCAATGAAAGGATGATTAGATTTCTAGCGCTTCCGGTTATAGTCGCCATCTACTTCATTATTTTTAATGGAACACCCTGTATATTTTTACACATTTGGATTCACCTATTTTTAAGCGTTATGAATATCTTTACTTTTTGCGATTTGATTAGGGCGTTTTGTAGTTATTCCATTTTTTCTGAAAAAATTTGCTCTAGCAGACATTTATTTAAAAAATCAGAGGACACTGGATTTTTCAGATATCAATTTAAAATTCGTAATATACTTAAATAAGATGTTGGAGTATATTTTAACACCGAGAACGGCTGTCTACATTGCGTGGTTACTTTACTATGGCACGTTAACTCTTCGAAATTTTGAAGAACCATAACTTAATTTTTTCAAATGGAACCCACCATATTTCATTACTTAGTCGTCTTCGGAGTCCAATTCTATATCTCTTATGTCCCGCATTTACTCTACCTAAAATTAATAGTTTAGGAGATAATTCGATTTTTTGAAAAATACGCACAACTCATAGATACTTATCCAGTGTGCCATGGAAAATAAACGTTCTCAAAGATTTATTGTCAAAGTCTAACGCCAAAATCACACTTCGTTTTTTGGTATTTGTGAATTAGTAATTACTTAACAATAACGAAAACAATATTTACACCTTAATATTCGAAAACAGGTAAGTCCGTTAGGAATTGGCTTGTAAGATCTCTGGATATGACACATGTGAATTTTTTCCTTTGAAGACCATGTGTGCGAGCAGCATTCGACAGACTCTCTTCTCAAGATCTACAAAGAGCAAGACTTGAAGGTGTTTGTTCCCGTTTAATACTGTGCTTGAATGCGAACGGCCACCATTTTGAACAATTATTATAATTTCTTTCTAGCTTTTTACACCCATTTCATAAAAAATAAATTAAGAATTTCTTGATTTGTGTAAACATTATTTTCGTTATTATTATCCATTTTAACTCTTTGTAGCAATAGTGTAAAGGCATTTAACGGATAATATTAACTGACAAGCATCAAACGACGAAGAATGATTTTGACGTTAAACTTTGACAATAAATCTTTGAGAACGTTTATTTTCCATGGTACACTGGATAAGTATCGATGACTTCGGTGTGCAATTTTTCAAAAAATCTAATTATCTCCTAAACTATTAATTTTAGGTATAGTACATGCTGGACATAAAAGATGTAGAATTGCATCACGAAGACGACTAAGTAATAAAATATGGGGGTGCTATTTGAAAAAGTGAAGTTATGGTTCTTCAAAATTTCGAAGAGTTAACGTGCCATAGTAAAGTAACCACGCAATGTAGACAGCCGTTCTCGGCGCTAAAATATACTCCAACATATTGTTTACGTACATTACGAATTTTAAGTTAATATACGAAAAATCGAGTGTCCTATGATTTTTTGAATAAATGTCTGCTAGAGCAATTTTTTTTAGAAAAAATGGAATAACTACAAAACGCCCGAATCAAATTGCAAAAAGTAAAGATATTCATAAAGCTTAAAAATAGGCATAATGTATAAAAATATACAGGGTATTCCATTAAAAATAATGAAGTAGATGGCGACTTCCGGTATAACCGGAAGCGCTAGAAATCTAATAATATTTTCATTGAAGAGAACATAATCGACTATGTATAATTCTAAATTTTTAAATTTATATTTTGACCAGAACGCCATAACCTTCTAATGAACGGTCTCGCTGAGACAGCCTGTATAGGTACAACAAATTTCAGTAAATTTTAAAATTTGCGACCTCTAAATTCCAATAGTGTTTGTAGTCGTGATAATCTGATAATACAAATTTATATTAATACACCCGTTGGATCTCGAGAACCGAAATTTAACATAGGTATGGGAACAAAGATTCATAGGTATACTTTCGCATTAAAAAATCGGTGTATATGAATACGAGAACCGATAACTGACATCCGAGAATATGTATTCGAATACTTTCATCAGTTCTTAAGTGGTCTTGAGAACGGTCCGGAATCGAGAACTTTGCCGTTTTGCATTCGAATGCTCCCATCTTACTAAAGTTCTTGAGAACAATGTAGAATCATCTGCCGTCGGTATTCGAGTACTCAAGAATTCGAATGACTGTCTTGATTCTTAAAAGTTCTCGATTCTAAAGTATTCGATTCTTAAAAGTGTTCGATTCTGCTCATCACTATCTAACCCTTTTGAATTCCGGAAATTATAATTAATTTTTTTAGGCAGTTCATTTTCGAAATCATGACTGTTTCATCATTTGGTAATATTTGTCTAGTAATATTTATCTAGTTTAGTAATATTTGATTAATTCTATTGAATGGATTAAATAATTTGTGCTGCGAAATTGGTCATAGTGACAAGAAAAGTTTCAACAATTACTAAGTTTATAGACAGCTTACAGATTTTTGAAGTAATTTTAAATAAAGGATAGAACTCCCATTCTTTGTATCTTAGTTTCATCATCCTCATGCATTATCAACTTCAATGCATATTTTTCACTAGGTGTACTTACATATTTATGTGATTAATATAACATGCACGTTAGAATGTTGGAACAGTAATATAAATTTTAGTTTTTTTGAGTTGCAATGTTTCATTCCTTTACTCTTCAAATTTCTATTATCTCAATAGTTGTGTGTACATTTTTTAATGCCGCTAGCAGAAATAAGCTGAACTAAATAACCCATAAACCCTATTACACGACGACGGATAACAATTGAATAAATAACATTCTACTAATTGAAAAACGATACCAAGATTCTCTGAGATAATACATTTCCCAAAGAAACATTTCCCCATATCCGAACAAAAAATTAATGGAAGGGTCCAGTATAAATTGAAACATGTGAATGATCAACTTGGCCCATAGTAGCATCATTATTTTTCAAACATGCGCTCCGTCATGTATTAAAGTTGCGGTACTTCGCCGCTTTATCCTCGCTTTCGACTACCCGTTCCTAGAATATCCCTTAATAGAAGCGTAAGTCCCGGAATAGTGAAGAACGTTTAGTGTTATTTATTTACGTTGGATCAGTGTGCTTGAGGGGAAAACGGCTGAAAGCAATAGAAGCCTAAGCTCTGGCCGCGCGTTACGAGCTACACTTTGTTCGACCCACGTAATACCAGAACTAGTGTTTTCTATCTTCTACGGATAAAATCCCTTTTAGCATCAGCCGGATTATTGTTGGCATCGGATCTAAACTGATTTTGACGCGTACACACGTGAATGCGCTCAAATAAATATCGTTAACCAGATGTTCGATAGAATTCTTTTATGTTCGTATGGACTACATTCGCTGATCTATATAGTTTCAATCAGATTCACCGGTTCCGAAATAAAGATTTATAAATAGTTTAAGAAGTTATTGCATTTCAAAACAAGACACATCGAAATACGAATACAATCGTGATATATCTCTCTGTTTCATTTAAAATACTTTAGCATTTACTATCTCTACGTCTTATTAAAAGGTCGTTGTAGCTACTATATTTACTATGAAAATTTATTAACTTATAACATCCATAGACAGCAGTAGGTTAAGTATTAAGTTACTTAAAAATTAATAACAATGCTATGACGATATTGTAGATAAAATGGTTTACAGTAAAAGCTAAATTTATCAAAAACATAATGAGAAACTTGTTTTTAATATACGTTTCAATTTTTATTATAAAAGGTGCCATACCTTCAAGAACATCAAGTCAACTGATGTGAAACTACCTAGGTGATACTTTGATCTACAATTTTCCGTTTTTATAATTTTCATTCTGGACTGTTTAATGATCGGAATCCAAATTTTTTTCAATTTTTGGAATGCAGCAACACCTATTAAAATTCTGATTCAACATAACTTGCAATATGTTGCATCGTATCAATAATGGCGCAACCTACTTTTGCAAAAACTTAGTTAGCAGTAGTAGCACCTCATCTCCCATCCTCTCCTATTCCTTTTTTAATTTCGTTTATTTTTATTTATCAAAAAATAGGTTATATAAAAATATTGGCATATAAAAAATTTGGAGAGTTAATTAAAAACGGGTCGAATTTAAAAACTATCGTTGTGGCGGGATGATAGGATCCGAGTTTCAATTCTCTGGAGAGGCGGTGACATTTTTTCAGAGTTTTGAAATCCGGATCAACTTACCACTCGCTGTTGGGAACAAAGTGATTAACAACGCGGCATTATAAGAGGCGGTATGATGTTGTCACAAAGCCATTTGAGCACAATTTACACACACAAAACTACATCGCGAGAGTTGCGATGATAGCTAGACAAGTAATACAGCTTACGGAGTCACTGCAATTAAGCATTCGCAAACCCGACAAACCCGACTCCTATCGTTCTGCCACAACGATAGTCTGCCGCCTAACCACTGCGGCTATCGACCCGTTTTTGTTGTATTTATATTTCAGCTGCCCTTCAAGAAATTAATCAGATTTTTAGAACTATGTAATTAGAGGTTTTTGTTTTGACATTTTATTTGTGCTTTAAGGACAATTTATTTATTAATTCTAGAGCTTTGCGCTCTCGAAACACGTGTCCCGAGTAATCAAACGTTGTGGTGTTGGTGTTACCGATGTTTTATCTGTAACTGTGTATTATTGGCATATGGCTACAATTGTAGCTCTTACAGATTGACGCAATATTATTTGTCTAAATGATGAAAAGTAGCGGCCAAAGAATTGATCCCTGGGGGACATCTAAAAGGAAACACAGGGAAATGTCCCTCACTGATTTAAATGAATCTTGGTGGGTTTGTAGACTGATGCAGTGTAAGAACAACGGTAACTTTCATAGAGCTAAATCGCTCGTTTTCTGGGGGTGGGGCGCCCTAAAGCCAACGCTAACTTTCGCTATTTGCTTTAATATCTTCAAAACTATAAGATACATCAAAAACAAGTTAAGACAAATATATATTTTATATATATTTAACTTTAAACATTGACAAACAGATGGTGTTTCCTCTCCCCTATTATGACAAATACGAAGAAATGTCAAAAAAGAAAATTATCTGGTATGAAACGTACTTTCAATTTATGATATCAAAGTTATAGCTCATTCTACTACTTTCTGATCCTTTGTAATACGAATTCTAATTATTTCACTTAACTTCATATTAGGAGATTACCTGAGTAATATGGTTTTTTTAATAAGAACAAAATGATTCGAGCTGGCAGTCATTTATATAATTAAATTCAGGTAATATATTTCTATTAAACTTTTACAATACAGATTACAAATTAGATACTTCTGTTTATAATCCATTTAGTTATAGTTCTAGTTTGTGTTGGTTTCTATATATAGTATGTAAACTTTAATCATTGTTTTCATTGAAATTCTCAACCTCATCCCGTGCAAACAACTCGCCAAAATATACATTCCTATAGGATATAGTCTAAAATGAATGTTATTTTAGGACCTGAACGTACTTCGTCATCTGTATTGGACATACAGCAAGGCTTTTCCCATATTTCGCGACTGGTGGTGGTCCATCTGTTCAGCACGTGTAAATACGATGTACGTGTCTAAATTATCGATTGCAATAAATCATATTTGTTCTAATACGGTTCTGGTTAGGCGTCCGCGCGATGGCTTGTTCTCTGCGAGCCTTCGAAACTGTTCGTATGGGATTTCATATTCGGTACAAATTTTATTAATAACACGCGTGCGGTCGCGAAAATGGTCTCCGGGGCGTAGTTCATTAAAATTCGAACAGTAATTGGAACGGGCGAACGGGAAACGGTCGAGTTGTTGGCGGCGGTGCGCTACCTCTTTCTCTTCCCCTTTTCACGACCTTGTGTAAAAGTTTCTCGACACACGCACTGCTCGTGTAACATACTTGAGGCGCTCAAGATTTATTGTTGCTTTGTCGAATCTGTTCGCGCACCGATAGAGCTTTTCTATACGTGCTGGCTAGCTATTAGGGAGAAATAGTGTGTGTTACGGGAATAGATTTGGGTATTTTTAGTAGTGCCTATTATCCATGGAATACGTGCATAGTCGATGGTGATAAATGCTTCAGTTATTGGAGAAATGGGAATTTGAATACATAGTAGTGGTACTTCCGTAAATGTATCGGTGCTAAAGTTAGGCAATGTTAAATAAAAATAGAACGAATGTGTTTATGTAGTTATTTCACTATAACGTCGGCCTCAAATCCCTGCTTTATTTCACGAGATAGAGAAGAAAGTTCGAATAAAAATTGTTTGAATATATAATTAACATTTTATATGAGCAAAAAGTACTGTACTTTGACGATACCTTCTGTACTATTGGTGTTATAAAAAACGTCATTAAAAGTTTCGTGGTGGAAGCGATCTTTTTCCATGTAAAACCGTATTTTTCTAAACAAGTTTAATTAGGAAATATAAAAATAAATTGTTTCTGATGTTCAAATACCTTTCGAAAAAAATTTGTATCTACCTATGTCAAAATCTATCAAGCTGAAGAGTGTTTCTGAGATATTGATCCGCAATTATTACTTGATTAACCCTTTGTATCCAGATTTTTTTTACAATTGTTTCTCTCAAGATCGACATTAAATAAAGTTATAAATATATATGGGTCTTTAATTATTAGGGCATTCCAGAATAGTTTCGGTGTGAAACCGGTACGAACTAAAGAGGTAACTTGAAAAAATTTCAGTTTTATTTGTATAGTAAATTACAAAAGGCAGGGTTAGTGTTTACACATTCTCTTAGTACGATAGGTTACTGAGTTTGTGCTATATAGAGTTCATCGTCTTCTAGTACTATGAACTGACAAGTGGACACAAGACTCGAACTTTATCGCAGGAGGGTACATTAACTTCATGACAAGGCATCGAAGAAGATTTTTTTAGCAATATTTCCATTGGTTTCAATACGTCTTAGAGCAGAATCCAATTAAAAAAGACGTTACTAATAAATATTTGGTTCTATTTTTGAATGTAAATGATCTTGTGTTTACAGATTTAAGCATGTCCATTTTGTCGACAACTACGAGTAGAAGCGGACAAAAAATTTCTTCAGCGTACCATTTTTTTGTTTTTGGTTAGTGTCGGTAGGCGAACTTAATGTACTCTGCTCCGATCTTTTTACTTCAGGTAGATAACACTATCTTTGATCCCATGATAGTCAGATTTATTTCTCTTGAGCGTAATGTTTTCCTTTATATTTCCAGGAAACTCTTTTCTGGTACGCCTTATGTAGGCCAACCAAATTAATATATTTTGAGGAATTAATTTCCAGCAAGCTGGAAATCATTTTAAAACTTCTATTTGGTCCTAAATACGTGTAATCTGAGTTTGCACCATCCCAGGTGGTGAGTTTAACGTTTAGTAGCCGAAAAACCGTCAAATTTTTGCACCTTTTTTATTTTTTTGCTTCTAGCTGGAAAACGATGCGTCGGACGGAAAATGTCATTCTATTTAAAAATACAGAGGACTAAATTCCGCGTCGACTGACATTTAAAAAATCAAATTCGGTTTGGTGTTATAGCCAAAATCTAATGTTAAAAACGAAAAAAATTCGTATTTTGGTGCAACCTTAGATTAAGCGGCTTTCCAAGACCACATATCTTGAAAACAGATACCTACTACTATTGAAAAAACACGTGGAATACAAGTTGAGGCAGATGAGACCTCCTTGGACCAAATCCGCTACGAAACATTTTCAAGATCATTAACAAAGCCAACTTTCGAGCTGGCTTCTCTACCTCCAACAAATGCAGCCGCCGCCCAACATATTCTGCGGGTGTACCTTCAAATCCAGGGCTGGATCCTCTGAGCTGGGGATGGAGGAGGAGGGACCTAGGCCTTCTCCCCATCATAAACACTAAGGATCCAGTTCCAGTTGAAATTCTCAACACTGTTTCCTGCAAATGTACAAAGGAGTGTATAGGGAAGTACAGCTGCCGAAAAGTAGGCATGAAATGTTCAAGAATATGCCTCAACTGCAACGGCCAGACATGCTCGAATTCAGCATTCTTCGAGGATGAGGATGTGACTGATATTGCCGTAGAAGCAGAAATTGGTGAGGATAGTCCCGTTGAAGATAATGCCGATAAAGAGGACTTTGATGTACAACCGTCCGTCCGAGTTTCTCGGATGAAGAACCATCAATATCTAAGAAAATGCGAACATGAATGCTGCTACATTTTTGGTGCATACCTATCGATTTATATCATCTTTAATATTGTTTTTGTTACTTAATTGCACCTAAACCAGCTATGATTAATTTAGTTATTAGGAAATTCATAATAATAATAATACTTATTAACGATTTAATGGTAATACAGAACTTTCATAAACTTAATATTGATTTTTATTTGTTTCTACTCAGGTTATGCATATTCCTTTAACATTGCGAAGCAATAAGAAGTGCTGTTTTGGTGCAAAATGTTGATATTTTTTACCTTAAATGACATAAAATTACTTAAAACGTCAAAAAAAAAACGATTTAGAATTGATGCCAAATTTCGAATTTTAAATGAATGTATTTACTAAGGTGTCTATGTAAAAGCCGTGCAAGGCCCTTTCATTGAGCTTCAGCAAGGACTCGACGATTTTCCAGGCTGAGGTTGCTACGATTCACCACTGTGTCAGAAAAGTAGACAGATGGACCGAACCAGGGAAAAGCGTCGCATTTACTCTGACAGTCAAGCAGCACTTAAAAAGCGATTAGTTCCGCAAGTGCTGACTCAAAGCTAGTTTGGGACTGCGTAAGAGCCCTAAATGAGGTGGGCAATAGGAAAATAACTTTGGCCTAGGTTCCCAGTCACACGGGAGTGAAGGGAAACGAGGTGGCAGATGACCTGGCCAGACGAGGTTCGTCAAGGCCTTTCATAGGAGCGGCCCCTTCCTTCGGCATTACCAAATCACAAATTAAGAGGTCCATCTACGAATGATCACAAAACAAGTCCAAGGAATGGTGGGAAAGATCACCAGGACAAAGACAGGCTAAGGAGTTCCTAAGGGAACAGAGGCCTAAGTTTACGACCTACTGAGTAAAGGCAGGAAGACTGTAAAAATGATAGTAAGTCTGATGACCGGTCATTGCAGACTGAATAGGCATATGTTTAACATAGGCCTGGCAGAAAATGCTCTCTGCAGATTCTGTCAAGAGGAAGAAGAAACCCCAGTTTATGTTTTGTGCCACTGTGACGGCCTTTCGGTGATATGTCTGATTAAGAAGGCGAATTTAGAGAGCGTTCTCTAAGGTAAAGGGGATCACAATAGACCTGTAAAGGTCGCGGTGAAACAGGCCCGCATGCCACCCCACTCCTAACCTAAACCTAACCTAAGCTTTTATTCCACGTGAAATTTTATTCTCTACAACTTTTATTCAACTGTTTTTTCAAGATATGTGGTCTTGGAAAGACGCTTAATGTAAAGGTTGCACCAAAATACGAAATTTCTTTCGTTTTTAACATTCGACTTTGGCTATACCACTAAACCGAATTTGATATTTTAAATGTCAGTCGACGCAGAATTTAGTCCTCTGTATTTTTAAATAGAATGACATTTTCCTTCCGACGCACCGTTTTCTAGCTACAAGTAAAAAAATAAAAAAAGGTGCAAAAATTTGAGGGTTTTTCGGCTACTAAAAGTTAAGCTCACCACCTGGAATGGTGCAAACTCAAATTACATGCATTTAGGACCAAATAGAGGTTTTAAAACGATTTCCAGCTTGCTGGAAATTAATTCCTCAAAACGGATTTTTTCGACTTAATTTTATTGGCCTACCACAAACATAAATATATTCGCTTTGGAGTTATTTTTGGAGGGCGACTGAATATAATATCATAATTATCAGAAAAAGACACGGTATTCTTTACATACCAGAGATCAAGTTAGATCAGTTACCATCTAGTTCTAGTATTTTTGCAACTACATATTTTCGTTTCGAATACGTAGTTTTGAATGTAGAGAAAGTCGAGCATATAGGTTTGGGAGGGAGAAGCAAGAGCTTTTGCTAATAGTACACATATATTGAATTGGTCGTGTTCTAGCAGATTTGTGTATGACTGTATATCAGATTTAACATTTTTTATCACTATTTATTACGGATTTTCGTATATTGTTTTTACCGTTCATTTTGCATAAACTCCAGATAGAAAAAGAAAATATGAACCATTTACTTCACCTACACTTGGGAAGCAATAAATCTTTCTCCCACTATTCGACAGGTTAAAAACAAGAATAAACACTACGACAAAAAGAAGCAGAAAATTGAAATTGACGTCGCTTATAAATTTTCCGCGTCACAAAAGAAAATGAATACCAGCGATACGTGCGTTGGGCGTACTTATACTCGATAAAACATTCTGCTCGACATTGAACCACCCTCCTCTTTCGTTCTCTATTGTAATGCATGCATTTCTTCCTTTTTCTTTTTCCTTTTATTTCGAACGATAATAATGGAGTTCCGTTTCCTGACGAAATATGCAAACGATGTTTATGCGGAATAATTAGTAAGACTAGGCGATAAATGAAATTCCACTTGCCGCCGGAAAGTGTATGTGCCGCTCTAGCTAATGCCCGGATAACGACTTTACTATCCCATCATGGAGAGGGCGTGTTGTGTTCCAGGACGAATTTCTAACTAAATTATTGCGCATCTAGCTAACTTTAGTGAAAAGGGCAGAACGCAGCCCGTGATTTAATAGGTATATTACATCGATCAAGTGCTTTAAAATTTCATTTTTGTAAAATCTCCGCTTATCGTGAAAAAGATTAGTTGGAACATTCAAATGCAAATGACGTAGTAATAAAATTGATTTCTTAATTTTTATTGTTGTATCTAGATGCTGCGCTGTACTAGGTATTATAAAGTTTTAAAAATATTGTGATTTTTTAGTGTTTTGATTTTGTGGTAATAAAAAAGTAAATGATATGATGGCTGAAAGCTTTAGATTAGTACACATGTATATGTCATAAAAAAAATTTGCAAAATAAATTCAATTAACAGCAGCAATGAGCAGTACAATACTAAAACATTTAAGTTGAGAGTATACGACATGAATTGCACAAATTGATGACAACTGGAACAACTACAATTTTTTTTCCTGAGGAACTTATTTATGTAAGTTACGATGACCTTTTCTTATCTAACGCTAGAACATCATCTTCGTTTACGAGAATTGCGTTGTTACGTCTATTTACTTTCTAAATCCTTCGATAAAAATGTCGGAAATAAACCTTTCGGCAAGATTGATAGCTGTGATCCGCACAACTTAATCGAAAATGAAGCCATCTGTGCTAAGTTAATTACTTTTCTACTCATCACAATAGAGTTAGAGAAGCGAAACTAGGTTGGTGGTTATTTCCTTTTTTTATTACATGTAATATAGTTGAGTGTCGTTCGGGGTGAAATAATCTGAAGAGCTTTCTCGAGATTAGACCGGAGCACGCAAAAATTGTTCCGGAGTTGATTACGGGACGTTTATTTGTAAAATTGCCTTAGAACACGAACAATAAAAGAATGTACCGGTCTACTCCTTGTTATTGACAGCGATTAAATTCCTTTCTTTTTCGGAGATACTAGAGCTTCTGCGAGCTTTTAAACGATTCCGTCGTCCTCCATTCTTTTCTACTTTGAATTGCCATCGACGAAGTTACAATTTACATAATTGGAGTTAGCGGATAGAAGAGCAAGAGGGTGGTAAACTGTTTGGCTAAAAATTTGTATGCGATGAAATTGGTCTCATCTCGACTACGAATGTAATTTTTCGGAAAAAAGAAAATGATTTAATCCAACAATGGAACAATGGAGAAATTGAAATGGATTTTTATTTTGGTTTTTTAATAGTGTCAAATAAAATTTGGGGATGCATCGCAGTGCTACTGGCCCATCTGCACTTGTTAACTGCTGTTTTTCAAGATCTTGTTATAAGCAGACATTTTAAAAGAAGAATATAGACAAACTCTATAAGAGATCAAATTGCTGAAATTTAATCCGCAATGTTCTACAATGACGAGAAAAAAGTGAAACAGATCTGTGCGTTGATATAGAGCATCCGGGAAATATTGGCTATGAATTTACTTCCAATTAAGATTAATAAACTTTTGTTTTAACATACTTTACATAGAAACATGCGACTGCAAAAGTTCAGGAGTCTTATTAAAGTTTAAGTTAATCCGACGAATTTATTACAGCACTTTTGTTTTTGTTTTTATTTTTGGTGGATGCTTAGCTGCAGTGAATTCGAAAGCTGTATTGTTTGTCTGGCTGTCATGCAACTCTCGCGGTGTAGTTTTTTTGTGTGTGTGTATAATTGTGCTGTTATACTGCCTTTTATAATGTCCCGCTGTTAATCACTTTACTCCCAACTGCGAATGGAAGGTCGATCTGATTTCAATTCTCTGAGAAAAATTTCACTGTCTTTCCGGAAAATTGAAATCCGGCTCCTATCGCCCCGTCACAAGGATAGTCAGACGCTTAACCATTGCGGCTATCGACCCGTCAATAGTCGGCCCGCCCGACAAATTTACGTGATTATCTACATTTTTGAATATTGCTTGTTTTTAATTAAGCAAAACAAGTTAGTATGTATACTGCAAAGACAGATGGCCCTGTAAACAGTAGAAACAGTATCATCGTATTCACCGCATGACAAAAAACCCAAACTGTCATAATATTGCAAAATATTCGTTGGAGAGCTGTGCAGATATATAGTGACATTGCTAGAAAATGGAGTAAGTCAACGGGAAGACAAATAAATGTTAGTCGTTCGACTGTGCAAAGAACACACAAACGTTTCATTACCACTGGGTCTTATCACCGACGGCCCGGTACAGGTACTAAAAGAAAACCTACACCGAAAGAATATCGTTTTGTCATGATTTCTGTGTTGAGAGATCGAACGCAAACCGCTAGAATGCTCCAAAACAGCCTTCAGCAAGCTCACGGAACAGCAGTCAGCGTTTTGTACTGTTCGACGAAGGTTAAGGGAAAGTGGTTTAACAGCTTGCAGCCCAGCTACAGGATCTTTGCTTACTGCAGCTCACAAAAGACGTAGACTTGCTTTTACCCGAGAACACATAAATTGGACAATGGACGAGTCGAAAAATGTATAGTTCACGGATGAGTGCAGAATCTGTCTGTATTGCTAAGACGGTCGAAATAAGGTGTACTGAAGAGCTGGCGAACGTTATGCAGCCTGTACTCGGTCACCTCGGGTTGCTTTTGGGGGTGGATCAGTAATGATTTGGGCAGGAATTTCCTTTGAGGCACACACGGATCTCGTTCTGATTGACAGAGGCGCATTAACAGCGCGACGATACTTAATAGATTCTACAAGTGTATGTGATGCCTTATGCTGGGTTTGTTGGCAATGGTTTCCTGTTTATGCAGAATAATGCGCGACCACACACAGCAAGGATAGTAACATATGTAGTACATAGTAAATTTCAAAATTTTCCAAGTTTTGCTTAGTTTCTGTTTTTATCTCATGAAAACGTCGGATGATAAGCTAAACCCATTAATGATATAATCTACAATCAATTTATTGCACTAAAGACAAGCAATACTCAAAAATGCGGATAATTACGTAAATTTGTCAGGTGGCCAGTTTTCTCTGACGCGCAGTGTATATGGTATTTCAGTTGCAATACCTTCGAAAAAATTGAATAGCTGGAAAACTGCTAGTTATTGTATATAGGATACTTTAGCAAGCTTTGATGTAAAATTGCATACGCGATTTAAAGAACTCGTAAAAAATATACCGTCCAATTTAAAATAAGAAAGGTGACATGAATTGGAAGTGGCAAAAGCATGAATAATCTCGCCAATGAGATTTGGATGAAACTGTCTCTATCTACAGGTTTTCAGAAAAGTTAGATCTTGAAAACATCAAAAAGTTCTAACGCACCAGCTCCGTGAATAACCCTGTAGACATCGTGGAATCGATAACGGATTCAAGTCGAATTTTACTGATATCTTCTTTTATGAACATGTTCCTTTAGACTCAGTTCATTATTTTTATTTTGGCAGAATATACGGAGTTCTCAAGTAAACGCTTTTTTATTCAAGTGTCACTAAAAGTGACACTTCCTAATCGGATTAAAGATTTAATTTTATAACATAGCGTGTTAAAAATATTTTAACACTAGTGCGATTATTTTTTTAACACTAGTGATAGTTACTTTATTATTTGTAAATGTTAATATATATGTACATTAGCATTACAACAATTACTATATAAATGGATTCATTGGGCATCATCAATAGTTTCAATCAATCTCATCAAGATCTAGTTTTATTATTTTAATAAGAACACAAACGTCTGTAAAAAACGTCAACAAAACTTTCTTGACGTTTCTAATTCTCAACTGCATTATCGTGACTGACACTTCTGACTCATGATTTATCAGTAATTGAGTGATGTCAACAAAGATTTTGTAGAAGTCTTAAATCATTTAATTAAATATAAACAGTTGTATAAAAAATAGTTATGATATACTTACTTGTTAAAGGTGATTATATTTTGTTCTAAGGGTTACTCAACTCGCTACGCTAATTAGAAATGCCGTTAAAATTGATTTTTCCAGATAAAAATTACAAGTTAATTACTTAAATTATTTATTGACTAAAGACGGCATTTCTAATTATTGTAAACACATACTGATGTGACACTTGACATTTGTTGACACTTATTACATATTCCAAAGCGCACTAATCTAACAAGTGAAATTTATCTGGAAAAATCACTATAGTCTGTATGTACAGCGGTGGACTTTTTAAAGTGGACACCTTTTAATTGCTATAGTATTTTTTTTTTTATTTTTATATATTGTAAATATGGTTTCAATCAGTGGTGTTTTATATAGAATTTTTTTAATTAAAAGCATTTAAAGGCAGGCGTAATACTTGAAACTTTATTAATGTAAAAGTAAAATATGAACTAAACAGCAATAAAAATATAGTCAGTATTTTGTAGACCCACCGTGAGCCGCAATTGTATGTTCCAGTCTTTTTCTCATTGATCCTATTAACGATCGCATATCGTAGTTTTGTCGAACTGCTTCCCATGCATTTTGTATTTCCTGCCAAAGCTCTTCGGTGTTAGCAGGTCTAATATTTCTAGTATGATAAATTCGTTTTACCATGTAAGCCCAGACATTTTCGATGGAATTCAGGTTTGGACTTTTGGCAGGCCATGGGAGAACATCTACATGGTTTTCGTTACACCAGGTTCTTATAATGTTGGCTGTATGGATTGGACTATTATCCTGTTGGTAAACAAAATTGTCATTGAAAATGGTTAGAAATGGTTTCCTTGCGGGTGCATGATTATGGATACCTGCTTCTTTTAAACGTCTACGAGCTGTTTTGCTGCAACCGGGAAAATGAGTTTCAGCACAGCCATGAACAGATGTTGTAAACGGATTTTCCAATACATATTGAATTAAAGCCTAAGTCCATTAGGTCTGGCCCTTTTCTCTGTCCGCTGTTCAGTTTGCCAAATGGTTTTAATTTTAAAAACAAATGATTTGCTTACATGCATATGCGCCGCTATTCTTCGTAAAGACCAATTTTCTTCTAATTTAGAAATAATAACAGCTCTTTCAACATTAGTTAGTTGTGGCATTTTGTACAAATTATCGTAATAAAACGTATAAATAAATGAGTGACACTTCCGTCAGTTGTGTCACTTTAACTTATATTAATGTCAATGGACTAAGTATTTGTTACACAGGGTACATTAGGTGTCCACCTTGGGGAGTCCACCATAGTACATGTAATTTTGATTTTTTCCTGTATTCTAGCCAATGTTTTAAAAATGTTGTTCTTGATTATGGATCTACAAGTCATGCAGAGCTTTTTATCAAGAATTTTTTTGTGAAATGTAATATAAAATTTTTCTCCATTTGTATAAAACTATTTGGACACACTGCATATCATAAATAACTATTATTGGTGGTGGTGCGTTGTTTTTATATACAGTGTGTTTCAAAAAGAACTTCATTTAGTTGCCTATGAATGTATCCTCTAAATTATGATTTGCCGCTTTCTTGAAATGCGGATATAGATTAAATGGTATAAAGGTTATCCAAGTGTCACTGTCAAAATTTATCATTCGAGCGATATGGTAATTAACGGAAAACTAGTACAATTAGATTATTAACTTATTTAATAAGATAATCAAATACCTAAGGTAAATAACTTTATATATAATTTATAACAAATGTTCAAAATGGTCACCATTCTGTTGAATGCATAATGCAATACGACGTTTCATGTTGTTAAAAATATTCTGCAATACATTTGGTGTGATTTCATTACATTTAATTGCAATTGTATTCATCAGGTAATTTAAGTTATTAATTCTGGCTTTATATACTTCATTTTTTAGCATTCCGAAAATAGAAAAATCTAACGGAGTAAGGTCTGGTGATCTTGCTGGCCAAACACCTCTGCTAATAACTCGATAAGGGAAGTAATGTTCTAAAAACTCTAAATTTTCACGAGTTGTATGTGCAGTAGCCCCATCTTGCTGGAAGTAACCCCCAAGTTCATCCTGTTGCAATTGATTTAAAAATGGTGTTAATAACTGCTCTCGTATCGTTGGCCAGTAATAGTATTGTGAAAAAATATTGGTCCGATTATTCTACGACGAGATACAGCTAACCATACTCCAACTTTAACAGGATGTAAAGGAACTTCGATAATGATTGTTTGGATTGTTTACAGACCATGTTCTGTAATTTTGTTTATTTACAAACCCGCTTAAATGAAACCATGCTTCATCAGTAAAAAAACTGAGATCAAGAATTTCGTCGTTATTTAAATTTTCTTGAAAGAAGTTGCAATAATTAACTCTAGTAACATGATCTCTAGGTAAGATCTGGTGAACTAACGATACTTTGTATGCATTCATATGCAAACGACGCTTTAAAATTCTATGAACGGTATTAGAAGATACGTTTGTTTGAGCAGATAAACGACGAACTGAGGTCTGGGGGTTTCTTCAACAAGGTTTTCTATGTTTTCAACAATATTTTGCTTTCTGTGGTCTAAGAACTTTTGCCTTTCAACACAGATCCCCTGATTACGACTAGACGATGTGATGATGTAAAGCGATATTATCCACAACTCATTAGGAAACTGCAAGTGAAACTTCGCTTACATTCTCCGTAAGAATATTGCCATTCCCCATTAAGAAATTGTGCACTTCGAATATGCTTCAATAATAAAAATATTTTCTTGCAATGTATGGATCTACATTATTGTATTGTTTAAAGAAAAACTTATTTGTCAGAAAAAATTATATTGCTGTCACACAATGACAAATCAAAATGACACTTGATAAATAGTTTTTATATACATAAAAGGTGGTGGTTATAATAATTTGCGTTTAGTTTCAGCACCTACTGAGATGAAGATCTTTTTGGAACACGTTGTATTACAATTTCTCAGAATATTAATTTGTTAAGAAACAAATACAGTCGCTGTTTTTTGATTTTTTAATTTTAATACTTTATATGAGCTACTTGGAAAGGAGCTGGGAATATATATTTTTAGTGACTAAAATATTTCTTGCTATTCTAAACGTCAGTAACTAGCTAAGTGTGACAAGTTTCGCTCCAGAGTGGCATAATAAATAAGCAATTATCTGTATATCTACCTATTCCAGAATATGTGTATAGTGTATTTCAAATGGCGTTGCAACAGCATCGTACCTCCTTTTATAATGGCACGCTGTTAATTACTTTGCTCCCAAAACGAATGGTAAGTCGATTGGATTTTAACTATCCGAGAAAAATGTCACCGTATCTCCGGAGCATTGAAACGCGACCCTTATCGTTCCGTCACAAGGATAGTCAGACGCAACCATTGCGGCTATTGACCCGTTAATATTAATAATAAATTTTTCTTGCGACCTTGAATAGTATAATTCTTTGTTTTTGGTTTCTTAAATTCCTAATATAATAATAAATAATTAATTAAATTCTTATCAGAATTTTAAATTATAGTTGAACTTGAATAAACTATTGTAGCAAGCTTAACAGCAATAGCACATGCATAGTCTACGTTATGTTAGAGTCGTATAAGAGCTTATTTCCAATAGTGGGAAAGTGAACCAAAAAACCTCGCATTGGACCAACACTCCAAAACTAAGACAATCAAAAAGATTTATTTCTTTTTCCTGTTTTTGGCGTGCTAGTTTGTTTCCGTCTTGTTGGGGGGTTTATTCTCAAAATATTGGTTAATACTTCGATTAGTTCGATTAGTACACCCTCTATTGCAAATATTTGTGCATCAGGTTTTACTTAAAATATATTTTTTACAGAAAAATAAATATATTCTATATAATGTTAGTATATTTCCACTTCTTGAAAACTTTTTTATTTTACATGGTTTCTTTTTGATTGGAATGTGTAATAACAATTAACTAAAGTTTCAAATCCTTGTACTTTATGGTCAGTTACATACACTTTGATTCAGTGCTGCAATAATTAAAAGAGTCAAAATTAATTTGAATGACTGCATTGAGGTTTCTCTGTACCGTGTTGTTCACATTTCAATTATTAATATTTTGCTAATATGTTTTTGATAACGAAACCGTGGTATATTTCATAGAACTTTCAGGTGTTTTTATTCTTAACAGTATAGGTATGACTTATTTAATTTATGTAGACTGAGCAAATTTAAGATGTACACATTACATGAGTAAAAAAGCCACACCATAAACCGTGCTGAATTACAAGATGAGTCACGTACACCTACATACAAGATGAGTAAAGTTGGCATTTTTGCGCGTATAACGCTTAACTTGTTTCTTTAAAATTCCTTCGCATATATCGGCAATCGAAAATTGTTTATATTCAATTGCACCAAGTAAAACGATTTCTAATATTTCACGTTCGTCGTGTATATTACGATTAATAAACAGTTTTTATAGTTCGCATGTTATATTTATTTTAATCGCACTCTTCTTTATTAAATTGAAACAAATTTTACTTAGCTGTATTGATAACGCTAATGAAATCAGAACACTATCGAATCTATATTGATTGTATTTTTGAACTGCCCGCGATGGAAGGCTAGAAACCAAACCGTTAATAAGACGTTGTTTTGTTCAAACAATCAACGTAATTGAATACCAGTGATGTACGGTGCATTGAATTGAATTGAAAGTTTTGGTTATACTTGAAATGGACATAGAAGCCGCCCAAAAGTTGTACCAGTTACAATGTAATTGAAATATATTTAAGAGAAGAGATATTGGAACCGTTTGATGATGATTTGAATAAACCGAAAACTTTTAGTAAGTGCGAGAGAGTACTTGCAAAATGACTATGAGTTTGGCATTAGTGGAAAGTAAGGAGACAACTAGAACTGCTTATTATTGGTAGTTATCTACGTATGGTGTATGTTTGCAGCAAGACATCGTGGTTTAAAATTTGTAGTATTGGTTTGAAGTGGATTAGCATTTCATCTAAGATTGTTTCAGTACGTGTCTAGGCGATCTAGGCGCAGTAAACCAGATGAATATCAACTGCAACTGAAAAACAATTTTTAATTGTATACTACGAGCATACCATATTAGTGAACCTGCTGTTTAGTCCGATTGCCAAGGAAACCAAACAATTGAAAACTAATCGAGTATTTTTGTTTTTTTACGAGAGAAAAATATAGATATATTAATTTCTTTGGTCTGAGGTAGAGTAAAAATACAATCATTATAGAGATTTGCGTTTTCGTGTTTTTTAATATCCTTTTTTTTATTTGCTTTTTATTAAACCTTTATTTTCTGCAGGATTCGCGATGGAAAACAACGATTCTCAAAATCATAATGATCCTGATGATACTCTTGTCTTTAATGAAAAGCGAGTATTCTCATCCACACTTGTAGAAGAAGCTGGAGATCAATCGTTGATAGAAATTAAGAAGGAAATACCTCTTGTTGACTTGGAAGAAGAAACTACAAGATCCTTTATCGTCGAGAATACCGGTATTATTCACATCAAAACTGAGACAATACCAAAAACGGCAGTTTCACCTTCGTCGAAGGACAAGGGAGCAGGAAATGGCAAGGGCGAAACTTCCTTAGATGTGGAATCTGCAACCGGCAATGGAGACCTTAAGCTAGGTTCTATAAAGCGATGTGCAAGGAGTGTTCGCCACTATTTAACAATTATTTATTGCAGATATCAAGAAAGAAGATGATGTTTTGCAAAAGAATGATTCAACAATCGCAGACGTTTATCTTCAGTTAGACATTACGGATAATCTCGATACTTATTTGGAAAGAGAGAGGGTTAGGAAGCTAAACTTATCCAAAGAAATTAAAGTTGAGAAGGATGGTACTCGCGAGAAGAAAAATGAAGAAGAGCATGATACAGACGAGTCACTAAATACGACTGTCATAGAAGTTAAAATACCTGAAGTTAAACACTCAAACAAAGATTCAAATACCAACAAAATTCAAGCAAATAATTCTACAGAAGTTGCTGATGTTGATGATAAAAGTAAAATCCGTCTGATTACCACGGAAACCAAGGATCTTGAAATAAAATCTGACATGGCTCATGCGGTGAAAAGTGAAGAGAATGAAACTGATAGAAAAGATCGTAATCGTTTTCTTTGGGTAACCAATGTGAATAAAAGCACTAAAGCTACAGATTTAAAAATGCATTTAGCTGCATTTGGCAGCATCCAATTGGCAAAAATTGTGACCGACGGTAAAGAGTGCTTTGGATATGTTGTAATGGAAAGCCACGAGGACGTCGTAAACTGCATGAAGAATCTACAAAATTCTATGTTTGAGGGTAAACAGATTGTTTTGAGCGATAAGATTCCGGAAAAGAAACGGCCAGAGAAATCGACTGAGATATCTAAAGACAAAGAGGTTAGAAAACTGGAAAAGCATAAGAAAAGATCCAAATCTTCGGAAGCGAAAGATACAAAATCAGTAAAATCAGAAAGTAATAAAAAGACACCTCCTTCTGATCCTTTAACATTAAGAGTATCAGATTCTAAACATAAAGGATATTCTGAAGAAAGACGAAGAGTCGAAGAATTAGAACGTAAAAGATTTGTCAGAGATCGTTTATCAGCAGAAAGAAGAGAATTTGAGAGAAAAAGGAGGGAAATGGAAAGAGAAAGAGAGCGCGAAAAGGAACGACAGAGGGAAAGGGAACGTGAAAGAGAAATGAGAAGACGGGAGAACGAAAGGCAAAAATTAATTGAGATGAAGTTAGAGAAAGAACGGAAGAAATTGGAATATGAGAGAAAAATGATTGAAAGAGAAAAAATGGAGTTATTGAGGTACAAGAGAAAATTGTTTAAGGAAAAGGAAAATGAAAGTGTGCATGAAGAACATAAACGAAGACATAGCCCTGACAAATATGACCGAAAGAAGTTTAATAAAATGGACGATCATTCGCCAAAGCATTCGTCAGTTGAAATTGCTAAGGAATATTGGAAGAATGATAATATAAAAACAACTCATGACATATACAAGAAGAGCAAGCAAGAAGTTTGCATACCGTCTCCTCCGATATTATCTAACAACTATCATCCTGTTCCTGAAGCACCTCGTTCAACTGAAAGAGAGAGGCAGTGGTATGACCGGAAAGAATTTGATAATCGTTCGAAATCTTTTGGAAGAAAAGTTGAAGATAATCGAAATTATAATACACTAACCGATAGATCATTGTATCAAGATAGATCTTTCCCAAAAGAGCAATACAAGCATAAAGAATATAATGTGGTTCAGCAACATAATTCATGGAGTGGTGGATATTCAGATACGTCCTACAAAGAACAAAATATTCCTGTTTTGCGAAGTGAAATCCCTCGAACAATACATCAACCTCGACATCAAACTTATCAAGATAGTTCATACGTTGTTCCTCCCCAAGACTATTACGCAACATCTGGTTACCGTCGAGTGAATGAATATTATAGCAGACCTTCTGATAGGAAATATTAATTCAATTATCTCACTCTAAATATCTGTTGTAACTTTTTGTGACTATTGCATTTAAATGTCTTAAATGTTCTTGTTTAATTATCTTCTTAAACATTTCTAAGCGTTTCAATTTAAAAAATATTTGCCTAATTAGTTTAATAGTTTTGTACCAATTTTCTAGCAATATTTTCGAATGTTTTTTAGAATTACTTTTATTTCATGATTCATGACATACTATAATATGTAGTGTGGAGTTAGTAATATAAATTATTTTCGAATCGACTAATTTTTTCTTTCCCTTTTTTTAGATTTATGAAATATGGATGCATCTCGGACTGCTAATACGAATCCGGATTTAACATTTTGTATTAAGTATGGAACGTGAAGTGTATTACTGTAAGATGTTGGACTTCACACTAAATTCAGAGAGACTCAAATTTGCGAGATAATTATTTCAGGAAGATTTACCGTAAAGATTGAACTGGATTAGTTTTTAGAAAGACGAAATTTTTTAAATAGATCTTTATTTTTTTAAATTCGGGGCATATAAACACTTTTTGTGTATTCAAAGTAGAAACAACGACCTATGATTATTTTACTTACATACCTTAATGCCGTGACTACTAAAATGCTTTCTAACAAGGTAGATTATTTGATTGTAAGGGGGTCTTAATACATATTTTCAGTGTTTGTATTTATTTGAAATATGTTTATTGAAAAAAAACCATTGCTAGTTTTTTTTAGTTTTGTATGTAGTAAGTGATTTAGTCACAGTAAATTTTCGAATAATTTGTCAAAGATAACCTCAGCACTGGCTCATTGAATTGGTTTCTGTTTCTGGTGGCGAAGCATCATACCAAACGCCAATTTCTACTGTGAATTTCAGCGATGATTCACACACAAGTCTATGAAGGGCGATAGTCATCCAAAAAGACTCTGATTTTAAGCTAGTTTTCTGTTAGATCGTTGCATCTTTTAACTTTATGAAGTACGACTTGCATTGGTGCTTAAAAACTTGAAACCGGTTCAAGAGATACCTAGATTGGAGTATCGTAGCTGGTGAATCTGGCTGGTTAGAGAAGAGGAGAATCGAACAAAAGTTTTTCATTTGTTGTTGTGTATGAAGGTGGTCGTAACATTTGTCCTCACTTAGCTGTCATTGCTGTTTGGTTAATCCGGCTTGATATTCAATGACGAAATATTCTGTATACGAAGAAAATGTAAATTTGCAGATGGTGTGAACATAATTTGAGTTTAAAGAGCAGCAAAGCATCTATTTTACGCATTATGTAAAAACAGAGGTTAGCTTCACACTTGTGATTGGAATAACTGCTCCAAGACTTGATTTGAAGGACGGAGAAGGTATATCAATGTTTCTGGAGAACATTTTGAAAAGCAATAAGCAATTAAGTCGATTCATAATTGTTAAAAATAAATGATAAATAATCAGTTTAAAATTATAAATTTGATACTGCAAATTTAAGGTTGCAAAAAGTTTCTTCTTCTGGCAAAATAATGTTTGAATGAAATGTTGAAAGTGGTTTAGAGATTGGTAAGTAGTAATAGTAAAATACTTTATTAACTACCTACCATTTTTTTTGGCGAAAATTTGCGCATTTTAGTGACCTTTTATATGGCGTTCATTTAATTCAATTAGGTAAGCTGTTTCGTTTTTGAGATATTTAGGAAAACGAGTTTTTTTCAATATTCGTTTTTATTTTTTTCTGACTTTATTTTACAAGTTATCGAAAAATAAATAAAAGTTCTTCATTGGCACTTTATAGCTCTGTATTTTTATATTTTTTGTTCGACGTTTCATTTTTGAGAAACCATCATCAACTTTTTTTTTATATGGACGAAGAAAAAAGTACAGCCTGTATCTGATGGCATTTATCATACGAATTCAACGATGTATCACACATTATAGATATTTTGGAAATTATTTTTAGATTCTTTTATAGTAGGCCTGGTAATAATAACACACTATGACAGGAAGCATATGTAGGTAAGTTGATTGGACAAACTACAGTGTTTCAATGAAAATGATGGAACTAGTTTGGATTTGTCGAGTCGATGTTCCAGGGTTTGCAACAACTGATTATAAAACATTATTTTGAATTTCCTCCTTCGAATGTTTTTGTCGAGACTTCAGGGACTTGTTAAATGAACCATATTCTTTTAAATTAACACACAAACGTCTAACAATTGATACACTTGGTTGTCTTCTCTCTGGAAATCTTTTAGTACATTGCCTGGGCATTCACAGAGTTTTTATGGCACAGAATATAGCATGTTAGCATATCATATTTTTCTTTATTGCTAAATCGCTGCCCCTCCACGATTAAAAGTAAATTATATCGTATGAACAATTCGGTAAAACATCGTGCAGCAAATAACAAACAACAATGAACAATAAATAGCAACGAACAACAAAAATAATAAAGAACAATAAAAACAATAATAACGACACACAAAAACGTTTCTTTGGAAGAAGTAAAATGCAGGTTACAAGTATAACCGTCAAAACCGTTCTAAATTAATAAATGGTTTTCCAGCGCCTACCCATACATAATCGAACCTATGGTATCTGTCATAGTGTGTAATTATTACCAGGACTACTATAATAGAATCTAAAAATAAATAAATTTACTTCTTTTTGCCAAAAAGTAATTTCCAAAATATGTCAAATGTGTGATACATCGTTGAATTCGTAACGAAAAATGCCATCAGATACAGGCTGTACTTTTTTCTCCGTCCATAGAAAAATAAGAAGTTGATGATGGTTTCTCGAAAACGAAACGTCGAACAAAAAATATAAACATACAGTCTTGTAGAGATAAAAGTGTCAATGAAGAACTTCTATTTATTTTTCGATAACTTGTAAAATAAAGTCAGAAAAAAATAAAAACGAATATTGAAAAAACACATTTTCCTAAATATCTTAATAAACAAACAACTTAATTGAATTAAATGAACGCCATATAAAAGGTCACTAAAATGCGCAACTTTGTATCTCTTACCGTTCCCGAGATCCCCATGCAGTTCATTCTTATCTTGGACACAGTGTATATCTACTTATTCAACGTTATATGAGTTAACTTTCGATGAGAATTATATTTATAGAAGAATTGTTGAATTGGTTGTCGTTCTACTGCAACAAATAGTAATTTTCAAACTAAAAACATGTCCCTTGAATCAAATTGAGCATTTGATGTTTGTCCACTGTATTATTCTTGTACTTGTATGTGTAGTATTTTCAGATATTTTGTAGTCCGTTTTGCTCCATCTCATTACATTCTAAGAACTAGTTAAGGGTTTTTTACATACCGACCTTCGACATTTAGAAGTTATTTGCACTGAATTATATGTATATCTCCAACATAAGTAACTTAAAACAAAACTACGCACAATAATAACTGTTAATCCGGTTTTCGATTCTCGAATCTGCCAGCCTCCATCAATATGAGTGTTAGATAAATAAAAGTTACTCCACAACATAACAAATTTGGCGTATTTGAAATGACATTGATGACTGTACCATGTTCATATGGACGTATACATAAGTCCTCGTCCTTTTTTCTTACAAATTTGTCAGAAATATTAAATATTTTCCAGCGTGAAAAGAATTATCGTTTTAGGGCCCCTTATTGTTTTATTGGACATGGATGTACACTGGTATGCAAATTTAATTCTTGTTTTTTTTTTCAACCGTACATTTGATTTGGATTATTTTTACTTAAAATATAGCATCAGTTCAGTTAGAATTTTATTGTATTATATAGTATCGGCAAAGAAGAGCAAATTTCAGTGCAGTGCGAAGAACAACGTCGAAAGCTGAAGTCCATGGCGCGGGAATTCGAGCGTCCGTATCAAAGCACACTTGTTCAGTATTATTCCACTAATCGTTGTGAGTGTTTATCAGTACACAGAAACGGCGTATTTCGAAGAAACTAGCACATGTAATGGCGAGTATGCACGGATTTAGAATACGAACGTGACACAATTAAATGTGTAAGATGCGACAACTATTTGACGTGCACCGGCAGGTGTGAACGACACCTAAAAAGTATAAAACACTGTCCTGCAAGCCGTGGCAAACGGTATAGCGAATAAATAACATTTGATATAGGTGTTTGTTTTATTCCATGTAACCTACCGTTCATTTTACTAGACCAAGAAGCATTTGACTTCTTGTGGAGCAAGTATTCGGATTCTGCATTATTAAGTCGGTTATCGATAAGAAACGTTATGCCATCTGCTCGTGACTACGTTGAAAGAAGAATTAAAACAGAGTCACTCGACGTGGAACGGTCGTTTTCATTATTCAAAAATATTTATTTCGCACGCCGTACTCATTTGACTGACACAAGTGCGGAAACATATTTAATGATTCAAATATTTAATAGATACCACCCAGTTTGTGATTTCATGCAAGCTTCTTAAAACAGTAAATGTTCCAGCACGTTATATAATATAGTTCTTGTCATTATTTTATGTGTAAACATTCATGCATCCGTATTGCCTATGCTCGCTCATGAAAGTCACGAACATAAATGATGCGAGTATGTAAACGCTACTGAACGCTCGTCTTGATACGGCTGCTCAGCCCCTCCACATTGTTCTCTGCACTGCACTGAAACTTGCTCCTCTTTGCCGGGTCTAGTTATAAATCTTTGATTTAGTTTAGTAGTTTCAATGATACACAGGGTTATTGATGGAACTTGTTCGTTACATTTTTCTGAATGTTTCTGAAATTTAACAGTTCTGAAAACTTATAAGTAGTTAGAGGTAGCGATGAAATTATTCATGTTTCTGAATCACTTTCGAATTATCGGAAGTTCTTGTTAACATTTTTTTTAATTATTCTATTTTCTTGTTAAATATGTAGTCAATGGCAGTGTTATGTTAGAAGTTTTGTATTTCTGAAGGCATTTGTCAGCAGTATAGCTGAAGACCTCACATTTGATTTGTGAACTTGGTTGAAATGAACGTTCATTATGTCGATGTACACAATTTTGAAGGCGTAAACTTGCTGCTTCGTATTTTGAATGATGCAGTGTATTCAAAAATGCAATAATGTACGGCTCTGTGTTAAAATTTTAAATACGTCAGATTAATATATGTTATTTCAGTTGCAATACCTTCGAAAAAAATTGAATAACGGGAAAACGGCTAGTTATTTTATATAGGATACCTTAGCAAGCTTTGATGTCAAATTGCATATACGATTTAAAGAACTCGTAGAAAATATACCGTGCAATTTAAAACAAGAAAGGTGACATGAATTGGAAGTGATACAAAAGCATGAATAATCTCGCCAACGAGATTTAGATGAAACTATCTCTATCTACAAGTTTTCAGAAAAGTTAGATCATGAAAACATCAAAAAGTTCTAACGCACCAGCTCCGTGAATAACCCTGTAAACATCGTGGAATCAATAACGGATTCAAGTCGAATTTGACTGATATCCTCTTTTACGAACATGTTCATTTTAGACTCAGTTCATTAGTTTTTATTTTTACAGAATATACGGAGTTTCCAAGTAAATGTTTTTAATGGTGGTGATGCGTTATTTTTGCCGTGGATTATATTACAATTGATTGCTTAGAATGCTAATTTGTTAACAAACAAATACAGTCGCTGTGTTTTGATTTTTGTGGACCATGAATTGAAATGTTTTTTTTTAATTGAACACTGAAACATAATTTTGCGTTTGTTATTCTTATGTTTTAACACTTTGTATGAGCTACATGGAAAGTAGCTGGAAATATATTTTTAGTGACTAAAACATTTCTTGCTATTCTAAACGTCAGTGTGTCTAAGTGTGACAAGTTTTACTCCAGAGTAGAATAATAAACGAGCAATTATCTATATATATATACGTATTCCAGAATGTGTGTATCGTTGTATTCAAATGGTTTTGTGATAGTGTCGTACCGCCTTTTATAATGCCGCACTGTTAATTACTTTGCTCCCAAAAACCAATGGTGAGTCGATCGGATTTCAATTCTCCGAGAAAAATGTCACCGTCTCTCCGGAGCATTGAAACCCGGCTCCTATCGTTTTGCCACAACGATAGTCGACCGCCTAACCACTGTAGCTATCGACCCGTTATTATATAAGTAATTAATAAATTACATAAACACATTACTTGCATTGTTTCTTGTGTAAATCATCGTGTTTGGACTAGTGAAATGGTATTCATATACATTTAAAGTTCTACAAAGTCATTTAGAAATTTTAAAAGAACTACAGAATTATCTAGTGTATATTTAGAAAGATTAGCACCGGTTAAGTGCGCCCCATTTTGCTCTACTTGAGTTCTGTTGGACTTATTCCAGCATTCGACAACATTCCAAGAGAGTAATATAAGAGGTATTATAGAAAAATTGTTTGTGAAGTCTTGTTCTTAGGAAATTATTGAAATAATTTTTGCTAGACATGTCCGTACTTGAATTTGTGCAATAATTTTTAGTTTAAGTGCTTTATGATACTTCATTCTACTGATATAGCGTTATTGTTTCTTGATATGTTCGAAACGCTACAAAATATTAAGTTGTGGGTTCCTGCTCGCTATATGCTGGTCGTTTCATTTAAACGTTACCTAACCAAAAAATGTTTGGTATCCTATATAATTAAAAACGGTTTTACGATGTGTTCCCTCTCTCTCTAATTTCGATAGCTTCTGAGAAATCGAAGACTGAAGATTAAGTACGGGATTTCGTATATTTGTTATTCCTTTCATCACATACAATTTTTTTTTTGAACTGATTTTGAAAGACCAGAACATTCTACTTCTATTTTATTTCTGAATAGATTCAACTATCCCTGCACGTATAACTTTTTAAACAAGCCCTTTATACGTTGCATTCGCCGACCATATTGCGTACATTAAATTTACGGGTAGTCTAGGTATCCACAAATGTATTACTACAGTTGTTACTTCTCAAAATGGCATTCATTCTTGTACCTAGAAGCACTATTAGTTTTAATGTTGATCTCTGTAGTATGAATGGGAAACCACGAGCTAGCTTTTTAGTTAGAGTATTAAGGACGGTGACATCAAATTTTTCCCTAGAAAATTAAGGGAAAACTTCATTAGCCGCTAATGTAATTCCTTGCATTAATTTTATTCCTTTCTCGCGTAATGTAGTTCTAAAATGTAAGGCGATTTACGCTTGAACAAAACGGCACAAACATACTAGCCATAGTGTAGCAAGTGTGTGTAATGCGGAGAATTTAACGTGCTATGTGTCTATCCTGCGTGTTTTATTTCCGAAAAGGGTCGTGTCGAGATGAAGGTGGAGGAAGAGGCGTCAGCAGGCCGTCATATTTATGCCGTGCTCCCTAAAATTTTATCATACACTTTCAAGGGTAAGCAATTTATTAGCTCAGACTTCTTCATTATACACACCAGCGTCAGTTGTTTAATTAATTTATTATACACGGTGTATGCATATACTGGTATTCATAAGGTAAAGCTAGATATGCAGTTTCACTGCGTTATCATAACCACGTCGACATAAATTCATTTAGCTGGATTACCATATTACGCGGATGTTTTGTTAGTAGGCAGTCTTGGGTCGTATATGATTTTTTTCTTGTGGATACCTTTTCACGAATAATGTTATATAATTAACGGAGATAATATGGAAACTAATTTTCCGCCATCATGGAGCTGCTCCGAAATGGAGAATCAGCAAAAAATGCGCTTGCTTGTTTTTTTGGTAATTTATTTTACTCATTTATATTCTGTTCGTTTGTTTTAATTACTGAATTCAAAATAGTTTTGAAACAAATATATACGCAGGGTAATCTCCGCTTTCCGTAAGAGGATTTAGCATATATGCTTGTGAGTTACACTCAAAATTTTAATTGTGGATACTTTTGCAGTTTATAATATATTGAATTAATGTTTGGCGATGCTTGATTCTAACAGAATGGTGAGATTAGGCTCTTACATGAAGAGACAATTTGTAGCAAATTATGTTTCAGGAAATATATTTGTTAACAGCAATGCTTTTTTTCTGGTAGATATAATACAGGGTGCCTTACGGTAGCTAGCGACTACAATGTTAGGGAATCAAGTATAATTCATTATCTTCAAAACTAAATTATTTCCAGTGGTTTAGCACTTACGGTTGTACCTTAAGTCGTAATAAACTTTGTTATTTCAACTTATCGTTTCTTGTTCTTGAGAGAAAACTTATTTTCTAATATTTCGTTCGTTGTTCTCGGAATTTGTTGACGAAACAACTTAACAAATGCTGCTCGTACGTGTTTTCTTCTCTCGTCTCCTAGACCAGGCCTTTGATGTGCTTCTAAAGATAGAAGTCTAAAATTATAAGATCGGGAGACCTCGCTTGCCAATTTCAAAATCTAATCATCTAATCCACAAACATGAGGGTAAGTTGATGAAACACTCTTGCTGTGCAATGACTTGAAGCCTCATTAAGCTGGTATCACCAATTGTTTCTAACATGTAAAGGCAGGTTGTCTAGAAAATTTTCTATAACATTGGTCAGTATGTTGAAGTATGCTTCTAGATTTAAGCTTCTCTCATAAATACAGTATGAAAATTGTACGTCCATCAAAAGGTAAATCATATTGAAACTAAATCTGCGATGGAAATTGCGGAGCTTTCAAGGCGAAAACCCCTTTGTGGGAAAACTGAATCATGAAATTTGTGTACTCATTTTCTTGCCTTATTGGAAGAAGTATTTCACATAAAATCACTGCAACCTTGAGGATGGCCGTTTTGCAGTAACGTAAACTTGTAAGGGTGCTTATAATGTTTCTTCAACACCCTTTAGATGGAACACTTACTTACTTTGGAAGAATTCTTGCATTATCTACTTCCCAAAGTGCAGAAAATATTCTTCTAACCTTAAAAATTTAGCTTTAGTCATTTGTGGCATATTTGGATACTTATTGTTAAACATTACGCAAGTTCTATGAATAATTTCGTCACAGTTTCCACGTATAATGAGTAATTAAGAATTTCTTTTTTTATGTGTGGTGGGTGCTTAGTTGCAGTGACTCCGTAAGCTGTATCACTTGTCTGGCTATCACTGCAACTCTCGCGGTATAGTTTTTTGTGTGTAAATTGTGTTCAAATGGCTTTGTGACAGCATAATATCGCCTTTTATAATGCCACGCTCTTAATCAACAGCGAATGGTAACTCGATTCGATTTCAAACCTCTGAAAAAATGTCGGCGTCCTTCCAGAGAATCGAAACCCGGTTCCCATCGTCCTGCCACAACGACACTCGGCCGCTTAACCACTGCGGCTATCGACCCGTTTAATTTATATAATCATTAATGTTGTTTATCCACGACTATTGTATAATGTACCCATTATACGTCTGTTTGCTCGACCTTAATAATACCCATTAATCACGGCAGTGATTAATGAATCATTAATCACTGCTGTAAGTTTACATCCAATAGGAATGCGACATTCCAATATTCAATATAGTCGTGACTACATATCTGACAGATATAAAAATTAATTAAACTTGACAGATCTCTGTATCTATTTGATAGTATGCGGTCGCAGAAAAGATAGAGTCATGGATAAAGTATAGTATTCTACTCGCGTATAATGGCTATTATTCTCTCGGAGATTTTCTTCCACTCGCCTGCGGCTCGTGGACGTAAACTTTACCTCGAGAATAATAGCCATCATTATACACTCGTTGAATAATATACTATTATTTTAGTACAAATTTTTAAATATCAAGTTTAAGTCACAAGAACCAACTGATAGTTCACAAATAACGTGTTTATTCATGTCAATAATTAACAGGTATTCATTTTTAAATACTTGGCATGAAGTCACTCCAATTTTGGAAACTAATTATAAGGACTACAAATTGAATTCTATTTCAACTTTCTATCGTATTCTCAACAGAAGTTATACAACTTTTTCCAAAACGTCTCTTAGATGTCACAATTTTAGAAAATAATTTTTATTGCAAGAACAAGAAATGACAAGTGCGATAATATACCCTATATATTATGGTTGGCGGGAATACTAGGCCACTGGGAATAATCTATATACCTATGGAAAGAATAATGAATTATATTTAATTCCAAATTTTCAATATTTTCGTATTGGTAGAACCGTGAGGCAGGTTGTCCCACGGTTCTACCAATACGAAAATATTTAGTTCCTTAAGTTCATTGTTCGAGTTTTTTTGTTAAATTTATGATTATCATTTGAAGCGTTATCAGTAACAACATTATTTAGTACCCTATGCAGAGCATTTCTTGAAAATTTGGTGGGCACCTGCTAATGCAGAAAAGTCCGGGAATCAGTGTACATGAAAAGGTTAAGAATTTTAAGGGAAAGTAGTCAAAATTGTTTTTTATAATGTTTATGCTTGTGTCCTTCCAGTTTCTTGTATAGAAAACGATTGATTGTAAATACAATAAATGTAACACCTTTTGGTATGTATGTGTTCACTTATTCATTCATTAACAACGAAGCGCAGCAGCAATTTTTTGTTTACAATATCCAAATCTCGATCTTGGAATGAATATCGAACTAAGATGAGAGAGATTACTCACTTTAACACGTAAGTATGTTATTTTTTTAATGCGTGGTGGGTGCATAGTTGCAGTGACTCCGTAAGCTGTATCGCTTGTCTGGCTGTCAAGGCAACTCTCGCGGTGTAGTTTTTGTGTGTGTAATTGTGTTCTAATGGCTTTGTGACAGCATCATACCGCTTTTTATAATGCCGCGCTGTTAATCACTTTGCTTCCAACAGCGAATGATAAGTCCATCCGGATTTTCAATTCTCCGAAAAAATGTCCACCACAATGATAGTCAGCCGTCTAACCACTACGGCTATCGAGCTGATTTATAAATAAAAGCAAGTATTTCTAAATAACACAAAAAAACAAATTAAACTAAACATTCGTCCTTATTACTTCAGAACTCTTATATCGACTGTCAGTTTCGGAATTTTTGTTAATGTATTTAAAATTATTCATAAGTTTCAGTTTTCAACATTCATTGAAAACTGAAACATATGACCTATATAATAACGACTACTCAAAATATTACGTAAAACATATATTCTGTATGGCAAAATTATGGAAATAATTTGATTAACTTAAAACTTTGTAAGCATGTTTAATGAACAAAAGTGGTATACTGGTTGTCATCTAAAATACGTCACGTAAATGACATTATTTGTTATTATGCGTTGATGTGTGTAAGACGTGTGGATATTACACGAGTATAATTTTTGATGAGAAATTACTAAAAGACATAAAAATTACATACGTTAGTCTGCTAGATAGGCTGTTACTGGGGAAAAAGCTGTTGTCGAAGAGTCATTAGTTGCCGAAGAAACAATTTACTAATGTCTCTATGCAAGAATTGTTTAGATATAGTTAAAGTTGATGTGAAAAATTAAATTTTTTGCTTAGGTAATGAAAATGTACCTACTTTGACATTTACGTTTATTTATTTTTGAAATTGAAAACGAATAAATTAATATTTATCATATCGTAGTTTTATTTTAGGTACGATTCGTTTATTGATTCAGAACTTCTCATAACGTTTTACGTCGTGTAGACTAATTACGGATACTTAGTTTCTCGACCGATGACGAGGAATTTAATTTTCGGATGGTGGACAGACGGGCTAGTGGATTAGTTGGTTAAATTTATCCGTGACCATCCTTCGCTAACCGCATGTAGTCCCGCTTTTTCCTTCCTACTAATGTTCTCTTTAATCATCCTGTCCCAGTCGGTTCTATTATGAGAGCGTTGCTAATTTGGAAATTGCAGGAGAAATCCTCGGAATGCTTTCAGAAATTGTCGTACAGTGCGTGATAAATGGAAAAGATCATCCGTCCGATCTTGTACTTGTTACTAGTTCAGACCATGAAATATTTACCCCTTTAATTTAGTTTTTTTGGCATTTGTTTTTTTGAAATAGGCAATATTTAAATGTCTGATGTTTATTTATGTAGGTAAGAAACGTCGATGCAAATTCTTACGTAATGCTTACATAATAATATATTGAAACGTGGAGGATTTGTGAAGTTTTTTAAAGACAAAATTTAGTTTTGGTGTGAACAATTTTTTTCTATACTATAGGCTGAGATCGAGCGGGTACATGAGTAGAAATAATTTTGTATAGAGGGTAATTGGTGAGAATGGCCTATTAAAAGTATTATACAAACGGAATGGAGTTTTAAAACAAAATTTTGCAGTTGGAAATGGTTGGATATGAACTATCACGTGAAAATATGTTTAATAAATATCACTTCCGGTCCACCAGAACTGGGCATCAACTTCGATTTTTTAAATAGCATGCTATAAAATAAATTACAAATTGAGCTTCTATGATAAATTGTACACATATTTTATGTATGATATCCTATACCGAGTTACTATTAAAAATATGGGAAAAGGAAACAATGCCAGAAGAATGGAGACTAGGAATTATAATACCAATACCAAAAAATGGCGATTTAACAAAGTGCGATAATTACAGAAGAATAACACTACTAAACATAGTGTACAAAGTACTAACATCAATTATATTAAGAAGGCTGAATATCTACCTAAAAAGAGAGATAGGAGAGTACCAAAACGGATTCATGCAGGGAAAGTCAACAATTGATGCAATTCATACACTAAACCAAGTTGTAGAAAAATGCTACGAAGGGGAAATAGACTTACATTTGATATTTATCGATTTCTAACAAGCGTTTGATAATTTGAAAAGGAAAACCATCTTGAAGGAAGTAACGACACTAGGAATACCAGAAAAGATTAAAAGGCTAATCAAAATGACATTAGACGAATCGAAAGCAGCGGTAATCACAGAAGAAGGGATGACAAATGCAAGGGGGATGAAGGGACGAGAAGGAACCATACGAAGTTGTAAAATAACAGGCTCCATAATACCAAAATCAATACAAGTGATTTCATATGCCGATGACATTGCTGTCTTGGCAAGAGACAGAAAAAGCTTAGAAAAAATAATAATGAGGATAGACGAGGAAGCACGAAAAAGAGGCCTAGAAATAAATCAAAAGAAAACGAAATATATGAAAGTGAGTAGGAAACAGACGGAACATGAGAAGGAAATACAAATAGAAGAACACAATTTTGAACAACTCCAAACCTTCAAGTATCTTGGAACAATTATAAGTAATAAAAATGATAGAAGTATAGAAATAGCGCAAACAATAAAAGCGGGACATAACGCATATTACAGATATAAGGATATTATGAGAAGTAAAAAGATAAGTAGGAAAACAAAATTGAAAGTATACAAAGCAGCAATAAGGGCGACGGTCTTGTATGCTGCAGAAACTATGCGCATTAGAAACAAGGATGCAGAAAACGTAAGAGTCTTTGAAAGGAAGATAATTAGAAGAATCTATGGACCAAAGAAGATAAACGAAGATCAGTATCGACGACTAATCAAGAGATAAGTGAAATACTAAACGGAGAAGATATAGTAAAAGAAATCAAATCGAAAAGAATACGTTGGTATGGACACATAAACAGAAAGGACGAAGAATCAATAACAAGAAAAATAACGAAATGGAAACCTCAAGAAAGTGGAGCAAAAGGAAGACCTAAAATAAGATAGGAGGACCAAGTGACTAATGATGTAAGGGTATTGGGATCACTGAATGACGAGAGAAGATAAAAGGCAGAAGGGTATGGAAGCAAATAGCAGATGAAGCAAAAAAAATCGACAACCTGTAAATACAAACTAAGGAAAGTGGAGAGGAGTGACGAACTACACCACAAAACCAGTCAGAAGAGCTCAAAGGAGAGGCTCCAATTCCGCAAGGAATGTATAGCCAGTTATATGTACAGGGTGACAGGGCGGACCAGGTAAAGTTATAGAGTTTTAAGGGAAGCACATTTTGATAGAAACGTGGATTATATACCATCCATCATGACGTCATATCGAAATCAATTTGCATTTATTTAAATGGAATGTGGTATTTTTATTATAAATTTCTGAAACAGCTAATTTTTTAACATATAACTGTATAAAATATGATCGATTTAAATAAGAAATGAAATCAACAACTTTTTGAAATTGCCGCCAATATTTCAAATTTTGAAGCGCGCAAATATTGTTATTTACCTGACGCATATTTGCGTATAAGGCAAAATTTGAATTGGGCTGTCATTAAATGTCACTTAGCAACTGACAAACATTCAAAATTAATGATTCGTTTTGTATCTTTTCTGTCTAGTGTCTTATTATGTTTGACGGTGTATTCTTTTTTTACTCCTATTCGCTAAAATGCGCAAAGTAGTCTGTTGGTAAAATCTGAACTATTGTAACGGAGAAAACAATATTTGATTCGGCTCGGTTGTACATGTTGTATATATCAGCATAAATTTCCTCTTAACTTTAATAAACTTTGCACAAACAACGCGTACACTGGCTACTACACTGGCATACACACTTGTAAACGGCTTCTATTTGTTTTTCTCGTTACAGTCAAATTTGACATAACGATACCAACACCTCTACCGGAAAAATTTTGGCGAATTAGTAACCGTGTAATTTTGTTGCGCAAATAGTACTTGTATGAGAATTATATTCAAATAGTTATTATTAAATTTTGTAGTTTACACTTCATACTTTAAATTTAGCAAGTTACACTTTAAGATAAGCAAATGGCAGAATTATGTAGTGATTTAAGTCAAATCTGACAAATTCAAACCGTTCATCTTGATAATCTAAACGAGAGGACAAACTACCAGGAAGGCACATTAACGCGTTTTAAATAATCTGACCGCTCCAAATTGATAAATTTTGTGGACAATTTTTAGGTCATAACCATAACATTTAATAATATTACTTAGCTCGATAACCGTTTGATGAATCTGCACTCCCTCGGCAAGTAGGTTCACCTTGTTAATCTAAACCAGAGGCGAAACTCCTAGCAGGGCACATTAACATTTCTTATAGGGCTAAAATTTCATAATCGATATTTTCTCGAAAACCGTTTGATGAATCTATTCGCTCTCAAAAGATGGTTCATTTTGTTAATTAAACGAGAGGACAAACCCATAGGAATCACATTAACGCGTTTGAGCGCTGTGACCGTTCAAACTTTCATAAATTTTCTGGACAACTTTTTCATCATATAAATATTACCTAGCTCGATAACCGTTTGATGGACCTGCTTCCTCCTCGACAAGTTTCACCTTGTTAATCTAAACGTTTCCCAGCAAGGCATTAACGCGTTATAGAATAAATTTTCTCGAGAACCGTTTGATGAATCTGCTTCGCTCTGGGCAAGTTGGTTCATCTTGATAATCTAAACGAGAAGACAAACTACCAGGAAGGCACATTAACGCGTTTTTTTCTGAGCGTCCTCTCCGATTTTTCCCGACCGCTCCAAATTGATAAATTTTCTGGACAATTTTTTCATCATATACATTTCCTTTCTTCTAATATTTTGTTTAGCTCGATAACACGTTTGATGAATCTTAAGCTTTTCCCCAAGTAGGTTCACCTTGTTAATCTAAACCAGAGGCGAAACTCCTAGCAGGGCACATTAACGCCTTATAGGGCTAAAATTTCATGGATATTTTCTCGAGAACCGTTTGATGAATCTACTTCGCTCTCGGCCAGATGGTTCATTTTGTTAATCTAAACGAGAGGACAAACCCCAGGAAGGCACATTAACGCGTTTGAGCGCTGTGACCGTTCAAACTTTCATAAATTTTCTGGACAACTTTTTCATCATATAAATATTACCTAGCTCGATAACCGTTTGATGGACCAACATGCTTCCTCCTCGACAAATAGGTTCACCTTGTTAATCTAAACGAGAAATGTGGCCAAACTCCCAGCAAGGCACATTAACGCGTTATAGAGATAAATTTTCTCGAGAACCGTTTGATGAATCTCGATTCGCTCTGGGCAATTTGGTTCATCTTGATAATCTAAACGAGAGGACAAACTACCAGGAAGGCACATTAACGCGTTTGAGCGCTGTGACCGTTCCAAATTGATTTAATTTTGTGGACAAATTTTTTTTACATCATATACATTACCTAATATTATTTAGCTCGATAACCGTTTGATGAATCTGCTTCCCCCTCGGCAAATAGGTTCATTGTTAATCTAAACCAGAGGCAAACTCCTAGCAGGGCAATTAACGCCTTATAGAAAATTTCATGGAATTTTCTCGAGAACCGTTTGATAATCTAATTTCATTCACCTGTTAATCTAAACAAATACAAACTCCCATAAAATATTTAATAAGTGATTGTGACATGTTAAAATACCATCGTTTACAATACAGATAAATGTGCTATTTAATAAAAAAATTGATTTGGCGTGACGTCATCGTGAAGGTTATAAATCTTACATTGTTATTAAAATGATAATCTAAACGAAGGACAAACTTTACCAGGAAGGCACATTAACGCGTTTGAGCGCTGTGACCGTCCAAATTGATATCAATTTTGTGGACAATTTTTTCATCATATACATTACCTAATATTACCTAGCTCGATAACCGTTTGATGAATCTGCTTCCCCCTCGGCAAGATGGTTCACCTTGTTAATCTAAACGAGAGGCGAAACTCCCAGCAAGGCACATTAACGCGTTTGAGCGCTGTGACCGTTCAAACTTTCATAAATTTTCTGGATTTTTCATTTAAATATTACTCTCGAGAACCGTTTGATGAATCTGCTTCCACTCTCGGCAAATGGTTCATCTTGTTAATCTAAACGAGAGGACAAACTACCAGGAAGGCACATTAACGCGTTTGAGCGCTGTGACCGTTTTTCATAAATTTTCTGGACAACTTTTTCATCATATACATTAAATATTACTTAGCTCGATAACCGTTTGATGAATCTGCTTCCCCCTCGGCAAGTAGGTTCACCTTGTTAATCTAAACCAGAGGCCAAACTCCTAGCAGGGCACATTAACGCCTTATAGGGCTAAAATTTCATCGATATTTTCTCGAGAACCGTTTGATGAATCTACTTCGCTCTCGGCCAGATGGTTCATCTTGTTAATCTAAACGAGAGGACAAACCCCCAGGAAGGCACATTAACGCGTTTGAGCGCTGTGACCGTTCAAACTTTCATAAATTTTCTGGACAACTTTTTTATCATATAAATATTACCTAGCTCGATAACCGTTTGATGGACCTGCTTCCTCCTCGGCAAGTAGGTTCACCTTGTTAATCTAAACGAGAGGCCAAACTCCCAGCAAGGCACATTAACGCGTTATAGAGATAAATTTTCTCGAGAACCGTTTGATGAATCTGCTTCGCTCTGGGCAAGTTGGTTCATCTTGATAATCTAAACGAGAGGACAAACTACCAGGAAGGCACATTAACGCGTTTGAGCGCTGTGACCGCTCCAAATTGATAAATTTTGTGGACAATTTTTTCATCATATACATTACCTAATATTACTTAGCTCGATAACCGTTTGATGAATCTGCTTCCCCCTCGGCAAGTAGGTTCACCTTGTTAATCTAAACCAGAGGCGAAACTCCTAGCAGGGCACATTAACGCCTTATAGGGATAAAATTTCATCGATATTTTCTCGAGAACCGTTTGATGAATCTGCTTCGCTCTCGGCCAAGTTGGTTCATTTTGTTAATCTAAACGAGAGGACAAACTACCAGGAAGGCACATTAACGCGTTTGAGCGCTGTGACCGTTCAAATTGATAAATTTTCTGGACAATTTTTTCATCATATACAATACCTAATATTACTTAGCTCGATAACCGTTTGATGGATCTGCTTCCCCCTCGACAAGTAGGTTCACCTTGTTAATCTAAACGAGAGGCCAAACTCCCAGCAAGGCACATTAACGCGTTATAGGGCTAAGATTTCAATATTTTCTCGAGAACCGTTTGATGAATCTGCTTCGCTCTCGGCCAGATGGTTCATCTTGATAATCTAAACGAGAGGACAAACTACCAGGAAGGCACATTAACGCGTTTGAGCGCTGTGACCGCTCAAATTGATAAATTTTGTGGACAATTTTTTCATCATATATAAATATTACTTAGCTCGATAACCGTTTGATGAATCTGCTTCCCCCTCGGCAAGTAGGTTCACCTTGTTAATCTAAACCAGAGGCCAAACTCCTAGCAAGGCACATTAACGCGTTATAGGGAAAATTTCAAATTTTCTCGAGAACCGTTTGATGAATCTACTTCGCTCTCGGCCAGATGGTTCATTTTGATAATCTAAACGAGAGGACAAACCCACCAGGAAGGCACATTAACGCGTTTGAGCGCTGTGACCGTTCAAATTGATAAATTTTCTGGACAACTTTTTCATCATATAAATATTTACCTAGCTCGATAACCGTTTGATGGACCTGCTTCCTCCTCGGCAAGTAGGTTCACCTTGTTAATCTAAACCAGAGGCCAAACTCCCAGCAAGGCACATTAACGCCTTATAGGGCTAAAATAAATTTTCTCGAGAACCGTTTGATGAATCTGCTTCGCTCTCGGCAAGTTGGTTCATTTTGATAATCTAAACGAGAGGACAAACCCACCAGGAAGGCACATTAACGCGTTTGAGCGCTGTGACCGTTCCAAACTTTCATAAATTTTCTGGACAACTTTTTCATCATATAAACCTAATTTACTTAGCTCGATAACCGTTTGATGGACCTGCTTCCTCCTCGACAAGTAGGTTCACCTTGTTAATCTAAACGAGAGGCCAAACTCCCAGCAAGGCACATTAACGCGTTATAGAGATAAATTTTCTCGAGAACCGTTTGATGAATCTGCTTCGCTCTGGGCAAGTTGGTTCATCTTGATAATCTAAACGAGAGGACAAACTACCAGGAAGGCACATTAACGCGTTTGAGCGCTGTGACCGCTCCAAATTGATAAATTTTGTGGACAATTTTTTCATCATATACATTACCTAATATTACTTAGCTCGATAACCGTTTGATGAATCTGCTTCCCCCTCGGCAAGTAGGTTCACCTTGTTAATCTAAACCAGAGGCGAAACTCCTAGCAGGGCACATTAACGCCTTATAGGGCTAAAATTTCATGGATATTTTCTCGAGAACCGTTTGATGAATCTACTTCGCTCTCGGCCAGATGGTTCATTTTGTTAATCTAAACGAGAGGACAAACCCCCAGGAAGGCACATTAACGCGTTTGAGCGCTGTGACCGTTCAAACTTTCATAAATTTTCTGGACAACTTTTTCATCATATAAATATTACCTAGCTCGATAACCGTTTGATGGACCTGCTTCCTCCTCGACAAGTAGGTTCACCTTGTTAATCTAAACGAGAGGCCAAACTCCCAGCAAGGCACATTAACGCGTTATAGAGATAAATTTTCTCGAGAACCGTTTGATGAATCTGCTTCGCTCTGGGCAAGTTGGTTCATCTTGATAATCTAAACGAGAGGACAAACTACCAGGAAGGCACATTAACGCGTTTGAGCGCTGTGACCGCTCCAAATTGATAAATTTTGTGGACAATTTTTTCATCATATACATTACCTAATATTACTTAGCTCGATAACCGTTTGATGAATCTGCTTCCCCCTCGGCAAGTAGGTTCACCTTGTTAATCTAAACCAGAGGCGAAACTCCTAGCAGGGCACATTAACGCCTTATAGGGATAAAATTTCATCGATATTTTCTCGAGAACCGTTTGATGAATCTACTTCGCTCTCGGCCAGATGGTTCATTTTGTTAATCTAAACGAGAGGACAAACCCACAGGAAGGCACATTAACGCGTTTGAGCGCTGTGACCGTTCAAACTTTCATAAATTTTCTGGACAACTTTTTCATCATATAAATATTACCACAGCTCGATAACCGTTTGATGGACCTGCTTCCTCCTCGACAAGTAGGTTCCACCTTGTTAATCTAAACGAGAGGCCAAACTCGATAACCGTTTGATGAACCTTTGATGAATCTTTCCTCCAAGTCGATAATCAAACGTAGGTTCACCTTGTTAATCTAAACCAGAGGCGAAACTCAGCATATACATTAACGCCTTATAGGGCTATTTCTTATTTTCTCGAGAACCGTTTGATGAATCTGCTTCGCTCTCGGCAAGTTGGTTCATTTTGTTAATCTAAACGAGAGGACAAACTCCAGGAAGGCACATTAACGCGTTTGAGCGCTGTGACCGTTCAAACTTTCATAAATTTTCTGGACAACTTTTTCATCATATAAATATTACCTAGCTCGATAACCGTTTGATGGACCTGCTTCCTCCTCGACAAGTAGGTTCACCTTGTTAATCTAAACGAGAGGCCAAACTCCCAGCAAGGCACATTAACGCGTTATAGAGATAAATTTTCTCGAGAACCGTTTGATGAATCTGCTTCGCTCTGGGCAAGTTGGTTCATCTTGATAATCTAAACGAGAGGACAAACTACCAGGAAGGCACATTAACGCGTTTGAGCGCTGTGACCGCTCCAAATTGATAAATTTTGTGGACAATTTTTTCATCATATACATTACCTAATATTACTTAGCTCGATAACCGTTTGATGAATCTGCTTCCCCCTCGGCAAGTAGGTTCACCTTGTTAATCTAAACCAGAGGCGAAACTCCTAGCAGGGCACATTAACGCCTTATAGGGCTAAAATTTCATGGATATTTTCTCGAGAACCGTTTGATGAATCTACTTCGCTCTCGGCCAGATGGTTCATTTTGTTAATCTAAACGAGAGGACAAACCCACAGGAAGGCACATTAACGCGTTTGAGCGCTGTGACCGTTCAAACTTTCATAAATTTTCTGGACAACTTTTTCATCATATAAATATTACCTAGCTCGATAACCGTTTGATGGACCTGCTTCCTCCTCGACAAGTAGGTTCACCTTGTTAATCTAAACGAGAGGCCAAACTCCCAGCAAGGCACATTAACGCGTTATAGAGATAAATTTTCTCGAGAACCGTTTGATGAATCTGCTTCGCTCTGGGCAAGTTGGTTCATCTTGATAATCTAAACGAGAGGACAAACTACCAGGAAGGTACATTAACGCGTTTGAGCGCTGTGACCGCTCCAAATTGATAAATTTTCTGGACAATTTTTTTTTATATATATGTATATATCTTATACCTAAATACCATTTCTTCTGAGTTTTTCGCAATTAAAGAAAAAAAGTGACAGATATCGATCTTACTTTATATTACGTCACGTAGGAGGAAAAGAACCGAATGAAATTTTGCACACGCACAGCTGATATTGTGTGGTTATAGAACATTTGAAGTTCTTCTCTGTAACATTATACAGGGTGTTTAAAAACTTAGTTGGTTATAAATATTATTTTTTTGAATGGAAAGGTATATATTTCCTTAGATATTTTGATTCTACAAAAGATTCTCTTTTAATCTATATTGGATGTTCCTATACCTAAAATGGAAGATGAATAAGTTATAACGATTTAAATGTTGGATTGAGTCGGTCTTTACTTGATGTAAATCCATTTTCAATGTGAAATAAAACAAACAAATGTTTCAGATTTACACTGTGTTTGATAATAACGACAGCTGTTTCGCTACACTGTAGCTTCTTCAGTAATATACAATATACAATTACATTACTGTATATTTAATATTTTATTGTATATTTAAACCTGAAGAAGCTACAGTGTCGCAAAACAGTTGTCGTTATTATCAAATACAGTGTAAATCTGAAACATTTGTTTGTTTTATTTCACATTTGTAATGATTTAATTAACCTTCGTACCTAAAATGCTCAGATATGTCAATTTACTGAATCAAGGGTGCTTAGCTTATTTGTTACATAGTTACTTGCCACTTATTTTGACGTCGGTCATTTTAATTAGTTTTGTTGTCGCGTACACTGAGAGAAGTATATCTGCACCAGTAGAATAATTACGGTAAACAATGCGAGAATTTACTTTACAACGACAAAAAATTATTGTATTTGTTACAAAGCATATTGTAATCTTAGTATTCTTTTACAATTTTTATTTTACCTGTAATAACATTGTTTTCGCTTCTGTACAATATAATGGATTAGCATTGAGAATAGACCAAATCAGGTAGGTAATCATAAATTTATTTATTATGCAATGTGAATGTAATCAAATAGTAAAATAAACGTATCGAACGTTAAGTGAAGGATACTAACATTTACAACCAATGAACAGCGCAAATTTCTAAGAATTTTTAAGATCTAAAACGTTTTAGCAAGCGATATGTTCGTAGTCGTAGAACAATGGTGACGAACAGTATCTAAGAATTCTCCTAGGTACCCCCAACAAACGGTGTTTGAATAATCGACATAAAGTAAATTTACATCAAAGGTCTAAATAATTAGTAATAACAAGTTAGGTAAAATTAAAATAATAAAAGAGATAATATAAAAGGTATAGTAGAAAAATTATAAGAACAACAATACTAATAGAGATAAATTTCCGAGAACCGTTTGATGAATCTCATCAAATAGCATAAATAAATAAGTTATCTAAATGGTTCGATATCTCGACCGTTTCTATTAATGCATTCCATATTCGGAGACGTATTCCTATAATTGTTGTTATTCGAATAGCATATGCTGTTATTTGCCTAAAGTATCCTTTATTCCCATAATTAACGAAAATACGATTAACAAAATGACAGACGTCAAAATAAGAGGCAAGTAAGTATGTAAAACAAATGAGCTTAAGCACCCCTGCTTGAGTAAATTGACATATCTGAGCATCTAGGTACGGAGGCTAATTTATGAAATCGTTATAACTTATTCACCTTACATTTTAGGTACCTATAGGAACACCTAATACGGATTAAAAGAAAATGTTTTGTAGAATCAGAATATTTAATAAAATATATATCTTAGTTATACAGGGTTTCCACGGCCAAGTGGGACATAGGGAGAATACATATAAAATCGGTTTTCGGTGAATATTATCTCCCTAATACTGCTTCATTCAAAATTAAGGGCATATTATAAACTGGGTTAAACAATGAACATCTCCACAATCATAGTACAAAGAAAGTCATTTTAATAAATTTGATGAATCTACTTCGCCAAAAATGTTATTTTTAATCTAAATCTATTGTTCGTGAATTCCTAATAAGGCTTTTAATACGATAAGTTTGTGCAAGCGTCCATCGGCAATGGTTCACCTTGTTAATAACTAAACGCAAGGATTGTTTAACTTCCAATCAAGGCACATTAACGTTTTATTTTTTAATTTTTCTCGAGAACAATAATGAATCAAATTCAATAACTCTACAAAAATCAGTTCATTTTGAAATCTAAAATCGATATTTTGAATTAAGGAAATAATTAATAATTTTGAGCAATTAAAAAAAAAGATCATATTGATAAATTTTGTTACTAACGACAATTTTGTCAAAATAAACAACAAAACTTAATAATATTACTTAAAATAAAATTCATTTGATCGGATTGCGAACCCTCAAACAATATGTTCTTACCTTATTAAGGCGTCGCGTGAACGAGAGCGCCAAACGACCAGCAAGCACATTAACTGACGTTAAAAGCCTTAGGAATTCACGTACAATAGGTTTTAAAATAATAATTTTTTTGGCTTTATTAAAATGACTTTCTCTTGATACTGTGATTTGGAAATGTTCATTGTTAACGCAGTTATGATATTCGGCACTTAAATTTGATGAATAGTTTAGGGAGATAATATTTCATCGAAAACCGATTTTACATTATTCTCCCTAACCCACTTGATGAATCTGAAACCCTGTATATATATAGTTTTTAAACACCTTGTATAATCTTAACAGAGAAGAAACTTAAATGTTGTGTAATTAACGCCTTATCAGCTGTGCGTAAAAATTTCATTCGTCTTTTAATATATGAATTTTTTGATTTGTGTACTTATCTTTTAATTCCTGATTTATTCACTTTGAGGTCAATAAAACAATAAATAATTACATACCAATTTATTCCATAACATATTATACGTTTTGTTAAATAACCGTTCAAATTTTCACAAGTAATTTTGAAGGAAAGTGATTTAATACAACATTAGAAATATTAATGATTTGAATAATTCGTTTGATCAATCTATTTTTTTTTCGACAAGCTTATTTCATTTGTTCAATCTAGGGAAAAACATGGCCAAAAAAACCTAGTCAAGAGCTTAAAATTAATAAAATTCAGGCGTAGAATTAAATTGTTAGAATAACCTTAAATTATAGGTAATCTAAATTTATTTATTATGCAATGTGAATGTAATCAAATTAATAAAATAAACGTATCGAACGTTAAGTGAAGGATACTAACATTTACAACCAATGAACAGCGTCTTTCTAAGAATTTTTAAGATCTAAAACGTTTTAGCAAGCGATATGTTCGTAGTCGTAGAACAATGGTGACGAACAGTATCTAAGAATTCTCCTAGGTATTGTTTGGTTTGTTTGAATAATCGACATAAAGTAAATTTACATCAAAGGTCTAAATAATTAGTAATAACAAGTTAGGTAAAATTAAAATAATAAAAGAGATAATATAAAAGGTATAGTAGAAAAATTATAAGAACAACAATACTAATAGCATAAATAAATAAGTTATCTAAATGGTTCGATATCTCGACCGTTTCTATTAATGCATTCCATATTCGGAGACGTATTCCTATAATTGTTGTTATTCGAATAGCATATGCTGTTATTTGCCTAAAGTATCCTTTATTCCCATAATTAACGAAAATACGATTAACAAAATGACAGACATCAAAATAAGAGGCAAGTAAGTATGTAAAACAAATGAGCTTAAGCACCCCTGCTTGAGTAAATTGACATATCTGAGCATTCTAGGTACGGAGGCTAATTTATGAAATCGTTATAACTTATTCACCTTACATTTTAGGTACCTATAGGAACACCTAATACGGATTAAAAGAAAATGTTTTGTAGAATCAGAATATTTAATAAAATATATATCTTAGTTATACAGGGTTTCCACGGCCAAGTGGGACATAGGGAGAATACATATAAAATCGGTTTTCGGTGAATATTATCTCCCTAATACTGCTTCATTCAAAATTAAGGGCCGCATATTATAACTGGGTTAACAATGAACATCTCCACAATCATAGTACAAAGAAAGTCATTTTAATAAATTTAAAGCCAAAAAATTATTATTTTTAAATCTATTGTTCGTGAATTCCTAATAAGGCTTTTAATACGTGAGTTAGTGCAAGCGTCCATGGCGTAATGGTTCGCGCGACGGCTTAATAACGCAAATGCAAGGTTTGTTTAGGGTTCGAATCCATTTAGTTTTATTTTTAATTTTTATCTCCAACAATAATGCTACAAATTCAATAACACTACAAAAATCAGAGATTTTGAAGACTATAAAATCGATATTTTGAGGATTAAGGTAAATAATGAATAATTTTTACAATAAAAAAAAAGATCATATGCTATATTATTCGATTTTTAACTGTTACTAACGACGAATCATTTGTCAAAATAAACAATTAATAACTTAATAAGTCGTCGCGTGAACGTCTGCGCCACGACCGCTTGCACTAACTGACGTATTAAAAGCCTTAGGAATTCACGTACAATAGGTTTAAAAATAATAAATTTTTTGGCTTTATTAAAATGACTTTCTTTGTACTATGATTGTGGAAATGTTCATTGTTAACCCAGTTATAATATTCGGCACTTAAATTTGGATGAAGTAGTATTAGGGAGATAATATTCACCGAAAACCGATTTTACATATATTCTCCCTATGTCCCACTTGGTTAAACCCTGTATATATATAGTTTTTAAACACCCTGTATAATGTTACAGAGAAGAACTTCAAATGTTGTGTAATTACACAATATCAGCTGTGCGTATGCAAAATTTCATTCGTCTCTTTTACTCCTACGTGACGTAATAGATATCACTAGAAAGTAAGATCGGTATCTGTCACTTTTTTTTCTTTAATTGCGAATAACTCAGAAGGAATGGTATTTAGGTATAGGGTATGATACATGAAATATGTGTAAAATTTGTCATAGAAGCTGAATTTGTAACTTATGTTAAGTTATGTATTTCAGTTGATGCCCACTTCCGGTTAAACTAAAGTGATATTTATTCAAAAATATTTTCACGTGATAGGTCATATTCAACCATATCCGACTGCAGAATTTGGGTTTAAAATCCCGTTCCGTTTGTATAATACTTTTAATAGGCCATTCTCACCAATCAATCTGTACGTATGCTTAACCCTAAATTTCAATCGATCCGATAGAAGTTTTGGTAAGTTCATAAAAATTATAACATGAGCAATGTCAGCTTCAACAGCTTCTCGAATTTGGATATAAAAAAATGGAACGTTAAGTACAATTAGTAACAATTTCTTCTAGTGTACATTAGAAGAATCTCTTATTATACATTTGAATATATCGATTTTCTCTTTACCATCAGTGTAAATCCTAAGATTAAGGTATTATAGTAAAGCAGGCTTTTTTGGTAGACTTTTAAAGTTTAATCCAGTCTTATTTAGTATTTTAGTTTCTTTGAAAATTAATTTCTTTGTTTTATTCACAATTTTTGGTCGGGAACACTTAACATATAAATTCGCTGTTTTTGTTTCCAACATTTCAAGGATTCCAGTTTTAAAATTCAACTTAGAACTTCTCTTTATAATCAGGTTGTTACTAAGACGCCACCATAATCACGAAGCATTATTGCTTATTTCATGTGTTAGATTATGCGTATTTGTCCGAGTTGATTTAGGGAAAAACATTTCCCATTCCAACGCTATAACCTGTATCTTTCTTTCATCATTATTGATACGCTTGATGCCATTGACAGTACCCTAAATACCCACTTAAAACCTACCTGATCAAACTTGTGATCGGTTACATTTAAAATATCCAAAAGGTCCTCTAGCATTACATATTATTTTCTAGAATGACACCAGAGTAGTTCATCAATTCTACTGACACCGATGTTAAAAGTAAGTCTACTCTATAGATATTTTTTCTTATTAACCGTATCAAAGAAAATTATGACAAAGATGTGAAATATAACAACGTAGTCATTTTTATTAAATAATTTACTAATTTACTAATTACGATAATATTATGATCAATATATTTTAATAGTGTTAAAATCATCAATATAACCTTTTAATAATCTAAGAGCTTTATAAATCTCCTTTGTCCGCATTACTTAACGGCAAAACATTGACAGACGAGATTTTCTTGTTGCTTTTTCTGGTTCCGCAAAACTGTCGTTTATTTAGTCCCATCTTCGTTAAACGAGTGCTAATTCGGAGATTACAGGGGTTTCCCTAAAATCCGCTCGCCACATTTCCCGACGAAATGATAAATGGACGCTGTGCTGCGCCTATGGATTAGCAGCAGTCCTCGGGAAATAATAATATAAGGTAAGGCGGACTAATTCTGGAGTCGAGACGACGCGACGTTGGCGCAAAAGAAGAACGAGCTAATAAAGGGAAAAAGCAACAACACACTGTGCGGCGGGCACAACTAAAACTGCATCAAAAGATATCTAATTAAGATAACACTTTTCTCGCCCGCTAACGATTCCTTTTAATTCAATTATCGCGATTCCTTTCTTCTCCTCTCTGTAGTTGTAATCTTTATCTCCATCTTCAAGGCGCCTTTTAGCGAACGCGTTCTCGTTAGAAAATTTTACAACACGCCCGAGCAATTCGCGCCTTCTTTTGTTTGGGAAGCCGATGTTAATGTGTGCGTGTGCTACTGAACAGGAAAGGAGGGGTGACGACAGACAAAGGATCTGACGAATTGAGATATCCGGAAAATAACTTCGAATTTTATTCATATAGTCACGGATATTTTTGTCGTGTTTATACTTGGAAAAAACTGGAATATTTCACCGAAATCGGTTTTGGATGCTTTTCAAGGCGTTCGGTGATGTGATATGACAAAAATGTACGTACTTGACGAAAATAAACTGTGTCAAGAATACGCAGTCTTTTAGACATCTCACCGCAAATTATAAACTTGAATTACAGACAGAAAATGGATCTGGCACGATTTATTTACGCTCTTTTTGATTTTAATATTGCCTACGCGGATTTAAACAGGGAGCTGTATCGAATTTTTATTTATGTATTCGAAAGATTCATTAACTGCGTGTTTCTAACCTTCTTTTTTGTGAAAATATCTCTGAAATGATTTGCGTTATATTTTAAATTTGATATTTGTTACGGGGCAAATTATTATATACCTAAGAGTCTAAAAAATACAAAATCCTGAGGAGACTTTTGCTAGCAGACAAGCCAGGCCGATTAGAATATGCTTAAGAGATGACCCGATTGGCGGTTAGTTAGTTCTCACTCTCTGAATAAATGAACAAAATTTTCGTTTCTGTTGTGTTCTAAAAACTTTGGAATATTATTGGTGACGGCGAGATGTCATCAAAGGTCAATGGAAAATTCTATCGACCTACATCATCGATTTTAAACACTATTTTAAAACACTTGAACCCTAAATACCTCATTTCAAATAAAGCTGATTACGACTAGGCTCCGCTTTCGTTGTATTTTACTTTATCAGATTTTTTTCTTTGTGGGTTCCTCAAGGTAAATGTTTGCGCTAATAAACCTTGCATGTTGGAAGAGCCGAAGGAGAAAATTTCAAGAGAATAAATCGCCAATATTTTACTAGAAATGCTCGAAAAAACTGTGAAAAATGCTCAAAAAAATGCCAATTTGAGCGCCTTTAATCAGAGAGAATATTTGCTTGATATCGTGTTCAAACATTTACTATATAAAGTGGCAGAGTCTAAATAAAATATCGCCCCTTGAAAAATCGAACTTCGTTATGTAGTTTCCTTTTTCGAAGTTTTCACTGGATCTGTTGGTGCAGAAGTAGAACACTACACACTTCAATTCACTAAACACCAACAACTTTTATCTAAAAACCGACGCGTTTCAACAGCAAAGCTGTCATTATCAAAACGATAATAAAACTAAATTCTTGATGATGATTTTATTTAAATAATAAAATAATATGGATACAATTATCCCAACACAGAATGCGCTGGCATCTGATTAGCCAGTCATTGTTGAGATGAGAAATTCTATTAGTTGTGGTTTCGTTATGTTCTGAAGATTTTGAATAGTGCTGGAAGGATCGATATGGATGGGATATTGCCAACCGAGACGATATCACTTTTTTTATGCAGCAGAGTAATTTTCAAAATTTTAATGTGTCAAGGAATATTTCCTTTTCAAAATGATGTATAAGAGGAGATATAAGAGGCAAGATTTAAAATTGACATAACGTTATATATTATTATAAATACTACAACCTCTCCTCTATATCTATATCATTTTTAGGTTTCATATTTAATTGGACACGTAATGACTTCGGAGTATGTTTAGAGGGACACGCAAAACAATATATAATCGTTTAATAAGTTAAAAAAATATTGTTAACACTCTTTATATCAGAGAGTGTCAAAGTTAGTGTGGTTTGGAAGTTAAGACAATCAAAACGTATCCAGTGTATAAGTCATTATAGTTCGTCGTAATCGATAAGCTATTATTTAAGGGCAGCTGGTAATGACATAATTTATAATCTGCTTCTCTACAACAAAGACGATAAACGCGATAACTTCATTGTACTCACTGGATTAATGTGCTAAAAGTTTTTGATCGCTTTACTTAAAATAATTTTCGATTTTATTAATTAATAAAGGTATCGGGTCCAATTAGCACAGACGAGAGACAAAGAGTATGTTGAATGGATTTTTAAGAAGTTAGCAACAAAATAATAATTATACTTTATTTGTTAATCTTTCCTCATCAGAGTAGGCTTTTTTTTTGTCAGTTTAGTTATCATAGGTTGGTGCAAATGCGATGCTTTTCAAAACTTCAAATTCTGACAGTTGTCAAACTTAAATTCAAATAATTGACGTTTATATTTTTTTAATTATTTTATTATAATGTTAGAATTAGAACATAAAATATTTATAATTCAATGTTCTATGGAACTGGGCAAAAATTAGAAAATGGAGAATGGGTTTATTCCATTAATCGGTGCATAGAAGAATTCCGACAATTTCCTAATTTGCCAGTTACTTACGCACAACTGCTAAAACACATTCAAGCTTGCGTTATTAAATTTGGCGAAATAGGTGCAGTAACACGTAAACCTGGCGGTGGAGCACCTAAAAAACGAACAGCAAATTTAATCGAAGATGTTCAACAGCGAATGGAACAGTCACCCAAAAAATCTGTCGCAACACTATCGCAACAAGTTGGTTTGTCAGTGGGAACATGTCATACGATTTTAAAAAAGCATTTAAAATTGTTTCCTTATAAAATTCAAGCAGTTTCAGAACTTAAAGCGATAGATTTTGGTACGAGAACACAGTATTGTCAATGGTTTTTGAATAACGTAAATAATAACGATGTTCTTGACAAATGTTGGGCCTATATTTTTTAACCAAACCGTAACTGCTGAAAGATATCGAAACGAATTATTACAACCGTTTATCAACGAACTTGATGATGATGAACTTACGGTAGGATATTTCCAGCAAGACGATGCACCAGCGCACAAATGTCGAGAAACAATGGCTTTTTTCAGCAATTTTTCGATACAATTTTTAATTTTTTTGCAAGATCTCCAGACTTGACAACATTAGATTATTTTATTTTTCCATATTTAAAGAATACGATTTTCAAGATCAGACATCAAACAGTCGAAGAGCTTCGTATACTATTGTTAATTCCTGTGCTGACATCACCGAAGAAATCTTAATAAATGGCTTTGAAAGCATGAAGCGTAGAGTTCAACTTTGTCTACAAAACAACGGTCAACATTTCCAACATCTGCTTTAGTATTATTTTCTCTCAATTTTGGCTTTTGCAATAAATATTTTTTCAAAAACTTAATTACTCTATAATTATTACAGATACACATTTATATGACATAACTGGACATAACCAAACTGTGAAAATGATGCATTTCTGACAGATTTACATGCACTCTGGCCAACCATTAAAAAAAGCATGGCCGACTCTAATGAGGAAAGATTTTGAAGACGCGGTACTTATAGTGGAATTTAATAGATCATTAAAAAAGTTTACCACTACTTTTGAAACAAAAATATAAGGTAAAGGTAAAAAATAACGGTGATGAATCCAATGTCCTCAAGAAATGTTTACTCTTTTAAACTCAAATTGGGTGTGATCTTTATTTCATTAAATCGTTTTGAATTGTGCCGAAAATATCGCTTTTGAACACTCATGCTTACCAACGACGAGACAGAAGACATTCGTAACGTTTCTAGTGAAACATGCAAGCATTAAGAAACTATTGAGACTCGAGAAGTTTCGATTCTAAAGAAGATCGGGGAGCGTTATAATGTCCCGTTTAGTTCCGACAATCATAACCTGCTTGACTAAATCAATACCTCAAAAAGTAAAGTAAACAAGCAATTCTGTTTTGAAAGCATGGTTTGTGTATATTTAAAACATCAACAGATTTTCTTAGAGAATACAGTATTTTTCTTTTGGTTTTCCTCTTTTATCAATTGCTTTTCCGTTTTTGTCAAATGATTTTCTCGTTTTGCAAACGTCAAATGTGTTTGTCAATTGAGATTCTTCTTTTGTCAAATCACTTTCCAGTTATGTCAAATGGTTTTCCCCTATTATTTATATTACATATTTTATACATATTTAGAGGGAGTAAGGAATTTATTTAAATGTATGATAAATACATACATAATCGAACACATCTAACTTAATTTAAAATTTCATTTCTCTGTAAATAATCTGGTAAATAAAACTCCATGTGTTGTATCTAATGTAGACAGTTTTGTGGGGTTATGAGTTCAGATGCATTATGAACTGCGTCTTATAGTTCATTTTCGTTCGCCGGCTGAGCTCTTCGTATGATTTGTTTCCATTGGCTGAAGAGTTCCTCAATGTGATTTGAAAATAGGCTATAAGCGGTAGAAATACTGGCAAATGACCATGAGCTCTAATGAGGGCCAATACTTTATCATTTCGATGGAACTTAACGTTGTTCATAATAAGATGTGCTCCTTCTACGCCGTCCTGATGTAAATGGTTAATTAATGTTGTAAGAAATTCCGAAAAATGAACTGCATTGTAGGGCATATTTTGTATTTGAAACACATACAAGGAAATAATGTTCATGGCAGCATCAACAGAATAATTGCGTCCTCATAATTGGGTTTTTATTTTTGATGCTCGAGTATTTTTAATAGACCTTCCATAGGAAACTCTTGAGTTCAATTGTATACTGTACTCATCAATAAAATAAGTTTTCTCTCTTTCCAGCATAATTCTATTGTAATGCACGGCATAATCAAAACGAGCTTGAATTATTTCTGGTATATTTCTTCTTTCAGGAACAAATGACGTTCTTTTAAAGAAAGAGTAGTGAAAGCTTTTAAGGGCTCTATCAATCGTCGACAATGATATTTGTTAAAGAAGTGGCCATTCGGTTAAACATTTTTCTTTCAACTGACGCAGAGTAATGGAGCAGTCCTCATCCAGTCGCAAATTTGTTCTTTCTGCGCTAAAGATAATTTTGGCTGTCGATGCCCAGCACTTACCTTTACAACATTATTAGTCCTTCTATAGGTTGCGTACATTTTTCTAACGATATCAGGTAAAACCGAAAATTGTTGTGCTACACTTTTTACCGCCACCACTATTCAAAAAATTAATGACTAAAGTACGTATTTCGTTGCTTGTTTTGGTACTTATTTTCCTGTGACCATTGTTATCCATATCAATACACCAAACATTTAAGCACGTAAAATGTTTGCGAAACTCAATTGACAAATACGGAAACACATTTGACAAATAAGGAATTTCATTGACAAAACAAGCCTACTAGTACAGAATCATTGGAAAAGCATTAGACACATTTTGAAAAGCAATTGTCAACAGAGGAAAAGCAAAAGAAAAATACTGTAAGTTACAATGAGAGGCAATGCTATATGCAACTATATAGCAAGAAGAAAGAAGGACAACACTGTCATCGGTCTCGATTCTCTCACGAGAAACATTAGAATGCATAGGTATTAAGGAAGTCGGGAAGCGTTATTTGTTTCGCATCTTTAGAACTTAATTCTTTTTTTGAATTTTGAAGTACTGGAAAGTTAAAATAATTCACTTTTACATATAAAAGTCCACATTTTCAAGAAGAAATATTGCAGTTTTGTTTAATGAATAATAATTCTTCTTCTGCTAATATATTCCCTTTAAAATGTTTCTGTAGACTGTGTTTAAAAAGTTTATAATTTCAATCTGTTGTGTTTAATTTATCAGAACAAAAGAATTCTGCGTGAAAGCTTTAGAACAAAATTTCTCACATTTTCGCATTTTTTCACGTTCCACTTTAAAACTTAATTTCACCGCAAATTCGGATCAGCACATTTTTCCAAGAATTTGTAATATGAAATGAGACGTTTCCCCAGTCGATAAATTTTCCCTTGCTAATTGCATTCGAGTCCGGTGTTCAATTAACCGATGAAAGTTTTAACGATATAATCGTTTCGCTTTTCGACAGAGGCAAAGGAAGAAAGAAAAAAAAACAATTAGTTTCGGCGTAATGGTTTTTTGATGAGAATCCGATTCCGTCGATTTACGAATCCACGGTCATAGCAAGGAAGAAAAAGTTTCTTAATTTTTTCAATTTATTCCCCGGCAATCGGATGTAATAGGCTGTAGGCTAGCGGAAGTAATATAATACAAGACCAGAATTAATGCAACGCCCTCTGTTAGCGAGGCTCTCGAATTTTGAATCGAGTCCGCCCCCAAATATGATTAAAATTTGTTCTGGTCCGTTGGAAAGCTGGATGGACGCCCGATATTTTTTTTATTGCCTTTTTTATGTGGTCGTGCCAGGGCTGAGAGCAAATGGTTTGGTTAATTTGTTTATTTATGATAGGTAGGGTGTATGATCTTTTATGTTCTTTTTATCTGTTGGTATATATGTATAAAAACGGTTATGAATTAATACCGGCCGTTAAAATTTTATTATAAATTTCACTTTAAGATATTAAGTACTTATAAATATTATTACAAATTTGCCTCGCATTTAAAAAAGATAATGTACTCGTGTGAATATGGTTATAAATTTATAAAATGCCTTAAATATAACTAACTTTTTCTATTAACCAAATGGATTTGAGAATATTAGGACATCAAAAAACTAGACATTGTTGTTTTTGTATATTTAATATGAAATATAGTATAAAGGCTGCTTCTTTTGATATTTTTTTTATTGTGTCTTAAGACTTCAATAAACCAGGTGCAGTATTTTACGATAGCAAGTACAAATACTTCGTACGTCTTATAAATAGGTAACAAAAGCTTTCAGCTTTCCGTATTTTACTACGAACATTGACATAAAGATGCAATATACCCTATTTGACCGTATATAGTTTCCTATACCTTCCGTGTTCACCATCAACCCTCGGTTATTAGATTTTATTTTTATGCTTCGGCTAAATGAGTCACGGTATGAGGGATTTTTCCCGTACATAAGACGTAACTTATGATATTTTTCATTTTATTTCAGCGTATTGCTTTTCTCTCCTTGTATTTTTCTTTTATTATGGGGTAAGAGATGTGCTTTTTGCATAGTAAAATAAGTCGTACAAGGGGATGTTTTCTTTTCTGTTATTTGATACGTGTGCATACGCTCTTAATGCTTTCTTTTAAAAAGCCGTACGTCAGTGAGTGCAACCCGTAAAACGATAAAAACTGAAAATTGTTCAAAAGACATGCAAGAGATCCGTATATTGCTTACGCGATATGTGGAGTCTTTGAGGATACGCATACGCAGTTTTTGCACTTAGATCTGAAACGAGAAACTCGTAAGTGACGTAAGAAAATTGGACCAGGATTTTTCCAGGTAATTACATATTCATATATTTCTGCTTGACGAGACATGACATATCTCAACGACCATAGTTTGCTTTAGACTTGATGAAATATTGCGTAATTTCTAAAATCGAAAAAGCCAAATACTTCATAGAACAATTACCAGGCGTCGATGCGTTTTATCGTATCACCGCTCATCGGGACGCCTATACGATGACTGGTAGCAAATTGTAAATGTAAGATGGATCATGTAGATAGTGTCTGTTCATGCTAGATCTATCACAAATATATGCAATTCTATATCAATAAAATTAACGATAACAGTGTCATTAACGATATTAATTTCCCATCAACAATCAATACTATTTGTATGTATTGCATTCATTCAAGCGCAATAGTGCAACAGTATGCTAAATATAGCAAATTCTTTAGTAATTTAAATGTACAATCCCAGAGATCATTGTTAGATCGTCCAAAAATGTTGGGTATCACAAAACTGTCGGTACTTCTGAAATTACTGATCGTCATGTTAAATGTAGCAAAGAAGTGCCGATTGTGAATTGGTCAAAATGGTATCCAACTTGATAGTATTCGTACCATATCCATTACATACTTCAAATTTGTAGTCGCTTGTTTGTAAAAATCAAAAACATATCCATATACAGTACGGGTCTAAAGTATCTTCCTCCCCTGCTAACTTTTGATCGGTTTAATGAGATTCCAGTTTTGGGACATTAATAATGAAATGTTAGGTACATACTACATTCTTGAAGAAAATTTTCTATTTAGTTTCAAAAATTGACGGCAGGGAGCAATATAGTATCAAAATTTTAAATGAAATGGGGGGTCGAGCGACACCTGATTTTAAAGGGCTCATTCAGTATGGCTTATGGCACTTCTGTAATAAAATTCTATTTTATGACCTTCATAAGGTAGGCTTAATAAAACACACGTTTTGCAATTCACCTAAGACTTTTAAATTTATGTTGAGCAGATAACTGGAAAAACAAAGTGTATAGTGAAATAAAATTTTGTTCTATTATTACTATGCTATAATATAATAAATTTTTATGACATTTTAGCCTGATACCTTACTGAGTGAGCCCTTTAAAATGTCGTCAATTTTTGAAATTAAATAGAAATTTTACTTCAAGAGTGTATAGTATATAATATTTCATATTAATGACCCAAAACTGGAACCTCTCGATTAAACCGATCATAAGAACATACTTTAGAACGGCACTATATAGTCTGTTGTAAAAAGTTTTGTAAAATCTATACGTGCACTAGGTTTGCATCGATCGTTGTTAAATATGGCATATTTGCACCACCGTAGCTGGAGATATTTCGAGTGTTATGGAGTTTGCGATCGGCGAGCTAGCCATACGTATGATAGCAACCTTGAATTACAAATTGTAGTCGTGTACCATGTGGATTTGTTTCAAATTAAATGCAAAATTACATGGTGTATTTCATAAAACCGATTATATGTTAGCAGGGGGCGGGGGAGATATTGTAGAACCGCACTGTATACTAGAATTTGAGAAAAAAAGTTGATTCATGTTTCGCGTAAATTATACGTGACAAAAAGATAATTCGCATTATTGTTTGTAGTCTTTCTGAAACCGTTCAATTTGATGTACAGATCATTAAAATTAAATAGATAATAAATACAGACGTTACATCCTGTGGAACACCTCATGCAACTAGTGATCTAATGAAACAGACAGATTACTTTTATTGCCCTTCAGTTATTAAATATGCCAATGGATTCGAATGAAGTATTTCAAACAAAGATAATAACAATTATAACATGTTTATGTTATTGTAAAAATAATGAGATAAAACAGTTGGTATATTGTCATTTCTTTATTTCATTAAGTACATACAGTGTGTAAAAGCCAAATGGAATAAATTAATTATTTCGGTTACTGTACATATTTATAAAAAATCCCGAAACACGCCAAATTTAAATTATAAATTGACATCCTTCAACGTGAGAATGCGATCCCTACCTTCAACCCCCTTCGAATGACAGGTACAACCTCCATTTTTTTTTAATGGGAAGCATAGGCTTGTGATATATCGTTTGAAAGATCTCTTTATTATCTATTCAAAAATGTTATCGTTTTTAAGTTTGTTGTAACAATTAAGATCATGTTGTTATCGACATTCGCTACAATATACGCAAAAAATGAAATATAATGCAAAATATAAAAAAAATGTAAAACACTTGTCAATGAAGTAGATGTAAAAATGTTTACCATGAACATCTTGGCAACATCCTAATCTTAAATAAAATTCTGTCGTTATTTCACATTATTCGTTCTCTTAAGTCATTTAAATCAAAAGGTTTAGTTTTGTTACAAACACCATAAAAAGAAATCTAATAAAGTCAGATCAGGTGATCGCGCTGGCCATTCTGTCGATCCTCGCCTTCCTATCCACCGATTAGGAAATAGTTCGAAGTACTGCCGGACATTGCTTGGTAAAACTGTCGTTATTTGAAACCATATATTCATTGGAAGTCATTTAAATCAAAATGTTTCAGTTTTATAGTGCCAAATAACGATCGCTATTCAAATTGCCTCAATGAAATAGGGACCAATGATATGGTTTCCAACAATATCTAGGTTAACTTTTTCTGGATATTCTGTGTATTTTTCTCTCATCCAGTGAGGATTTTCCTCGCCTTCCTATCCACCGATTAGTAGTGCCAGAGACATTGCTGCATTCATCAGAAAACATATCGTATTAATTGGAACTGACCGTTAAGATCAAAAAAATAACGTTCGCCATTCAAATCATCTGCCTCAAAAATAGGGACCAATGATATTTTCTAATATCGATTGGAACATTTAATGTACTTTTTAATATGTGGGTTTTCATCTCAAGCATTAATCTACTTTGAAACAATTTACTAAGGTCAAACTTGCGCTTCTTTATCTTATTTTGTTCCTTAAGATATAGCATAAATCGTTAATGAAAAATACTTCCTCTTATGTTCGGGTTCACCGTAACTAATCATTTGTAAAACTGTTATTTTATGCATTTCTGTTAATCTAACATTTTCAATTGTATTTTAATTGGATTGGAATTTATACAACTTAAATGACATCTTTTAATTACAAAACAATTTACTAAGGCGTTTTAAATAAACTAATGTTGCCACCGAAACTTTTGGTATTTTTAATGGATATCTACCATTTAAAAGCACATTGGTATGGGTTTTTACTCACTTTCATATTATGAAGACCTAAACGAGAAGTAAGTAATGTAAAGATGCCTATGATGTACAATATGTATTAAATCTTCATAAACGCTCTCGATAAGAAAAAAACTACATTAAAAATAAGAACATTCACATTTAAGGTAATAAATAAAATGAATAACGTTTCTCTTAGCAATGAAATCTCTTTTCTATATTTTTTTTGGTTGTTTTTAAAGCAAAAAAAGTAGCAGTTGTTTATGCGATGTCGACTTATCGCATAGACAGATGTGTGTATGTTCTATTGTCATTCTTTTTCTACGAACGTTATTGCATGTAGCCATAATTTAAATTTCACAAATGATGTTAGTACTAATACCTACAACATTTTTATAACAGCAAATAAGCATGTACTTCATTGACATTCATCGTTTTTTTTTGGTGTTTTACATTTTTCTTTACATTTTGCATTACATTTTTTTTGAGTATATTGTAGCGAACTTCCATAACAACATGATGTTAATTGTTATAGCAACCTTAAAAACGATAACACTTTTGAGTAGAGAATAAAGAGACCAGTGACTGAGTACTATTATTAACCAATAATATAATACCTACTTCATTGTTTATTCGTAGATAAAATATATTATTTGTTCGTAACAACGCTGTTAGCTTGTTAACTGCTTTTCGTAAATTTGTATTGAGAAGGTAACGTTATGTTTTTCAATAAAACATCTTTACCTTTTCAATATGCGTCTTCTATAGCATATCTAGAGCGAATACTGATGAATTGAGATTCATCTTCTGGGAGCGAACGAAGATTTTTGAATTGAATATGAATGATCCACGAAAATGAGGCTATTTGAGTAAATACCCTCTTTTCGACTAAAGGACAATTACAATTGCACGGAAACTAATGTTAGTCGTAATTTGCATAACTTTTAAGAACCAATTTGATTAATATTTGATTTTAATTTTTATTGGTAATCTTGTTTGCGTCAATTACAAATAAAATATTCGTGTAAATACTGATAATCTGTAGAACTCGTTAAAATTAATGGCGTTTCTAAGCATGATTTAAGCACGAAGTTACCCACTTTCTCGCAATACAGGCTGAATTATAGATTCTTTTACTGCTATTCCCGTACTTCAGAATGCACAGATTTACCCGTATAAATCACGGCCAGATTTTAATTTAAGAAACTACCGCCAAAACAAAAATTCTTTCCGTTTCCTACTTTACGTTCCGAGCCCCAATGTTCGCTGCCGGTGGAAATTTAAAATAAAACTCATTAGGTGCACGGCAAACGTCATAAATTACGTCATCAATAGGCGAGAGCACAGTAAATCACGACAGTCGCGTATCCATTGCGCTTAACTTTAATGTCAGGGAGAGTTTACTTGCTAAAAATAGTAGTAGGATAGCATAAAAATATTGGGAATGTTATTTCCGCGTAAACTTGGCCAAATTCACTTGGAAAATGAAGAGAAAAAACAACTAATAAATACTGAAATTTTGTTGCAACATAAATTTACACATTCACAGAAATCAAATCCAAAGCAATGTATGAACACTATATTCGGGGCACTAAAAGTATTTATTGGAAGTGAATGGAGCAGTTTTGATGGGTTTAGGAAAAAATGTTTGTTTGATCAGGCAATCTGACCGAATTATCATAGAAATTACATGTGAAGCTGTATCTTGTTGTATATTTCTTAAGTCATTTTATATAATGGAGCAGCTACGAAACATATATCAACTAAATTGTATTGTTTTGTATTCTTATGCTGTGGAGAATGGCTATGTGAATTGAATAACTTTAAATAAGCAAATAAAAATCAGTGTTAGCGTTTCCTGACTTTTAGAGATATAGGAAAGTTGTGTGAACATTAACCCAGTTTGATATTAAAGACAAAAGTTTTATTTTCCTCGGAAAAATCGTTTCCACATACAGTTAATCTAATAGATTCCCTACAATTTTTCACACACAATTAAGTTTTAAAGGATTGTGTCATTAAGGCCTGTGTTAAAGATTGTGTGTTCCTTGGTTATTTCGAGACATTTTTCTGTGAGTTTTTTGCTGAACTGAGTTTTTGACGAAAAATAATACTCGCCATTGAAGCGACCCATTTAGGAAAATATTTCGAAACGGTATGTGAAAGTTATATTACAAGTCATAAACTCAACACATAAACACCCGTACCGCTATCTGATACATATTTAAAAGGCATGGCAAAAATGCCTGTAATAGGTGTTCATGGTATATTGTTAGAATCACCCTGCAAGCGAGTGCAATAAAATAGATTAAGCATTAGACCACGTAGTTTTGATTTAGATCTCGTCAGTGCTCCTCCGAATACAAAAGCTAATTCCATCGCGGTTCGCTATTCAACCTGTATTGTACAACACCTGCGACAATGGACTAATTTTAACTCTCCCTAGTAGACAAAATTGGATGTAGCACTGCCGGGTGTCAAATAACACAGGTCGGTACAGCAGATACCGATCTAGCTTGGACAATCCATGGATTATCCCCGTCCCGCTAGATGTTTCGATGTGCTAAGCAATTTAGTGGTGATTCCATGGCGTGACGCATTGAAAACATCGAGAAATGCCACAACATAAAAAACGCACATGTTTGTTGCATTTTTTAAATAGCGGACTCTTGGATCGGATATTCTTGCTAATGTGGTGCTGATCAGTTTATCCCCGGACTCGTGGAAACACGTTAATGTGACCCTCTATCTTCTCTTTCCATCTTATTTTAAAGATATTAGACGTATTAGTATATTGCCATCAATATAGAAGGTTTTAGAAAAAAAATAGAATTACAACTTCGTGATTTTATTCAGAGTAGTAACTTGTTACTTGTACTTGCTACTCAGTATGGCTTCAGACTAGGATGTAATTGCAAGACTGCTTTACTAAAGATCACTGATGATATTGTTAGAGCTAATGACTTTGCTATGGTCATTGAGTTGCTTGTTTTAACTTTTACCAGGGCGTTTGAGACAATTGATCAAGAGACTATGCTAAGTATTTTACATTGTATAGGATTAAGTAATAATAGCTATAAGACGTTGTTTGGCAAACCGTACACAGTCTGTCAAAATACGTAATGAAGTCTCGTTACCCTTGGTAGGAGGAAGCGGAGTGCCACAGGGTTCCAGACTTGGACCACTTCTGTTTTCCATATCTGATTTCTGTTCTTTAAAAGTTACAGTGCGGTCAGATCATATGTTAGAAGGTTAGTAACAGTATAAAATCGAGTTTTTTGATTAAACACCGAGGCTCCCTGGATTATCAGAGGATCCAGCTCCGGGAAAATTAAAAAAAAATTCTTTTTTAAGAAATATGCATGTTAACTTTTAAACAAAACTTTTAATAAGATTTGGAGATCATCGAATCACTTAACCAAACGTTTAACCAATTTGGATCTTCCTGGGATGATAGTAAAATGAGTACGCGTTATGGAGGACCAATAACAATTTTACAGAATGATCATTCCTTGCACATACTCAGACAAGGATCAAATTGTGCATGTTTTTAATTAGATCACAGCATGAAGGGTTGATTTTTATGAGGAAAAAGGACATAGAGATACTTAGCTTAGCAAGCCATGCATCGCCATTAGTCGAAATAACAATTTAGTACTATCATATCAGGTTAATTTCTTTTCTACCTCTATGCCAAAATAATACTTACTGAGTTATACATATTGGACCCAGGAACAGGAATTTAACTGGGCAAACTTTAACTGTTTTCTGGAAAATGTGCTTTTTCAATTTCATCCTTCAAACTTCAACAGATAGGGTAATAGTCATATATAGGTTTTTTGCTTCTACCGTGGTAGATACGCTGAGTTGCCATGACTTCTCTAAACATGTTTTTTGTTTGATAGAGGTCCGCTGACTCGTGTTAGTCCAAGTAAAAGACTAAGAAGAGAAGTCATTTTTGATGCCTTCGCTACCTGAACTCCATACGGAGGAGAGTTGCCCTTATTTTACAGCTTACCTTTAAACAATATATAACCTTCATAAAGCAAATGTAAATTTACTTAGTAGTGGATGGATTATGTTCATAATCTAACACCAATAGAAAGTAAATCCTACAATAACTAGATTACATACATAGCACTGAACAATGGTTCTGATACATTTGAATATCTATTATCTGCCGAATACTTATATATGTACATGTTTATAGAAAGCTATATAATTCAACTTAAAACAACCTAATATTTATATAATTTTATTATAAAACTATTAAAATTCTATTTACAGTTACTGGCTACATAGTCTACATCATACTATTTAAAATGTTGTAAATGGTTCCCTCCCATAATCTTTATAAAGATTATTCCAAAACTCCATAGCTTGTTTCCGAGGGTTCTTCATAATCTTCATTTTCTGATCTATATCCAAATAATTAATGTTACCATTTTTATCTAAAGCACGTGGCCAAACTATATTTTGGAGAGCACCATCTTTTTTTGGCGTAGGATTGCTAAAATTGAAATGATGGAAAATTAGCGAAATGTTTGTGAGAAAAATGATCTTTATTTACCCAGTTTTGACGAAATTAGTTAACAATTTAACGAACATTTTTCTTACGTTCATATCCTCTTGATTCGAGGAGCTTTGGTCTTCGTTTCTAAAAACGTACCAAAGCTCTTCGGAGTGAGCAACTCCTATAAATATAGAATCAGTTTGCAAAATTTATTTTTGTTTCAGGTGGATCGTACCTTTAACTTGCCTAGCTTGGTTATCTAAGAAACTACCTAGGTCACCTTGATAGGAAAATTGATAAAGGTAAGTAGGTGCTTTCTTCGCCCTTAATTTTACTTCTTCGATTATACCCTTTAGAAATTGGTTATCGCTAATAAACTATAAACAGGCACATTAGCATTCATTAGTTTAGAGTTTCGGAAACATTTACATGTAATATTTGAGTTTTATTAGCAGTAGCTAAAGGATCCGTTTGAAAATAATAGTTCCGTATTTTATTTCCGACTTCCAATTCATCTGGATGCAGAGGTGGAATATTCATGTCTGCTGGTATAAGTCGTTGTGGTACTTCATAACTTATGAAAAGAGGTCGTATAAAATCTAAAACTGTCAAGAAAATAATTGCATGAAAATTTAAGTTATTTAACGTTAACTTTACTATATTGAAATACTGCCCCTTCCAACGAGTTGAAACCACTGAGAAAGGGAACGCTCCCTAGAGAACTAGAACGTAATAATTCCCTAGGTCCGACTGTCAATACAGCATCTGCATGGTCAGGTTCTATAGTTGGTGAGAATGCTAAGCCATTTAGAGGATCCACTCCATCCTAAAATAAACACGAGGTAATACCGACTAATAATGTCATTCACGTCTTTCGTTGTTGACTACCAAAAGCATAGCACTACGTTCTGCGAAATGCAACCACCGATAATCCAATTGTCTCAACTTTTTTATCAGTTCTTTTGTGTTACGTTCTATAATCCCAGCAGATGTTGCTACAGCATAAGTAACCGGTAAAGGATTTCTGCTGAGCGCCCACGGACACAAAGCACTACCACTGAATGATATTGCTCTGTGGAATAGTCCTTTGGCTTTTGGAGCTAACATCAAGTAACTAACTGATGCTGCGCCTGCACTTTCACCAAATAATGTAACTGAATTTGGATCTCCTCCAAAAAGCTTAATATTTCTTTGCGTCCAACGTAATGCTTCGATTTGATCTTTAAGTCCATAGTTTCCTGGTGATGCCATATCTGATGTGCTGAGGAATCCTGAAAATATCAAATAGTGTCTTTTTTATAAGTACTACAACCGTTTTTCATACCAAAGGCACCAACTCTGTAGTTGAAACTAACGACTATTACATCGTGTTCTAAAAGATAATCTGGTCCGTATATGCTTTGGTTGCTTTGCCCAAATTTGAATCCACCACCGTAAATGAATACCATGACTGGTAGTAATGTTGAATCATTTTTTTCTTGTCGATTCTGAAATGTTTAGCTCTTCTTAGTTTTTTTATTATGGATCTTAAACGTGTTTTTGATTTAAAAAACAAAACCTTGATAGATTCGTTCCCGAAATATTTACAGAAGAAAATGATAAAATGTTTATCAATGATGTTTTCTAAAGTTTTGATCACAATTCGCTTCGAATTGCTGCTGTATTTCACTAGATGTTAAAGTCCAGTTTTGTTCAGTAATTGTCAAAAGTTTGTAAAGTAGATGTTTTTTACTGTAGATTATTCGTTAAACCAAATGAAAAAATATATGAGATATTGTTGGGGGAAGGCGGATACCTTCTATTGTCCAAAATAATTTTAGTTTTGATTCGAATTTATCTACATATAATTGTAAAAGTTTTCAAGAATACATTCGTCACCTGATTTATACAGTGTGGTCATAAAGTTTGGAACCAAGCTTATAACCGCATTATTTTACATTTTTAGGAAAAACGCTCGGACAGGTAAATTTTCTTTTTTAAAACGCCATCTTTTGACATACAATTTTTTTCTATGACGTCATTGGTTTTTAGAGTGATGACGTCATCAACACTTTTTTAAATGGCAACCATATTATTTATTTATAGTTTTTGGTAGATCTTTATATCCTCCAAATAGTGATATAAAACAATTGGTATGTTGCATCACAATTTTTGTTAAATAATATAAATTTAGAAAAAAATAAGAAAATTTTATTTTTGTACAAAATTAAAATTAAATTAAAAAAATGCATCTGAACTTAAATTTATTGTAACAGTTAACGTAAATTTTCAAAATGGACCCTACCAAGCAACTGACACTGTCCCAGCCGAGTGTAAATGCTTTGCGATCAATAGTAATCTGCGTTATTCGCTCCAGATCAAAACAACAGAAAAAACACCCAACAACCAAAGCGGATCGTAAAAAGCACATGTACTGTTACTATAACACTAAACACTTTAACCCACTAAACACCAAACAAGTTTTAACTAAAACACCGACGCGTTTCAAATGCTGGCAATCATGCTGTTGAAAAAAGTGTTTAGTGTTCTACGTCTGCACCAAGAGATCCAGTGACGAACTTCTCATGTGTTTTTTCGATTCTGCTTGATGATGGGAATTTCCCGAAACCGGTAGCAAATTATTTGTTAATATAGAATCATGTGAGATATAGACCAACCTTTTTTCCCTTCTATTTGTGATCATCTACTCACACGAGTCATCATGTTTGATTTACTTTTCATGTTATTATGCAAAAAATTTACACTCTTTGCAAGATCCGCTTTATGACATTCTTTCTTCTTTTTATACAAATTATGTGCAACACTAATATTTTGAAATTGTTTCTATGGCGACAACGTTGTTGAATTATTTACTTCTATTTTTGACGTTAAATTAGTTAGACATTGCGTAAAAATTGTTCATTTTCGCTAATATAAAAAATGGCGCATTCTGAGCGAGAAAGAATCGAAATTTTAATTATGGTTTAGTATGGGGACAGATAAAGAACGGATGCACCTGCAAATTGTTTAACCATGAACATTGATAGACCTCCAATTGCCAGGTTAGGGTGACAAAACTAGTTGGAAAGTTTACCGAAACTGGATCCGTAAAAGATCGACCACGGCAAGGTAGACCTCAAGTAGGAGAAGATGTGAAATTAAATTTTCTAGAAGCAAGGCATCATGTTTTCACCAGACAACATGCGTTAGCCAATCAGGTGGCTCACTCATTAGTCGTCAACTTATTCAAAAAAAGAACACTATCATCTTTACAAAGTTCAGCTTGTACAGGAATTAGATAAGGGTGACGAAGATCATCGACTGCAGTTCTGTGAAATGTTACGTTGTGACCAAAATGCAAATTTCTAGGGAAACTCGTCTTCTCTGATGAAGTTACGTTCTAATCTGCTTCAGATATTGGTCGCAGACCAATCCGCATTAGACCGTCTCATACTAAGAAGAAAAGTTAACGTTGGGTTGGTCCAACGTATTTTTTGAAGGAAATTTGACTGCTGTGCAATATTTAGAATTTTTAAGATTTGAACTGGTTCCAGCGCTCGCTGTTATTTTCCCAAATCACGAGGATGGTGATGTACCCCGTCCAAATGTTTGGTTTCAACAAGATGGGGCACCTCCCCATTATGGTTTAGAGGTTCGGCACTATCTTGACGAAATATTTCCTAATAAATGGATTGGATGGAGAGGCATAGAATGGCCACCTCGTTCTCCTGACTTGACTCCGTTAGACTTTTTTTTGTGTGGTTATTTGAAATCGAAAGTGTATTTTAACAAACCGAATAATTTAGAAGATTTAAAACAACGAATTCGCGTAGAAATTAAAAATATCCCCAGACATAATTGAGGCGAGTATTGTTTACACTCGGCTGGGACAGTGTCAGTTGGTTGGTGGGGTCCATTTTGAAAATTTACGTTAACTGTTACAATAAATTTAAGTTCAGATGCATTTTTTTAATTTAATTTTAATTTTGTACAAAAATAAAATTTTCTTATTTTTTTCTAAATTTATATTATTTAAAAAAAATTGTGATGCAACATACCAATTGTTTTATATCACTATTTGGAGGATATGAAGATCTACCAAAAACGATAAAAAAATAATATGGTTGCCATTTAAAAAAGGGTTGATGACGTCATCACTCTAAAAACCAATGACGTCATAGAAAAAAATTGCATGTCAAAAGATGGCGTTTTAAAAAAGAAAATTTACCTGTCCGAGCGTTTTTCCTAAAAATTTAAAATAATGCGGTTATAAGCTTGGTTCCAAACTTTATGACCACACTGTATATTAGTTTAATGATTAATATATTTTTAGAAGCAAACCCGATTCCAAACATAACCTATATTTTCTATAAAATAAATATACCTTTGTGGTGAAAACATTAATGTATAGGCAATCTTCAGATCCAATATAAATAATTCTTTCCGTATCCTGCGTACATGTTGGAGCATCTTCTGTAGTACTGAGAACACCTGACCATTTTTCGTTACGAACGGGGTTCTAAAACAAGTAATTTTAGCACCCTATGACACAATCATAAATACATTTCGTATGCATTATTTAAAAGAAATATCTTACAAAACTTTAATAAACAGTTTATGCAGTAGATTTACAACATGCCTGTATACGAAATGGCGGATATATACCGTGAATTAATATTTTAGTGCGAATATTTCTATTTTATGTTCGCCTTTTGTAAGCTGGTACTGATGTCATGAAACAAGAGATAACTTTTTATTATAAATGTAAAATGTTGTTATTAATGCAATCACACTATAGTATTTGCGGAGTTTACGATGCATTTTATGACTTAAAAGGCATTCTTGATCTAATTAATTCCCCCCATGCTAGTGCCGAGTACATGCATTGTTTGTCTGAGCAAACTTTGAGAATATACGATATTTAAACGAAATTTAAATTTTATGAATTTAATTAACTCACCGAAAATCTCAAGTTTCCCAAGGGCGGTTTGGCATAAGGTATTCCTAAATATGCATAATACGCTAACCTTTTTTCTTCGGTATACATTTTTTTGCCTTGTATGGTGCCATCTTCAAGATGTACTTGTAAATTTTGTTTCTGGAATTGAAAACAAAGCAAAATTAATGTATTGTAATGTGATCATTCATCGTGATAAAATTGTGATTAAAAATCGGTGTTAGTTACAAGTTTAGGCTAAAAGATTTACAAATTAATTGTGACACACAAAGCACGATATACAGTACTGTGCGAAAGAAACGGGCACATTGATATATTTTACGTAAAGGAAATATTAAAGTACAAATTATAAGTATCTACAAGAAAATACAGTAACATATTTTTAACCATACAGTTTTTTTTATATTTCGTGTATCCATCTTTGGACTTAATAGTGTCTTTTATTCTATTACTGATGCTTTCGTATAATTTCTTGGTGAAGTTGCCTGGAATGTTGTTCTTGCATCATATCATAGTACGAGGGATCCCGTTCTCTTGATGCTGCTGTAAATACTTTTATTTAAGGTTAGAAGCATGTTTGGGATCCTTATCTTGCTGCAGTAGCAAGTTGTGCACAATTAAACGATGGCCAGGAGGTATCGCATGTTGCTCTAACAGAATTCGGTATTTTTCGGAGTTAAGTTTGAAATACATCCCCACACTTGAATATTACCGACCCTTGTTTAATAGTACCTTCTAAACATGGTTCTAGAAGGGTGGTGAATTCCTTCTAGAACACGTCGTCTGACAGACTGACGTCTGTTTGATCCACAGAACTGAAATTTGGACACGTCTGTCCATAAGACTTGTTTCCAGTCAGTATCACCCCAGTTTCGACGATCTTTTGCATATCTTAGTCTTTTAGCTTTGTTGCCACGTCTTAAGAGAGGTTTTCGAACAGCTACACACCCTCGTAATCCAGTTTTAGTTACTGTAGAAGCATGTACGGAAGATTCAGTAGCTTGTTCTAAATCTCGTGCAAGTTCTGCACTTACTTTTTTGTGATGCCGTAAAGCAGTTACTTTTAAAAAGTGTTTGTCAGTTCTGGTAAGCTTTGTGGGTCGTCCAGATTTTGATTTATCCAATATGTTGCCAGTTTCGTCGTGTTTTTTTAAAAATAATACGTTGCACACTGAAGCGAGAACACTGCACCCGTCGAGAAATTTCTACTTGTCTCTAGCCTTCTTCATGTAATACAAAAACTTTATTTCTATTCATTAACGATATTCTCGGCATTTTAGCTTTAATATTACTCTAAACACTTTAACCCACTAAACACCAAACAAGTTTTAACTAAAACACCGACGCGTTTCAACAGCAATGCTGTCATTATAAAGGCGATAATAAAACTAAATAAAAAAACAGTTTTATTATCGCCTGGATAATGACAGCATTGCTGTTGAAACGCGTCGGTGTTTTAGTTAAAACTTGTTTGGTGTTTAGTGGTTTAAAGTGTTTAGTGTTCTACTTCTGCACCAAGAGATCCAGTGAAGAACTTTTAATATTACTATTTCACAACTTTCAACACACACCTACCTTTATAATGCAGCCACATTTACTTTTTATTATTGTCTATTAAATTTATAAATTTAAATTGATTAGGTTAACCTGAATTAAAAAGATAAACAGTTGGTACGAATAGAACTTATTATTTCTCACACGGAAGTAACGCTCTGCGCGGTGTGTTTACTTAAGCAACACAATTGATAATATAAAAGTGTCAGGAATTTCTCAGAATTTTTTGCTGCTATATCAATTATCTGTCTTGGATAAGTTATAAACGTTATTAGAAATGAACGTGTTTTATGGAAAACTTTCGTAATATACTGATGTGCCCGTTTATTCTGCACAGTAGTGTACATCATGGCGGCTTTAAAAAAAAAAAAGAAGAAAATTGGGTAACAAAAAAATAAACGTCACAGAGAAAAAAAGAACAGGAGAAGTAAAGAAAGTGAATAAGAAAAGAACTGAAGCAAAACATGTTTATACAAACAATTCACATAACAGGAATTGCTATTTAATAGCAGCTTAGAAAGCCGTTACAACTGCACCACCATGAACAAGGTACTAGTAAGATGCTGCAAGACGTAATGCAAAACTGAGATGTTGTATCATTGGAGAATGGCCATGATCACAGTAACTGTTTGATAGATAGATAGGTTAAAATTAAATTAGAAGTTGAGAGTTTGAAGAGTTCTAGTTGAATATTTCAAATTATACTCGAGAATATGAGGTAAATTATTTAATTGAAAACATATATTCAGTTTTCATACTATATAAACATTTTTAACAAAGGGTTGTAGGTTCCCATACTTGTCTTACCTTGGACATGCATTGTATGTATAAATCGTATCTTAATATCATATTTATGTAACACATCCAATAACACAAACTAGTTCGTTCTCCTTTAACATTGACATAATTACTTTATTAATAATCGGTTCAAGGTTCTACATTTGTCCGCTAGTCGAGCGTGAATGCATTCATTTTCTATAGTTAAAATGCATCTCGACTTTTTTGTAATATGGTGTGTGTAATTGCGTCGGCACCAATTAGTTGGTTATTAGGTTAAGTGGTACATTCGCCGCATGATTACGGGTGCTGTTGTTGTACTCTATGGGTCATGTTGCAATTATGAGTGTAAAGATTTTTCAGCGCTGCAATTGCTGGCAATTTTCACTATGCAAATTCTAAAGTAGCACTTGATTCTTATAACGGCTTAGAGCTTCTGTATGGATACGACTTCGTAATAAAGCTAATTTGAAGAGAAGTGTACCTTTTCCTTGTTTACCTTTTATTACCGTTGTTTGGTGTAAGTGTATTGTTTTTGCAGATATGAATAAAAAATACGAATTTCTAGTTCTCATGAAATCGAAAGAATAAAGGTTGCTTTGTATTTCCTGTTTAATTATATGTATTAACTTTGTTTAATCAGTGCACATGTGACATCAACCTTTAATACTCTGTTAATTTATTATATTTTTGAAGCTATTCAGAGGTTGTTTTCTTCTACAATTTTTTGCGCATTTACTGTAGTATTGTAAATTACTTGAAATATAAGATAACACATTCATATTAGTATAAAACATGTTGCGGAAATAATGGTATTGTTAGAGAATGGAAGCATCAAGGTTAAGTTGTAAGCTATTTATATGTTGAATAATCGTGTTCTGCATGGTTAAATCAAGTTAAATTATAATTAAAATTAAATCTTGAGTTGCGGTAATATTCATGAAAAATCTTTTGAAGCCTAAAATTCCGATTTAACTAAGCATAATTTTACATGATTAAGGCCCGGTTTTTTAATCGGCGGTTAATTGTTTCTGTTTAACTGGTTGGTAGTTAAGCTTAACTTCAAGTTAAATTGCTAGCTTAGATTATATGTACTTTGACCTGTGCAGTTGGTTTAAACTGTGAGATCGGTAAACACTTTAGCCAGCAGTTTGGGTTTACCTGTCAGTTAAAATTTGTTAACCAGCGATAGAAAAACCGGGCTTTACTAAGGCTGCAAGTGATCGTTCACTGAATTTTCTCAAATTATACATCAAAAGCTTTAGAAGATGATATTATAAAGACATATATGCATATAGAAAAGAATTATATGGAAACGATAGAAAGAAGGTGTTGATGAAAGTAAAGAGAAAAATAAATTTTAATTAATGTCATATTTTTATTATCTGTTTATTAAGTGTCATTAGGCAAATAAAAACATAACAACAAATTTTGATCTTGATTTCCTCATATTCAAATGAAACTTTTAGTGTTGGGAAAACTTAGTGACCAATGTTCAGTGGGTCTTTAACTTAACAGAAAGTTTTTGATGGAGAACTATGTATGTAGTAGCAGCGGCGTCATTTATTGGTGTTGTATTTCTGATGTCCTAGATAGAAGCATTTCTAACAAGAACGTTAGGTGAGAATGGGACTTAATAATTAGATTATAATCTGGGTTGGGAAACTATGTATGTAGTAGCATATATAAGAAGACTTGTCTGCAATGGTCTGAATCAACGTACTCAGTCGTATAATCTAATATATAAGAAGACTTGTCTGTACTCAGTCGTATGCCAGAATTGCGTTCTATATTGTCGATAGACTAGGGGTTCATGAAAAACTCTTATATTTAATCAAACTCTTCTCGGGCATTTTACCCCACATCATACAGTATTGTAGGACAACTTATGATCTACCTCTCTAATTCCTTCTAAAAATATGTTTGTTCAACGAACGATTTATTTAAATGTACCGAAATTTTTTTTTCCTTTTAGGCATATCGGGTAAAATAAAACTGCTGGTTTAATCACTTGTGATGAGCTATCGCTACTATAATCGCCAACTTCTTTCTCTTTCAATTATGTGGTTAATTAAGTATTAGTCATGATCTTCAACATCTTGAATCGTATCGAAACGATAAATTTTCATTAGATCTTTCATGTCGGAAAATAAAAGATATTGGCAAGATCGGGGATGTAAGTAGCTTGACAGAGTATTTTCTTTGGTATGAATTGCTGAATAGCACACATATTGTTGTGAAGGCATTCAAGCAATTCCGACAGATAATTGCTTTAAGACGGCAACGCATTACTATCACTCTTAACCTGTGGAACGATGTCCTTGTGGATTATACCTTTCGTATTGATACAAAACCAGCCTTGTTACTATATAGTTCATTCTGAAAATTTTGCTAGCATATAAAATGTATTGTTATAACACAATGTTTATTACCTTGAATTGTAGTTGTTTTGTAAAATAAAATGTAATAGCAAATACAACAAATTATAGATTGCCTTCTATTATGAAATTTTCAGGTAACTTGCCTGATTAATGAGAAAAATGGGATATGACTCCAAATTGAAAAAAAAAAAACGAAGAATCTAAGACAAAGAAGAGCATTCTCTTTAAATTTAATATGCGAAAATGGACAATAAATATTTACAACATTTAAAAGGAGTGGACAGAAGTAAAACTGGTTGATTCCTTTTTTTCTATGTGTGGTGGGTGCTTAGTTGCAGTGACTTCTTTACCTGTATCGCTTGTTTGATCAACAATGCAACTCTTGCTGTATAGTTTTTGTGTGTAAATAATTGTGTTCAAATGGTCTTGTGACATTCATTGTTACGTCTGTATAATGCCGCGCTGTTAATCAGTTTGCTCCAAATAGCGAATGGTACATCGATCAGGATCTAATTCTCCGAGAAAAATGTCACCGTGCTTCAGGAAAGTAGCTTGGTTCCCATCGTTCCGCCACAACGACAGTTAACACTATTATAAGGACAGGACAATAAATATTTACAATATTGAAAAGAACTGAACACAAAACTGGATGATTTATTAAAACTATTTAAATAATACTGTAAACCAAAAAACAATTGAGTATACGAAAGATTTAAATTTTACTTAAGAGATAATATGGTGATGGATACGAATAATGTGCTACTCAGAGAAGTTGATTTGATTTTGTCGAAAGTAGGGGACCTAGTTAGGATTATCAAAGCCAGCAGTTTAATGCAAAATAATAAAATAATAGCCTATGTTGGGAAATGTTTAATAGATGAAAGACTACGTGCTGACATAGAAAGAGAATAAAATGCAATATGTAGCTAAAACATTTAAGGAAACATATTTTAAAAACATTTACTTAAACTTTCTGTGAGATTACAGACAATGTTGCCACCTTTATTGAACTGGAACTAATACATTTCTGGAAAAAAGGTGCTACTTTCCGATGCGTTGTGATGAACACATTTTTAAAGGTTAATGTATCTGAAGATGAGAGGTTGAAAACTGTTGTTCTAAGGTTAGTTTCATCGAAATGAACAGCTGTTGATCGTTTACCGACTTCTCTACGCGTAATTTGGAACAAACAACTTGAAAAACCGACACTTAAAATAGAGAAATAAGTTCTGTATTTGATTATTTTTCAATGCGTTTGTAGAAATTACGTCCGTTCTTTCTGGGTTTGAGAAAAAATTATAATCTTGTGTGGTAACGATTAAGCCCAATAACGTTACAAAGATATTTCCCGTCAATGCTACTACTAGATTACAGTGGTTTTAATTAGGTGAATATTACATCGTTGTCTATATGTAAAAATATGTTTTCATCGCACTGAAAGTGTCTCCAAAAAACAGCTGTAGAGATACGCACAATTTTGCAAGTGTTTAGTTGAATTTGTCTAATTGTTTAGTAGTTATATACTTTCCCAATGTATTTTTCACAATTGCATATCTATTAATATTTTGTAAATTACTGGTGCTTTAATTGCCTTGTCTCTTGCATTACTTTAATTTAAATGATTAGACATGAATAGCTTGCAATTGTCAATGGTCAGTGCTTTACAGGTCCAATAAGCTTAAGTTACATATTAAATGTTTTTCGAAAAAATCTTCTATTTCCTATTTTTATTAACTTAATGGAAATAGATATTTTATTTAATAGAACAGAATATGAATGAATATTGAAACCTACCTATATACATATGTGATATATTTATAACAAAATTATCAATACGTTTTGAATAATATTAATATATTTATATCGATTAGTGGTTAGATTTTATTAAAATTATATTGTCGAAGGCATACCAATTGATGTTCTCTCAAGAATGTAAGCGGTTCACTGAGTCCGCAGACAAATGTCAGCACCAAACACTTTATCCACATGTTTGCTCCTTTACCGCCGCTCGAGAACTATGGTTTTTGTGATTAACAAGAATCAAAAACCTTCCTTTCCGGACCTTGAAATAATATATGCAACTTGCGTTTATTCTGCAAAGTAAATAAGTAACTAATGTTGTTCGACATAAAATGTTTAATTTAATCTTATAAATTACAATTATATAAGGTACGTTATAAAAATTAATGTTGTTGAATACTAGAAATGTAATATAGAAACAGAGATATGCGGAATAATTTATTCTTTTAAGAGACCTTTCAGGTAGGTAAACGTATTCATTATTGTTTTTACAGTTTCTAGTTTATGCATACATTATACCAGCATGATTATTACAGATTATCTTCGTTACAACTATATTGAAAGTGAATGTGCACGATTTCGAGATGACTTCATAATGTTTAGAATTAAGTAATTTTTGTCTCACATTTATACGCATATAACGTTATAATTAAAATATGACGGTTTCCGTTGATGTAAATTTACAATTAAGCCTGTAGTCTCTCAACGATTATTTTTGGAGCTGGTGTTTTTTTCTTGTATTTAGCAACGATGCCAATATTCCATTACAGTCAGGCAAGTACATTATTCATGAAAGTTATATTCAACGACTGTACTAAAAGCTCTTTTCAAAAATCTATGATAAAATTTTAGTTAATTTAAAATGTAGGTTGAAATGTAAGGCTGAATACTAATTGCCAAAGAGGATCTCGAGTAATCCTTCATCTAATATGAAACTTTAATGTGTCAAACTTATTTGAAACTATACCTATAGGAGCAAGTTGATCTACGGATAAGGGGTGACTTGTGACATATCCCATTTTCTAAATTATTTAGTATGCTAAGAGGAAGCACTACCATTTGGGAAGCTATAATTCAGAAGTTCACTTTGTATACGCGTACATTTACTCTAACGTTTTATCACTGGCAAAAGGTCACTTAATCGATCAGAGCAGAGTGCGTATCAATCTTCAAACAGTAACGCGCCAAGCTATTGCTTAACTTTCCACTTTCCAAAGTTTTCGCCGATGAATGCGCGTTGGAACGGTTCCACCGATTCCTAGTTAAGGAATTCTCACCGAATGTTTGTAACTCATGTTTGTCGCTGTGGTAATGGACCTGGCCGAATGGGCGGCGGGAAGCAGATCGAAAGAGCTTTCGGAGAGGCTTTCCGTAGAAAAGCCCGTCTGGCGTACAGCTTCCCGGGGAAAGTTATTAAATTTAGTATTACGACGGGGTTTCGAAGCTGCAAACCCAATGTTCTCCGGCGGTAATCAGTTTGTCGACTTCGAGACCGCCCCCCGGGAATTGAATCTTTTCCTAAATCGGGGATCTGTACCTCTACAGAACCGGAGCCGGCGTCGAAATTCGAAAGAAAATTTTCGGATGTTCCTCTTCTTTCCCTCGATTACTTTTTCATTGAGTTAATCGTTGGATTTGTGACGTGTCTTTATGTTACACCAGGCAATCTTTATATAAAGGCAAAGGAAGTCGGTCAAAAGATATATCTAGATATATATTTTTATAGAATTGGTTTTTATTTGAAGAACAAATTTATTTTACTTAATATTGAGAAAGTGATAAAGTTATTCCTTTGGAAGAAAATTGAAAACTAGAAATGTTTTATTTTATTACCAGAGAATGGGAAAATGCCATTACAAGTTACTTTGAGGCAAAATTTATAGATATAAGATTTTGCTATTTAGCATGGCGTGTAAAATTATGAGGTGAGTTTTAGCTTTTTTTTTAATAAGAAATGTATAATCGAAAAAAGAGCAAGTATAGGAGAAGGGCTAGAATACTAGGTAATTGATGTTTATAACATAATACTGAATACTTTTAGTCGTGATTATCACTAGACTTTTTTTGGGAAACATGGTATGTCTATAAAATCGAAGCTAGGATGTGGGCATGTGTAGAGAGTATCATGACTTATCCTCATTACTCTGGATCGGAAAAATGTTCTTTGTCAGCCGGACAGAACGAAGGGTACATATCAAGTCATTCAAGAATGAAAGGTAACGAAATCATCGATCTCTTAGTAAGAGAAATTAGTTAACCACTACCAACAAATAATGTATAACGAGTCCTTCTATACTGACAGCCAAAAAAGGTTAGGAAGAAGGCTGGTTTCATAAGTCGATGGACTCATACTACTTACAGAGATTTGAAATGACGATTACTTATTGAAGAAACATTTAATTAAGAAACATTTAATTAAGTTTTAATTAAAACACCTAATCCAAGAGAAAGTAGATATTGTAATACAAAAATTGTGGGAATGCAGTCGAAAGCCCTGCGTTGTTTGTGATTCTTGTTTGGTCTTTAGTGAAATATTGCACAAAAGTTTGAGACTCTTGTGTCAATCTATTGTAAGCTGATGTGTTTCTTTACCATGAATAGTGTTATTGTCAAAAGAAAACGAAGTTTTTGACCAAAAAAGTAAATTGTGTCGAAATTATCTCTAAATTATGATACGTAATAGCGGAAAAACTTGCTAAAGAATCAAGTTTGTAAAATAATGTATTGCGAAATTTGGTGCCTAAGAAAATAAAAAAGCGTTTAGAAAACTGAGCTCGTCAGAGATAAGTGTAGCACATCGTGTTATTCGATTTTACATCTTCGTATTGTTTATATGAGAAAACACATGTGAAGGACACAGTACGAGGGTGACCTGAGATTTCCGAAATCAACACGAAAAACACGGTATTGGCGTGGTTTTTTATTTTTATTTTTCGATGTAGTCTCCTCGCAGATTAATACACTTTTTCAAACGGTGCTCCAGCTCTTCAAGCCGTCGGAAAAGTAGGATGTTTCGACGTCTACAAAATAATCATATGTAGCGGCTCCTCATTTGAAGCAAATCCCTTTCCTGCCAGCTGGTGGCTAGGTCCGGTGAATATGGAAGATGAGAGACTAATTCGTAACGCAACTCATTCGATTTGGACACGACGATGCAGGATGAATGAGCCGGTGCATGGTCGTGGAGGAAAAGAATTTTTTCCGCTGCAAACGAGGCCGTTTCTTCTTCAATACTGTATCGGAATCGCGTCAATAATTCGCTGTAGTATTGCCCCGTGATCGTCCTTCCTTTCTGCAAATAGTTGATGAGGATCTCTTTGGGAATGCCAAAAAATGGTCGCCATGGCCCGGTCGATGGAACGGTCTTTACTTTCTTCGGAGCTGATTCGCCCGGAAAAGTCCACTGCTTCGACTGTCTCCCGTATGTAGTGGTGGCTTCAGGTGTCATCCACGGTTACGAAACGCATGAAGAAGTGCCTTGGATTACGTTGAATCCTGGCCAGACAGTCCTCCGAAACGGTCACCCGATTTTGTTTTTGCTGCACGAAATTTGATTTTATCAATTTTTGCGAAATCGCCTGACTTGCTACACAAAACACACTCTTAACCAACAACTATTGACAGTAGACGTCTGAAATTTTGACAATTGCTGTGAAAAAGGTTGCCCTTGCCGACTAATAAATCCACTCCAACCTTCCTGGGCCATCTCTTGCCGATTGCGGAAACATTTCAGGTCGCCCTCGTGCAATTGTTCATCTTTGTCTGGGTCATTAATCAAAAATTCAATGTGACGAAAGATTTACTGGCGCTCCTATCTGTGAAGGGAATTATGACAGTTCATGGTGCACCTACATTAATGGGAAAAAGTCCTAGAAGCAGAAGGAATTATTACTACATTGGTATATAGATAATACAATGTGTTTGGACATTTTTGTTGACAGACATGACTATCTTCTGTTTTAATATTCACTGATCTAATACGACAAAAACAATAATTATTGTTTTCTGAAATAAATTGATTATTTTTTATTGTTTTATTGACCTAGAAGTGGAAAGAGATCAGGAATTAATACCCTTAAAAAGGAAACATTCTTTCATTAAAGACAAAAATTTGAAATGGTCAAAATTGTGTTTATAACGGTTGTCATCCGGAGGACATTCTTCATTATTCGAGAAACGATTTCTGTTTCTTGCCGTTGCAGCTGCTTAATTTGTTAAGGAGAATTTATACGCAAAAATTATTAAACTTGAGAACGTTATGAATTTTATTGTCTTTCATCAGTAGTAGAAGAGAATTGAATCTTCTTCAACTTCAAGAGCTTGCGGCGCAAGATTACGAAGCGAATTACATTATCTGTTTGATAAGATCAAAGCTTTTTGGTCAAACTCAATATTTGGGAGGCACAACTTATGAAAAAAAAACATAAAATATATATGGGCATTTTTGCAGCATGTGAAGTTTCGAAAAAAAACTACATATTGATTTTCAAATATTGATGCCAAAATCGACAAATTAGTCCAGGAACGAATTAAAAAAATTCAAAATCAATGTTTTTCTTTTTATTAAGCATTATTTTTTCCGTATACTGTGCATGTAAACTTTTGCCTATGTGAACTGTAAAGATAAAAACGGTTTCAAATACACAACGTTTCCTGTGTGCAATGTCGAATGCTACATTATAGATGTTGTCTGATCATCTAACAATTTCTGCAAATGTAACATTATTTGTAGCCATCACAGTGTTTATTGATTTAGGGACCTGCTTTTGATTTGCGAGGAATGACACTTACACAGTGATATCGATATCGATTTCGGCATGCATACAACCTTATTTTATCTGAGAGTACTCTATTTGTTGTTTGATGTCAATGTCTGTTTTCCATGTTTCGATTTGATTTCAGCTTACTGACAATTGAAATTTACCATAGAATTTATACGTGAATATGAGTACTATAATACCAAGATCGTATATCCACCTGTATTAAACGGTGTTTTCATGATTTCTACCCATAAAATCACTCGCGGTAGTGTGAAAATTTAGTTTATAAGATGCATTTTGTGTGTGACACAATTTTTCAATTAGTTAACAATTATTAATAAATACATATATGTATATCGTTTGTATATTTTAAAAGAAAATCTTTTATATATTACGTATATTCATGTATCCCTACATTCAATAAGTATACAATTTCATTTAATCGCATTTTTACCGTTTTCGCTTTACGACTTTGCCAGAATAGATAAGAACGTATCATCGTTAGGAAAAAAAAGGAATACAAGGAAAAGAGCCCGTTGCCACGGATATATAAAATGAGAAAAGGCGAAAAAGCGAACGGCTGAGATAGGTTTTCGCATAAAATTACCAGCGGTGTCACACTATAGAAAAAAATAAAATCGGACAAGTTGAAAAAGTTTTTCGATTTGTCTTTCTGTACAGTGCAGCGGTGGTAGTCCCTTTCACCGGGTTTGACGCGAACCAAAGCTACATAAAATTGTTATCTTGGTCGTGTAGAACGGTTGGACAGGCCATCTGAGTGCTACATGAATGCAGGAGCGGCGACCCTCACTTGTCTTTTTCCCGTGGGGGATGGTCCAAAAACCCTCAACGAAATAAATATAGATGGACGTATGAGATTACGTACTCCTCTTGTGTTTCCCTCTTTACGTTCGTGACGGCCTTTGTTTTGTTTTAATTCTTTATATTCCGTGTTCGCATCCATATAGATGAATAATTAGATTGTTTTGTTAGCATATTTGTATGTAGATATATAATTTGTACCATTTTACTAAAGACACAGTATTAATTAAACTGTCAAGTTATTATCAATAGTGCCTACTGAATTATTCATTTTGTTCACTCTGCTCTTATGTTTCTGTTGGTTGTGTAATATTTGTGTTAAACCCAGGCACCTTACAAACTCTATTTCAACAAAAGATGTGAAATTGAATCTGTAGTAAAAAATAAATGAGATTATAATTAGAGACAGTAGCTGAGTAACTTTAATAAATGGAAATATAGGTCAAATGTTCTATTAAATGGGAAAGGTGTTTTGGGGGCAATTGAAACAGACAAAGACACGCTAATTGGAGGTAACTAGAGAAGTGAGTGAAAGGCAATAAGAAAACGAAATCCTTATTAAATTATATCGTATATGGTCATTCACGGAACTGGTTCGTTAGAACTTTTTGATGTTCTTGAAATTCAACATTTCTGAAAACTTGTAATTATAACTGATATCATCTGAACTCATCAGCAAAATTATTTACGTCATTGTACCACTTCCGGTGTACCGGAAGTTGACGTCAACTTTCTTAATTTAAATAGCATGGTATATTTTTTATGAGCTTTTTGTATTGGACATACAATTCTGCATCAAAACTTATTAAGACACCCTATGTCAAAAATCAGCCGTTTTTGAGTTATTCAATTTTTTTCAAATATAGGGCCAATTGCAATGTTATGTTCAAAATTTTGTATTTCTGAAGGCATTGCAGCTAAAGATCTCATATTTGGCATGTTATTAGCCAAAATAGTATACATAAAATTTACGTCCTAAAATTTATCATAATTAATACAGGGTCGTCAAAATTAACGTTCATTTCAACCAAGTTCACATCGATGAAAGTCACTTTTTTTAAATAGAACACCTTATATATTATTACATTTTTTAATACACTTAATAATTCTCTATCTTTCCTTATTAAACATATTAGCTTGAATTTTTTACGGTTTCCAAGTTATAAGTACTTTTCTGGTGAAAGTCAGAACAATATGCTTTTTAATGCGTTTAAAATCTTAGTAATCCTTGAATATCAAAATAATTGATATTGCATTTGTACTATAAATACACATAGATTATATCTGTCAAGCAAAATAGCAAATGAAATATTTTACAGAAAAGAAACCACATTTTAGATTTATTTTCCATTCAAGAATGTAATAGAATTATGAATAGTACATGTACAGGGTGTCCCGTTTCAACGTGGATCTTAGATATCTGCCACATTTGTGAAAATAGAGAAAAAAGTTCTAAAGAAAAGTTATCCCAATTTATGTCCTGCATAATCTAAAAATATTTTTAACTATACAGGCTGTCTAGAAAGTAGGTAGACACATACTTGCTCCGTTATTTTAAATGGGACACCTATATATTTTGGCATTTTTGAATAGTACGCCAAAAAATATTCCCACTTTATATAAACTACGTTACCCCTATTCCTAACAGTTATGGAGATATTTTACGTTTTTGTAAAAACTATCCCGATTCGGTGTTTTTCGTATGCCGCGATAGCTTGATCCTGAAAATAGGTATCGAAATGAAATCAAGAATATGTAAACTATATAGTCGGGGATAGACAATGACATCAACAGAAGATGAATACCTACTTCCGGTTGTCATTTTAACGCATTTCCGGAACTTCGTCTCTAGATAACTTCATTTTTTTAATTGCGTCCTATATATTTTGTTAGATCGATAGATTCCTCATTATAATACCTTTCCATTCATGTATATGAAGTACTATGTCTTCTTTTAACTGTACAAGATATTTCATTGTTTTTACGCAAGCTACAAAAATGTTGCCTCCAATTTCGAGGTAACCTTGAAAATATTTCAAAAACAAAAGAGTATGCATACATAATGTTCATCAATCTTAAAAACAAGAAAAATTAAACAAAATAGCGTTGAAAATGACTAAATATGATCAGATCACGATGTCATATAAAACACACTTAACTTATTCCTTTCCAAAGCTTTTTGGTTTAAGATTCTTTTTGGCTTCTTGTATTGATATTTTTTAGGTCATTTTGCATAAATGTCTATCTCGCGTCATATACTCGACATGTACTACTCACAATTCTACTACAGTCTTCATGAATGGAAAATAAATCTAAAATATCGTTTCTTTTCCGCAATGTATTTCATTTGTTATTTTGCTTGACAGATATCAACTATCTGTATTCATAGTACAAATACAATATCAATTATTTTGACATTCAAGTATTACTGAGATTTTAAATGCATTAAAAAGGCGTATTTTTCGGACTTTCATCAGGAAATCTCTAATAACTCGAAAACTGTAAAAGATCGAAGCCAATATGTCTAATAATCAATGATAGAGAATTATTAAGTGTATTCAAAAATGCAATAATATATAGGGCGTTCCATTTAAAAAAAGTGATTTCTATCGACGTAAAGTTGGTTGAAATGAACGTTAATTTTGGACGAGCCTGTATAAATTATGATAAATTCTAGGACGTAAATTTGATGTATGCTATTTTGGTTAATAATATGCTAAATATGAGATCTTTAGCTTTAATGCCTTCAGAAATACAGAATTTTGAACATAACGTTGCAATTGGCCCTATATTTGAAAAAAATTGAATAACTCAAAAACGGTTGATTTTTTACATAGGGTGTCTTAGTAAGTTTTGATGCAGAATTGTATGCCGACACAAAAAATACATAAAAAATATACCATGCCATTTAAATTTAGAAAGTTGACGTCAACTTCCGGTAAACCGGATCATTTTGCTAAGGAGTCCAGATGAAATCAGTTATAATTACAAGTTTTCAGAAATGTTGAGTTTCAAGAACATCAAAAAGTTCTAACGAACCAGTTCCGTGAATGACCCTGGATATGTATATAGTGATAATATGTATGTTAGAAGATGTAAGGGACAAAGGGTCAGTGAAAGAATTTTATAAGCATTAGCAGATGAAAAGGAAGTGAAATCGGTAACGTCTCAATTGCAATATAAGCAAAGAAGCAGGTTAGAAGAGCAACAAGCATTTTTCTTTATTTAAAAATAAATTGCGAATTAGAGTAGTCATGAATACTGCAATTTGAAATAGGTAACGATTGTAAAGACGCATGTCGCAACTAATTTATAAATGTCATAAATTCTAATTTACTTGACAGACACAGTTTGACTACAGTTAAAACATTTAAAATGAAATTTCATTTATCAACACGTTATATTAATAATTTAAGCACGGACATGCGTTTACAAATTCATGACTATCCAAGACGTAAAGATTAATTGAATTCATGTTAGTACTTATGATTAAATCAGACTAATTGATTTTGTAGTATTTTAGCATATTAAATACTATTATACACGATGCTTCTTGCCGCTAGATTGGAACTTGTTACAAAAATAGCGCGACACTTCCATGAGATATAGATACAAAAGATAGTCTATTAGCGTTACGTCTTTCGTATAAATAGTAATACTATTCTTGGTATAAATACACACAAACAACTAATTGCTTCGTTGGATTATTAATTAAGTTTGCATATAAGCAAATTTCTAACTCGCCATGATAATAGATATTTTTGTGATCAAGTAATCGTATGTATATCTTAAGATAAACGCTACTATCATAATTAGAATGTGATGTTCAACTTAAAATGATAAAGAATATGTGGTGTAGTTGTCGGCGGGATACCCGAAGAGTAAAAGACTTAAAGTTTAATTCCTGATGGCTAGGATTTCTCGTGGGCAGTACCCCAGGAGCCTCGATCCTTAATGTAAAAGTAATTATTCTGTGGTCAGAAAGGGAGGGTTCGTTCGGTACCCTCGAATTCTTGACTAAGTCTTTTAAGTATGTTGTGCTGAGAGTGATATCTAGCACCTCTTCCCTTATCCTTGTTACAAAAGTGAGGGTATTCCCTATATTGTGTATTTCTAGGTTACTGCTAAAGATAAACTCTAGAACTCACCTCTTAGGTTGGTGTCACTGCTGCCCCAAAGAGTGTTGTGGGCATTAGCATCGCATCCTACGAGTAGTGGCAGCTTCGTTTTCTGGTAATACTGTGTTAGTCTCTGCAATTCGGGAGGTGGTGCCGGCCCATCTTCGTCGAAATAACATGAGGCTATTATCACTTCTTGATATTTCTCATCGTATACGAGGCGTGCTCGTATAGGAATGCGGTCTCTTGTTATAAATTCTGAAAGACAAGAGTACTTAATACTGTTTCTAACCGTGATACGAGCTCTAGGTATGTTATTGCTACTTTAGTCATATATTACCTTAGTGTTCTTACAGGTGAGTCCTCTAATCTGTTCCTGGATCAACGCTATACTAAGATGGTCTTTTGTGAACTTCTGGATATTACCGCCGAGGCTCCTTTAGCGTGATGAATGTTCACTTGGGCTACTTTGATGCCCGCCATCTGGACCACTAGTCTCTGGTGAGGGTTACGTTCTCATCTGAAGGGGTGATGCCCTCTTCTTCTCCTCTAGATGTCTCTTCTACTTCCATGATGGTCTCAGACTTAGCATCGAAGGGCACTTATGCCTTCCATCTCTTCAGCCTGGTTTTTAGAGTGGCTAGGAGTGTTTTCCTCGTCTTTGTCCACTTTTTCGTTTTCTTCTTTTTTCTTCTCTTTCTGTCGAAGCCCATGTACGGGTATTTTCCCAGACCTATAGTGGATGGTGTGCCCGTTGTTCCTGATGGTTTGGCAGGATAGCTCGTCTATACCAGCCCTCAGGATTTGCCCCTTTTCTCCGTCCATGAGGCTGAGGACTTTCCATTGACTTGTTTTTAGTCCTTCGTTTTGTGCTTCTATCAGCTGTAGAAGCTTGTCGTTTGTCAGCCCTTGACTTCTGGGGAGAAAGATTTTCATCGTGTATGCTTTTGGGATGTCGTCTCCCTTGCACGTCGTCAACTCCACTCCCTTCCACTTTTCCAACTGGGGTACCCTCACTCAAAGCCACGTGCCGACTGTTGTGTTTCACAGTCAATGAGTATGAGTCCCGGGCGAAAGTGTATTCCTGCGAACTGGAGTTTATGTTCCCGTCCCGCGAACATTTCTTCTACGAGCTTCTTCCACGGCCGTTTGCTCGTTTACACTGAGAGTAGTCTCAGGAAACGATTATGGAAGGATCCTCTCCAGTTTGGCTGCTGTTGCATAACTTATCGTAGAAGTTTGCTTCTTCTTTTTCGGTGGCCTTTGGGCTGGGACAGTATCAGCCCTTTTCCGTTTTTTATCTTCTACAGGTGGAGTTTTTGTTTCCTCCTTTTTATATTCTATTGCCTTCTTCCTCGCTTCATCAGGTGCTAGCCCTTGAGCGAGGTAGCGCAGGTACCATTTGCAGCCTGCCCCACTGAGTTCTCGTCTCAGCGGGTCGTCGTTACCACCCGGTTGTCCTAGTGCTGGTAAAGGATGCGGATTTTTTGGTAGCTTTCCTCGGGGATTTTTCCGAGATGCTGAAGAAGAGGGGCATCCCTCTTTTACCTTCTTTACTCCCTTGTGGGGTATTCTCAATTGGGAGGTTAAAGAGTGCGTTTCCGGTTTGGATGCGGTGTGTTCCCGCTGTTGAGTAGGTTTATTTTGTTTTGATTGCTCTTTTTCCATGGTTGATTCCACGAGTAGCTAGGGAAGATAAGTCCGCCGCGACAGAGCCCCGCATGTGGAAGTAAAGCTAATACAATGGGATGTCGGCCGGTGTCCTGATGACGAAGCAAATATTAGTAACAATTTTGAAGGAATTTTCGGTTTGTTTAGAAGATAGATTTTGAGACTTTTAAACCAGTTCTCCAGATAATTTTGAACTGAACTCTTTGTGTTCTGGGTTATAATTGTCGAACTGAAAATGTCAATAGTTATGTGCTTTCTCAATTTAGTTTTATAGATATATCAGAAAGCTACCTAGAGGAATCAAATTACCAATTTACAAATGGAAGTATCTTTTGATCGTTCGATCAAATAAGGAAACACAAGTTACTATAACATCTAAGTTCTGAAACATGTTCCACATGTCCAGAAACAAGTTAAACAAAACAGAAAATAAAACATAATAAAGCTCAGTCTATAAAGCATTTGCGTAACTATTTCACTTTAGTTTCTCATCAATAACTACTCCTAAAACGTCGGCAGATTCATGAAAAGTTGCAAACTCATTATGTAAGTCGAAACCAGAAATTTTATGTACCGAATAATGTTTAAAAAGAATGAATTGGTAGAATTTAATTTGTTAGACAATATCCAATGCTTAATAGAACCATAAACATTTGCGATCTTGTACACAACTGCATTATGACCATATTTCCCAAGATTGTAGAGTAATACTTCGTGATGAACATAATATCCAATATACTATATTAGCAACAATGATGAGTTTAGTAACGAGACTGCTAGAAAACTGGTCGATGGTTTAAACGGTGCGTATGTTGGCAGTTATAGTTTAGCTTACTGCTACGAATGACTATAGCGCTCTATTTTTGTTATTAGAGCCAAGTGTATAGATATTAGTTGCTTTCCATTTACATTGAAAGTAAGATATAGTATACTTTGTTATATAGAAAAAATTCTTCTTCTTCAGAATCGAGAAAAGTTATCATACAAAATCACTTTAAAAATAATGGGTTCGATGGTTCTCACATCAACATTAAGAGACCATCACATGAACCACAATTTTATTGCAATAGAAGGCCGCAGTAAAGTATTCTAATTCATGCTGCATGTGACCATGAGAAAAGGTTCTTAGACTTCTTTGCTGGCGAAGTAGGATCACTTCATGATGCACGTTTACTTAAACGATCCTCACTATATGCAAAAGCAATCAATGGTTTCCTTGGAAACAATTATTTATTAGGTGATTCTGCATATCCTGTGTTAGAATGGTTAATACCACCATTTTAGGATAATGGGCACTTAAGCCAAAACCAAAAATTATTTAATTATAAGCATTCATCATCTAGATGTGTAATAGAAAATGCATTTGCTCTTCTTAAAGGAAGATTTAGACGATTAGGCTTTTTTGATAACGACAATATCCCTCTTATTATCGAGTGTACCGTTGCTGCAGCAGTTCTATATAATATATGTATCGATTTAAATGATGAAGTGATTGTAGAATCTGAAGAAGACACATTTGTAATGCCTTATACTACAGACTTAAATCAATCATATGATAAGGAGATATAAAATATTTTGTAATATGTTTAATGTTGAAATGTGATTTTGTTGTTTGTTTATTATATAAATAAAACATTTTTATAAATCAGCATTCAATAAATTAGGACATCTAGCGTATTTAATCGAAAGTATATTCTTAAAATAAAAAAAAACATTTATATATAATAGGAAACAAACATTAAACATTCTCAAATATAAACATACAATGAACAATTTATTGTGAAAGCTGCACCAATTTTTCTAGGGCTATCACTTTAGATTCATATAGTTTCAATTGTTCCTCTTTTAACTTCACTTTATCTTTCAGATATTTGTCATATGTTATATGTCTGGCTTCTTAATATTGTTTTTTTTTAATTTTTACATATTCCATCGTATTCCAATCTTCGTGGTGGTTTCTTTTGATTTACACTAGCAGCTTGTAAACTTTGCGATTGTGTGCTTCCATTGCCACTACCATTTTCAACATCATTTGTTACAACACTAGGTTCTATTACATCTATTGTGTTTACGTCGATGCAATGAGGACTATTATTATTGGGCTTATCCCCTAATAATTCATCAAGTCTGTCAAAATATGTAAATTTTATAGGTTGCCTACTACTTACTTTTTGTTTATCTTTCGCAGATTTGTTTGCACTAAATTCTCCCATTTCTTTTTTATTTTACTACTTTCCTACTAAAGTAGAAAATAGTCAAAATAAATAACGACACGATATTAGATTTAAGACATACAGAAATGTTTTGCTGATTAAGTCTTCTTTTATATTTTCCCAAAACTTTTTTCGCTTCATTGGGTGATACATATCCTCGTACCGGCTTTCCACTGCAGTGATTAGTGATAAAGTCTCGTTATACGTCCATACAGATCTATTTCCAAAATGGTGTTCCTCATTCCGTTGGACAACTGAAAATTAATTATTCAAGTGTTAGAGTAACTAAAACATATGACTTCATATTATAAGAGCAAATATTGTAATACAGAAATAAACATACCCACCATTATTTTCATCCGTGTCTTCTGTTGTGAAAGAAAGTACATTTTGCGTTTCTTTCAACATTGGTTGATTATTCCTGTTAAAACTTAATTGGTTATGTGGGATCCATACTACGGACTGGTCGCCTAAAAACGAAATGTGAAATTCTCATATGAATACACTGTAAATCTACTATGCACACCTGTGTCTATTAACTTGACCTCTCCGCTGTTGTTTAATATCCAGGGCCACTTTACTGACTTCACAATTTTCAACGCATTTTGAGATGTATTTGCCATTTCGATAATATACAATACAGGTACAATACTACTATATAGAAGTACTTTTGTATTTTATACAAATGACAACTAGCAAGTTCTTTTCAAATGAAACCACATTCAAGTGAAATAATCTAAGAATAACTCAGATTTTATGTAAATGGAAAGCAGCTATTATTTGGTTTTATCTGCTTGAGTCTTAAGATTTTTTTATAGTTTTCATACCGCAAACAATTATTTTCAAGTTCAGGAAATTTAGAGCTGAGATCTTTCATTAGCGCAAGGTTATTCCTAAGTTCTATAGAATGGGAACAGACAGCTTTGACAAAATTTTATTGAAGGCGTTTTTCGATATATTTATAATATTTTTTGATGATCACAGTTACACATGTCATATAATACATGTGTGATTGTGATCATCGGGGAGTTGTTCTTTTTATACAGAGAAAAACCATTTAACTAAAATTTTGTTAAATTTGCCCACACGGTGTGACTTTATCGATTTTTTATGCGTTAATATAAGAAGTGAGAATAGTATTACTGAACGTCAAATATCAACTTTTGCAAAATTATTATTTAAGTATCCTAGCATAATAAAACAACTACCTTGTTTAGGTGTGTGCCAAGACAATCAGTCAGCGCCAAGTTTGGAAGCAGGGAGTCATCTCTGAATAATATAATCGGAAATACGAGGCCGGAAGAAAGAAATAGCGGAAAAGAAATATATAGCACTTACGAAAGGCGTAACAAAATTTTGATCAAGTTTGAAAAATTTAAAGAAACGCGCGTGTGGGAGGTGAAATGAAGGATAGGGAAACATATTTCGCCGAGAGAGCACGAAAACGATGAAATTTAATTAAGTAGCTATCCCATGCTACTATGTTTGTTTGTAATTATAGTTCGTTTGCATAGATTTACGTCATGTAGAAAAATATGTTATAACACAATTTGTTTCATAAACGCATTACTTTAATAAATATATATCTATATTATAAATATGATGTATTATAAAGTGGTGAAACCAGACTTTCCAAGTATGTCTTTGTCGGTCTATTCGGAAACACACACGGTTATTACCTTTACATATCGAACCCCTCTTATATCCGTACTTTCACCCCTAACAACACGTGGCTTCATAACAGGGTACTGTAATCATACGGGCTACAATCATCTCTCCACTGTCTCAACTTAGGGTCCTAACTACATTTCCGAAGTCAATCACCCTTCGTAACCGATCAACAGAAAATTTCCAACTGCGGGGATGTTTGATTGTGAAGTATGTACAGCGCGGGAGAGTTTATATAGAAGATAATTTTCCGATTGTATGTATAGGGTGGGTTGGTGTGGATGTTGCCGCATTTGCTCTGTGTGTTCAGCATTAAGAGGTTTTTTCATGGGGAAACAAGATTGATGTTTGTTTTAAATTTTCGTCATAATTTGACTGTCGAGGGGAATTAATTCACACTAAATTTATGCAATTCTTAAATGAAAACATTCTCAATAAATGAAGAATGTATGTAACTTGTGCCGATTGAATACTCTGAAATTGAATTAGTAAATTTCAATATAAATGCAAATATAAATGTGATAAAAGCAACATATCATAAAGCATCTTGAACCATTTTATGTTTATTTCAGCAACTTTTCTGTCTATTTTGAAAAAACTTCGCTATTAGTTGCCGTACGTGTTTTGGAAAATCAAAAATCAGTGATAAGTCGACTTTTTTTTTAATGAGAGCTTGTTTTATTTGTGCTTCTACTGTTTGATATTTTTACTTCAAGTTTTTTTCCAACATCTAGCACTAAATAACAATTATAAACTCTCTCTATTGTCCTTGATATGGCTGCTTCATTTCTTTCTTCAAATATGATAGAAACGTTGCTGTTCTTTCCTACCTGCAACAAAGTTGTTAGAAACGTCATTCACTTGAAAACCATAATTGCACTTTGAGGTTCATATTACATCTTAAAATCCGCAAAATTTAATAGCATGTTGCCAATGCCATTTTGATGATGTTTGTCGTGGTCGTTTTCATAACCTCTCTACCCCCACATTATAATTTTTTCTACTAGATTCAAACGATTCAAACTAGTTTTCCGAATTTGCTTCGCAAACCGATTGACTTAGAGATTTGAATCTGCCTGTAAGTGCTCATACATTTATACCTTATGTGCTAGACTGCAATTTCCAGATCTGCTGGTTCTGGATGACATCCTATATATTAATCATTTAAAAACAAGTTATCATATAAATTGATTTGATAACCTTTCTTTTTCTTAGCGATAAACATGAAGTTTATACAATTTATACATATTACAATCGGTGAGTGATTAAAAAGATTTTCAATTTTAACATTTTAGTAGAATTAATCACATGTCAGTATATATCAGAGGTTTAGACAGACGAATTGTTTTCGCTACACGAATGCGAACTTGTCGAAACCTCTTATGTGTAACGAACGATTTCCAGCATCCACCATCAAGAGCAGCCATTGCGTCGATTACCATCGCTTCGTTAATTCGCTGTCTATGGGGTGTGACTGGTATTCCACTACCTTTACTATTACTGGCAGCCCTATCGGCTGACTTAATCGCGCAAGTTGTTCGCCACGCTTGTCAAAATTATTCCAGAGGTTGAGAAAAAAAAGAACGACGAAGGGAGAAATACGAACATTTAAGTGCACAGAGGGCTAGAGGGAATATAGAACTTAATGAGGGTGTGAGGAATCGATTGAGCGGTAGATGTTCCTTTTTTTTCCTGGAGAGTTAAGATATTTCTTCTTGTGCGCTTGTTACGTATTTTTAGGGTTGCGTTTTATGATTATGTAACGCTAAGATGATAAGAAGTGATTTGTGAATGTAGTTTTTCTTATTGCGGTATAAAACTGGGAGAATTGATTATAAATAAAAGATTTTAACAGCAGAGACTATAAAAGAAACGGTTCTTGTATTTAAATTACCTTTTAGATACAAAATTCTGAAGCTGAACATTGAAATTGCAAAATATTGGTGCTTTTTGGCAAAACAATTAATAAAAGTGAGCAATATGTTATTATTAATAATAGAAACAAATGTTTAATACGGTTTAAAAGGATTATAGAAAAAAAACTGAAAACTATTGGTGAAACAAATCTACTTATCCATAATCCATATGTTGGTTTCCAGTAGTGCATAGTATTTGTCTTAATTTGAAGTAGTACAGTACTAGTAACATAGGTAATTATTGAAGATTCATATATTCGTTACAATTTCGTTAAAGTTTGCGTAACGTGTTACAACTCGGCAAAGCAGGATCTGAAATTACAAGCCTTGTGTCTCTTCAACAGATTTGCAACCTCAAGAGAGTTGGCCGATGAAATAGAAATAATGTCTGGAATTAGAATAAGTTTAAGAATTCTACATTTAAGGCCCTAATCTGTGCGATTACAAACAAGAACACCAAAACCGTTCTCAAAATGACTGAAAAAGAGTTATTTTTATGGATGAATCCAAACTTAATTTAAATCAGGTCAATGGTATTTTAAACGTGTGTCGACAAAGAACGACGAAGATTTGCATCAAAGCAAGATTATCCTCTGCAACAATATGTCTGCTAAAGAGGTGTACAGACAATACGATCGGTTGTACAATTCATTGTACAACTGTACTTGGTTTGACGGTTTATAGCTTTCGATCGTTTCGATCGGCTGTACAATCTGTTGTTGTTGGTTCGACGGTCTACCTGTTGACTTGTCTTTACGTTTTTATTTTAAACTTGTACTACGACAAATCGTACAACAGATGGTTTCGTCTGTAGGACGCTTAAGTCATATGATCTGGGACAGTACATTATACTTTGGTCGCAGTTATCTGACATATCAGATATCGTTAATAATTTTTTGGAACCCTTCATAGACGATCTATTTCATTTAGTTTTTGACCCCATTTTTCAGGACTATTGGACCCTTGGCTAGAGAAATGCATAAGGTTGTAACAAACTGTTTTTGAAATTGCAACACTGTCCAAAAAAATGTCCAACATTTTTCTTTTCTGTTTTGAATGAATACAACAATACATGGAGAAAAAGACTTGAACTCGATACAAAATTTTTGAGCTACTGTTAAGAAGTATGCGAGCAAATAAGGGAGGAATAAAAACTGTTCATTAATGCTAAACTGTAGATATTATAAAAGCGGGGACTGGACATTCTACATACAAATAAAAAATTCTGAACATCTTTTACATTACGTTGACTATATTTAAGATTTTTGTTATCAATTCATTACTTTTTCACATCAATCTAATTTGGCATTGCTCATATCAACCATTGGTCTAGTGTTCTTTTTCGTTGTTTAATAATAATTTATCAATTAAACAAACAAAAATAAACAAATTTCAATATATATTACGTTACTTTTGGCCTAGCTTTTGTGATTGTAAAAGACTAATTTGTTAATGTAAAAGCTTAAATTATAAAATAAATTGTCAACAAAATGATGATTACCAAAATCTGATCACTACTGTGTATACTATAGAAGCAGATGTTTAATACTGCTTCTTTTTCATTTACTTTTCGAACGTTTTTGTATGCTTTTGATTAACACACATTGGTCCTTCTGTTTTTGACAGTTTTTTGGTAAACCACCGTAGTAGCTAGGGCTATAAATTTTGTCAATTTTGAGTCTCTTCGTTTTAATATGTGCGAACGAACGATGTTTCGGCATCATACAGCGACCGGAAGTGGGATATTGTACAAAAATTATACCAGAAATAAAATCGAAGAACACGATTGTTATAAATAAAATAAACAGGAACTTATTTTTATTCTTATTTTTCGAGAATTTTATTTGGTTATGTTTAAAATAGTTTTCTCTGATATACGTCTTATTGTTGTTAATGCTGAGGAGTCATTCTAAGCTCAATTAAAAGGAATTACAAGGAATGACTTCAATAAACACATCGACAAGACACCTGAAAGAATTTTACATAAACAGTCTACCTATTTTTCTTAAAGAATACATAGATTGTTTGGTTATGTTTAAAATAGTTTTCTCGTACTGATATATAATCATAATACTTCTAAATTGTATTTAGCGTTTTACATCCTGCAATATCTTGCAGTTTGCTCGATTCCTGTTTTTTTTTTTTTGAGTATATAATTTCCATTAAGCTGGTAGCTCGTATATTTTATAGCTGCGGTTTTCTTTTGTTATTATCTAGGCATGTTCTAGGCATAAACATTATTATTTCAAAGTTATAAAGATCTTAGCTGATTCCTTTTTTCTTTTATATCTTTGTTGTCTTTTCTGCATTTCCTCATACATATTGTAATTATTTAGTATTAATTATGCATGGATCCGCAGTTTAGCCTATGCTACTGGTATTTTTGTGGTTTATATCTATAGCTACAGGTTTAGTAGGGTTACTTCTATACATAGAATTCGCTTGGGGTTATATTGCCTTTCTTTCTTTGCCTATTATGCCGGACAATTCGGAGTTATGACGCAGTCGCATGCATACTTTATATCTATTTTCCTTGGGTATCACTTAGCGTATTGTTAGCTTTTTTGTTTCAGTATGATTGAGATTTGATTTGGTGTCCGTTGTACGTTAACGTGTACTGCATTCAAATCATGTTGAGGTTGATACTTTTTATAAATATATAGATACCCCTATTTGAATACCTACATAGATAGTTTTTGTATTCAAAATCGACGCCGACTAGCACATTGAGTATTCAGAATCTCACGGTTAGGTTCTTTTGAATTAAAATCTCTAATGATCATCGTAAAATACAGAATATTTCCTACCAGATGGTACCAAAAACACTAAAATGTCACTTAAGTATGTACTTTTTCCCACTGAGGCCTTCATTTATTGTTAAAATTATAATATATATATGGTTATTATGAGTTGACTAATACTGCAATTTGTTGAACATGTTGAAATTCGACTTCAGCAATATTAAAGTTCGATCTCCAGGAAATAGGTATAACCACAGAACGGAAATCCAATAAAATATTAAATTTAACATACAAATTTATGGTTCGCGTTTTCTTTTTTGTTATATTGAGTATAAAATTTATGGGTACCTATAAACTTTCCTAGATTGTTTTATAACCTAGCCGGGCAAATGAGAAAGTGTAAAAAAGATTTTATGGAATATCACATCACGAAGTTATAACATTTAATGAGAATATAAAATTGTTTATGTGCGTTTTTAGTGGCTTTAAAACTTTGGAGCTTTGATCAGTTTCTAATTTATGTGTTGTTGAATAGGAACAAATTATCAGATTTTAACTGTTAATCATTTCCTTATATTATGTGTATTGTAATAAAATTGTATTTATCCTTTTAATTCTGTTTCAATCTTTCAAGATTGCAAATCCTGCGTGTACGACAAATATTTGTCCGCTGGTAAATCACCACAGAATTCGTAATAGCATTTCGATTTTGTGATTAAGTTTTCAACATATGAAGTACCCCTGATACGACGGCTTATGAATAAATTATGCAAATTTCTCATACGAAATACCTACCAGTACGTGTGACAAGTGCCAAGCGAAATATCAAAAAAAGCAATTCCGCCTGATTTACATCAATATGATACATTAAAACTTCTGGGAATGGATTTATGTGCAGAAGCTCTCTTGCATTCCTCCCCCACGGGATGTGCTCGTGGAGCGATATGCAAAATCGGGATTATTCCTCCATATTAATAACGACGAACTTATCATTGTTTGCTGTTTTAAAATTCAAATTCTGTTTTTGTTGATGACTGGAGACTAGCACCCGAACAATTTGCAGTAAAGTTGTATTTTATCCTCGAATTAATTAAAATATCCTGCGGATATAATAACTGCTATCATTTTTTATTTTGCAGTATTAGTTTGTTTTTAAAAATATAGGACAAAAACGACAGCTGCGTAATGTGTTAACGTAACGTTAATTCAAGTACGGTACACAGAGTCGTAAAATGCAACAGCCCAGCTTAATCTGGGATGGATGGCAGCCCTAATTTATACCATTATTAAATTGCTGGAGCAATAATTCCGTGACTTGCATCAATATTGTTTTATTACGATAATCATAAGGGAGGTATATATAATACAGATTGTATTTTTGGGTGATTTTATTTCTGTCTTTTGTATACTTCTGAATGTAGGTCACTCTTCTATTAAGTTTAATTTTTAGTTCGGAGAATTTTATCATAGAGATCAATAAATATAAATAAACAAAACAGGCGCATGAGATAAGAGCATTAATGGATTTTCTGTAAGGTTACATCATTACCGATGTGAGTGTGAACGGTTTTTGTCTTCGAAAGAGTTGTAAATAAATAAAAATTGAATTTTGTAAAAACTTATGACATAATAGGGGTTATCATTTCAAATCTGGGGCTCCTCCCAGTGGATGCATACAAATTTTGCGCTTCTCAGAAGATATACAGGGTGAGTTTTTTTGAATGTTTAGCATTGGGATCTTAGAAACTACTGGAGATAGAAAAACGCTTAAATGGCGAAAGATGCGCAGTTTTACGAGTTTGATTTAAAACTGCTTTTGTTTCTCCGATAAGTTTCATGGCTTATTAGATATTCATTATTATTATTTTAAAAAATAAAGAGGATATAGACATTTTTATGGTTTTTATGGAAAACAATTGTATTTCGAACTGATAAATACAAACCAAACGAAAACTTATTTTGTAATTGAATTGACACAACATTATTAATGTTCAAAGATACCTCCATTATTATTAATACACAAATTGCGCACTTTACGCCTATCGATGTCATTAAAAGCAACTAAGACAGTTCCTCTTAAATCGTCGATTGTTTCATATGTTATTTTGTATACTGTGACCTTTAGTACACCCCACAAGAAAAAATCCAAAACTGATAAATCAGGGGATCTAGCCGGCCATTCAATGGGTGCATTTCGTCCTATCCATTGATTAGGGAAGTTCAAATTTATATAATTTCTAACATTCAGTTGATTGTGCGGAGGCGCTCCGTCATGTTGAAACCATTGCAGCATTGCTCGGGTTCTTAAACGTAAATTATCTAACATTTCCTCGAAATCTTGTTGTAAAATATTAAGTTGATCCTATAACACTACACCAAACATTAAACCCAAATTTAATTTGTGGTCTCCTATGTTCAACGTGAAGTGGATTTGTTTGAGACCATATGTGCTCATTGTGCCTATTAAACATTCCACTATTTGTGAAACGAGATTCATCAGTCCATAAAATTTTCATTGAGAAGTGTGGATCGTTTTGACACTGATCCTTAAACCATCTACAAAAAGCTATTCGTCTGATGTTATCACCTTCATGTAAAGTTTGTGATACTGATAATTTGTAGGGACGAAATTTATGCTTCTTCAACACTCTGACAATAATGCGTTGAGAGGAGCCCATTTCTGTTGAAATTTGTCGGGTCGATGTAGATGGATTCTGAGCGACACTTGCTAATATGTTTATATCTCTATCTTCATCTATCCCTTTTTTTGATTTTGGTTTAACGAACGAACCATAATCTGCTAAATTATTCCATAATCTCTTAAAAGTAGTTGAATTTTTCTGGAACTGAATGTAACATTCAACCCATATCACGCTTTTCTACGTTAGAAAATTCCATAGCCAATGCACCGCTTATAGTTAAGTTAAAATAAAATTAATTAATAGTTAATTGTCAATGTTTGACAATTAACTTGACTTAAAAGTAAAAATTTACAGCTCTCACTTCTGTGACTCAACGTGAAAGCAATGTTAGTATGTATATTTATCTCGACTGCTCCAATGAACACTATTGTAACTCAGATTTTTCGTTTTTTGAATTACAAAACACCAAACATTTTTTTAAAGTTTTTATCTTATAAAGGGAACAATCATAGAAATGTCTATATCCTCTTTATTTTTTAAAATAACCATATCAAATCTAATATCATTGTAATCAGCAAAAATAAGCTTTTTAATGATGTCAAAATCAACTATGATTTCCATTAAAAAAAAAAACACAACTCGATAATGGTGAACGATAAGAAAAATTAGCTAGATAGTTTTGTTTGGCGTAAAATTATCTAAAACTTTTGTCTGAACACTTTTTCTCTCAAATTACTATTAATGCAGCATGTTTAAAGAAAATCGTAAAATTTAGTTTTCTTTGAATATCTAATAAGCCATGAAAGTTATCGGAGAAACAAAAGCAGTTTTAAATCAAACTCGTAAAACTGCGCATCTTTATCCATTTAAGCGTTTTTCTATCTCCAGTAGGTTCTGAGATCCCAACGCTAAACATTCAAAAAAATCACCCCGTATATTATTTTTGAGATAAATTGAATAACAGAATATGTCAATAGTAAGAAAACTGTTTTGAATAATAAAGAATATGTGTGAATCAAAAAAAACTAGAAACTGCAAAAGACATTTTTATTTAGGTGACCACTATGGAAGCTTCTTTCTACCGTAGTTAAAGTTATATTTGTTTCGTTGGAGTGTATGCTGTGCTCTACATGACTGTTGTGACTTCATTTTACTAAGGATATTGTGGCTTTATTGGTCAAACTAGACGGAGTTGATTAAGAAGTGGATTTTTTTAATTATTCTAGTTGTAGTACCTCTTTATCAATATATATTGTTTTGAGTGTATTTTTTTTTGTCGATATGTATTTTATCTAGTAATATTTAGTTTGGGTAGTCATTTACCTAATGTTACAAAATGAAATAAAGTATGAAGTTTACTAATGGCTTCTATTACATTTCGGAAGTAAGTTCCAATGTTATTATTTTAGATTTTATGTAAAATATCATGTGTAGTAACTAAAACTTCCTTCTAACTGCGATGATTTACGAGCACATTATAAGTTCAAAAAGTTAGTTGCGCGCGGGGTTAGGAAATATTTTATTAAATCAATTTACTTGGCTGCACCTGTACTTCGTTCTCGTTTAGTCTGGAACAAAAAGAAGTTCCGATTAATTCTGAAGTTTTGTCTTGCTTTGTAGGTCAAATAAAAGGGCAAACTCTTTTCGTAGAATCTTATATCGAGGAAGTTACGAAGAACTTTTCCGTACGTAGAATTCTTGTTAGTTGAAATAAATTCCGACGTAACTAAATAAAACACAAGCGTACCTTGGTTGTTATAACAAATAACCGGAACTGAAGGGACTACTAATTTAACATTCAAAGATGGAAATAAAGGCCAAGACACGAGAGACACATAGTTTCCTGAAGAGAGCACAGGAAGTCGAAAGAAGTAAGAACTATAAATGTAGATCTTGAAACAAACTCGCGTAAAACTTTTGTTATACTAAAGTGCTGAAAATTCACGGAAACTAAATAATATTGCTGGGTTTTATTTGAATTAATGAAGGTTTGTGATGCAGTTTTGGGTGTGGTACGTATATGATAATTTCCTCTCGTTGGGAATATTTTTTTTTTGTTTTTTTTTTTAACTACATGTTATGATTATATGCTAAAAAGAAAAGATATGCATCGAATTGAAATCTAGTGTGGGATGACGTCAAGGTGGTTTTTGGTGGCTCTACGTGACATGAAGAAAACAATCAAAAAAGTATATAAAATTGACTTAGAAATGATTCAGAAAAGTCCATGCATAAAATAAAATAGAGTAAGAGCACATAAGGGGATACTATCAACTACGACCAATTTTCAAGTGGAGAAAGGATACAGTTTGTATTTTATAACATACACACACACACACACATTAATTTTAAGGTAAGAGAGGATGGGATATTATTTAGGACTTTGTGTACAATCTTTTTTTTGTGTGGTGGGTACTTACATAGTTGCAGTGAATGCGTAACCTGTATCACTTATGCGGCTATCAACCCTCGCGGTGTAGTTTTTGGGTGTGTCTAATTGTGTTTTAAAATATTTTTTATTATTATATTTACGTAAAAACACTTTATTTTTCATTTCTGTCGTGTTTGACAGAACAATATATTAATTTAATATTAAAAAGTGATATATTTTTGGTATTTATAAATGAAATACAGCAAAAAAAATAAATGTTTTTAACTTGAAAAAGGACAAGAATTAAAATAGAAACATTTTACTCTCATCACCTTTCAAGTTAAAGATATAGGCATGAGAATAGGTTGAAAATATTTATATACATACAGTATCAATTACGGGAGAAGCTGAAATTATTGAGAATAAAAAGCACAGGATTTTATTTTGAATATGCTCAAAGCAGTTCCTTTCAGCAATGATACACTTGACTATCCATTCTTTCCACTGTTTCAAAACTCTCAACCAATCTTCTATCGGAGTACCTTCAAAATAAGCCTGAACTGCAGTATCAATCTCCTCTTCAGACGAAAATCTTCTACCTCGTAACTTCCGTTTAAGCTCAAAGAATAGTCAAAAGTCACACACTGCTAAGTCACGTGAGTACGGCTGTTGTTCTACTTTTATATTTTTTTCCAGCCAAAAACTCGCGAGTTAAAGATGGGACGATATGTCATCAAAGTGGAGCATAATTTCCTTTTCTGGAACTCTGCTAAACACCTCAGGCAAACATTTTTCAGTGTATCACTTAGCTGTAACTGTCTTTTGTTCATCTAGCTTAATTTCATTTAGTAAGCTCGTAGCTACTTCTGAAGAATACTGCATACATAACCAACATTCATAGCTCGTTGCTTCTTGGTAATTGTAAGAGTTTCTTCATCTTCCTAAATTCATACACGACTCTCTTGGCGGGTAGGAACATCGAAAAAGGACATATAAGTTTCGTCACCTGTCACTATTTTGCAAAAAATGATGTTCGCCATTTTTTAAGAAATTTAATGGCAAATTCTTACACGCTCCGCTTTTTATAAGTCAGAAAGGTGATGCAGCATAAAGTGACCTACTACTTTTCTAAAAATGCAAGTGATGGTGTATAATTGTTTTAACCGCTGAGGACTCAATCTTGAGTTAATGCTCTGTTATCGCATAAGTGGTTTTATTGTCCTCTTGAATTATTTTTTTTAGCAGCAGCAATATTTTTGTCGGTAACAGCCGTAGGAGGACGTCCTGCTTCTTTTTCATCCTAACAGTCACATTAAATACAGCGTCAATGGCCAGACACAAATGGGTGAACGGAATTTGGTATTATAGGTACATATAGATAATACTGAGAAAACTTGAATCGACTAGTTTCCATACTATTTGAAACTAAAAAAATACTGTAAATCTATAGAGGAAGTTGACAAACCTGATTCTACTATTGCTTCAACAATTTGGCGCGAAAATATTTGGCTAAACAGAATTAGAGTCACAGTTATCTGTTGCTTCAATGTTTCTTGAGTCTGTACCACCAATGTTTATATTTCATCACTTTAGAATGGTAAAGACAAAAATAATCGTGTAATGCTATCTGCTCTTAGTCAAGAGGTGGCTAGAGCAATGAACATTCAGTTATTAGAATAACATTTTAGGAAACCATCAAAATGTAAATCTGTATTGTTATAGACAACTATTTCAATAAGATCTTAGAGTTCGTTGTTGACTATTGCAAAATTCGTAATATTGGTTTCCTCGAAGCACTCTCACATGCATTCGATAATTTTAGCCGTCGGATATTTTTACCTACACCTGACAGTTGCGGAAAAAATTAGGCAACAGGATTTAGCAGTGTTAAAAGAACTTAGTTTCCTGTTACCTACTATCAGTTTTCACCATGTTCTACTTATGTCTGATTAGGAAATTTTTATTTTAACATGTTATAATTCTATTTGTGCTTGTGATTTTACCGGAGTAAATAATTTAAACGTTTCATCTTATGCCAACAATAATGATGTCCTTGTTCCAGATTTAACTGCTTGCTTTGATTTAAAAGAATCGTGTCCTCGTCCAAAATCATTTCAAACAAAATCACAAAATCGTAAGAAATAAAAGGCTGAATTACTATCAGTCTTGCCACACAATCTCAAATCAAAAGATGCACTAAAGAAGGCTAAATTACAAAGATATTTTAGAATAAAAAACTCGGAATAAGGGCACTAAAGAAAAGTGAGTTATGTAAGGATGATGGAACGGCTATTTTGAGTTGGGCATAAAAATGAGAGATGTATTGTTTGCGATTAAATGCTCGGTTTCTAAATGATGGCCGCACATACTTATTATGCTCGCGAGCAGATAATCTTGAGGCATACGTTCGCAATTTATGGGACACTTAATCAATTTTTTTTATCTTTATTTAGTTTTGGAAGAGAATGTTGGCATTCAATCCTTTTCTAAGTTTTTTTGTTTATTCTGTTTATACGTATCAGGGCGGGGCATTAGTGCGAGGCAATATTTATATACAGGGCGAGTCACAACTCGGAATGTTTATTTGCTCACCTATTTCAACTGGAACACCTTGTATTTTATTATTGGAGTAAACAACTCTCTTCACGAAAATCATGTTTTCGACTTATAGAAACGCAAATAACCCAAAAACTGACACGTTTAGCTGTAGGAAATGTTTAATAAATAATAAAGTTCCTGAAGAGAGGAGTTTACTCCAATAATAAAATACAGGGTGTTCAATTTGACATAGGTGAGAAAATAAACATTCCGAGTTATGACTCCCCCTGTATATAAATATTGAATACACCGATAAATAAATAATTTCTCGATGAAAGGAGATCACATTAGAAATGTTTCTAGCGCAAATGAATTATTTTATGTGGAAGCCGTAGTACGGTAGGAGGTGCCAACTTTGATATTAAATTCATGCATATCTCCCATATCTTCTAAAGTAAACTGAATAACATAGCAAAATCCTATATTATAATAAAGGTAAGACCTAGAAGAATCGTAAACAGTAAAATATACAGAGTGTTCCATTTAAAATAAAGTAAGTTTAGTTTACCCTGTCTTTATTTGTCACCCTGTATAGTTAAAAATATTTTTAGGTTATAGCCCCCCATGCGCTTCAACTTTTATCTTAATAACATTTTCTCATTCCTCTTATAATACAGGAGTAATTGAACTTCCTCGCACTAATGCCCCACCCAGTATTTAAAATATAATAATAAAAAACCACGTAGGCAATGTGGTCTAAATTTAAAAAATATGGGAATTTAGGCGTAGGTGTCCACAATCGCCCGACTCTTCCGTACTGGAAGCGAACTAATTTGAGAAAATTTGAATTTAGTTTATCGTACAGACTGTTTTTGCGCTGTAAACGTTTGATGTTGTGATCAACGATTCATCATTAATTACCGTATCACGATGTGAGCTGAACGCTAGATTAAAATCGTATAATAGTGTTCGTCGTCGTTCTCTTGTTGAATTGTTTCGCAACAGTTTATACGTTTTTGTCAAGATAAATATACTAGCGGCGAAATTCATCGGTTTAATGTCATTCTGTGGTTACATTTGGTTTTTCTAATCTAAAATTGAATTCTGTAGAAACGACCTCTGGATGCTACCGCACATAAAAACCCATACGTTCAAGCATGTGGAGTAACACGAGAAGTTGACTCGTAACGAATGTGTTTATTCACTTTTGATGGATGTTGCCACTCAGTCTTACTTATGGCCGTTATTTACATGTTCCGGTTTGCTTTGCTAACACATATTCGCTAGACGTAAGCTCCCGTTCGTTTTCGCGAATATATTTACGTTTGGAATTCTCTCTAATATTTACTTTTTCAGGTGGCAGTCGAGATAAATACGGTGGGTAGGTGGCGGGACGATCATCGCTGTCGACTTTCGGAATTTATAAATGTAGCTTTTTGGATACGACACCAGTCGAGAAATTTCAATAAAATTATGCTAGCAGCTTAAATCGTCGCGGCTTCTTCCCCATATACATATTTTGTTTTATTTCGTTTTGATTGCTCTGGTTTTGCGTTTTTTTGAAGTTATATCAGGTATTATTTTAAACACGTTGCGTAGGATTTATAAGTTTTTGAACGAAGCATAGCTTTTTGACGAGAGAAATTTAATTCTGGACTGAGATGTTCGGATAAAAATCGTCCGTATAATATATGTCGGTGAAGTCTTTTTTTAAATCAGAGGATATATGGCATAAGAGCAAATGCTTATAAATGAGTAGTCATCTAAATTAGTTATCAAATTGTTGTCGACAAACTTTTCTATGAAAATCAATAATGTGAGTGCAATTTTCACTTTTTTATTTCAAACAAGTAACTTCTTTTATCGCTGTCGTACATTTTGTTGCATTTATTTTTAACTTTACAGTACATTTGTTAAATGCTTTTGTATTAAATTGCTAATACTGTTCCGTTCCGTTGGGTATCAAAGTTGTTGATATTTACTTAAAAAAACAGGCTTATTTCAAGGTACTTTAGTTACAGCACTTTTCAGAATTGTATTCCAAAGCTCCATGAGCTGAATTTTACCTATTGGCGTTAATAATCTTTTGGTGTTAATGTATCTTTCTGATGTGAACATTGTCCCGAAAAAATAATTGTGGTTATTATATTCACTTTAGTACAAATTTTGATAATTCTTGGGGCTAAGAAAATTCTGAAGACCAGTCGGGCAAACATCTTAGTCCTCACTTTGAAATAGGCTGTGCATTTCTTTTATGTCAATATACGATTTAGAAAACAAAATGTGTCGGTTGTAGGTTGGAATATAAGACTAGCTTCGGAACAGCTATTGAACTCTTTTTAAGCTTCAATGACCAGGCGACGAAGTTAGAACGACACAATTTTACCATGGAGCTCAGCAGGCTAATTGCCCCGTTATCTACTATACTCCTAATTTATTATATTATTTTAAGAAGTAGATTACATCACATTTGAAATTTTCTACTTCAGTTAATGTATGAAAGATATTGTGTACGTTTTTGTGGTATTGATACTGCACTACAGGAGGAATTTTGTTTGAATAATTGTTAGCTATGAATCTGAATAGCTTTTTATCACCTTTCTTGACTATAACAACTCTAGTTGTAAGGATATGAAATTTTTTTAATAACAACGTAGGGTTATTTACTAATTTTCTGATCTGCGAGCTGTCAACAATTCCTGCTTTTAATTTTTTAATGATCAGTTTTGGAAACGTTTTTGAAATGTTTTGTTTTCTGGATAAATTCACTTAAACGATTTTTGCGGTTTGTTTCTGTGATCTTCACAGCACCAAAATTACATTTTTGTGAAGATTCCTTTAAAACACTAGAACTAAAAAGTTTTATTATCGCCTTGAGTATGAGAGCTTTGCTGTCGACACGCGTCTGTGTTTAGTTCAAAGTTTTTGGTGTTTAGTGGGTTGAAGTGTTTAGTGTTCTTATGCACCAACAGATCCAGTGAAGAACTTTGAAGCTTCTTTAAATATGTAGATAATTGCAACAAATGCCATACAAACATTTTGGACTGTTTACGCATGCCTTTCTTTACAAAGACAGTGGTCGTTAATAGATTTTGGAAGGGTACCCATATACTAACAACTCAAGATGCTAGAAGGAATTCTGAATCTGCAGGTAGATTCAGAAAGAGAGATATGACATTAGCAAATTACAATTTGAAAATGTAATAGAAAAAAATACCTGTTTTGTGTGAGGTGTTACCAGTAAGGTTATATTTGTTACTTGTCATAATTTTCGAGTCTATAATTGTTAACAATGTACCGTCAACTGGGGTGAAGTGAACCTCTTGGGGTGAAATGGACCGACCGGTATTTTTTTGATAAAATAAGGGCTGCCATCTACTACTACTCAATAGCGAAATCTGCTTGAGCATCATAACTCACAAATATAGATACCATTATTAATGTAGGCTCACTTGGATCACGTGGATCACTTGATAATGAATTTTTTACGGAAATCACGAAGAAACCATAGCTCCTGAACTACTAGAAACTTCTTCAGAATCAACTCAGCAACCGCGTAGTTCACAGGAATCTGGTCCCATAAATATTAAGCCTGAAGAATTTGTACTGGTGTAGTTTCCAACTGAAAGTGGTAAAAGAAGCTTACGTTATGTTGGAAAAACTATATAGAAATTGTATGAGAATAATTACGCAATTAAGAGTGAGCAGCGTTGTGGCAGCCCCCAAACTGCTCCGAGTGCAGCTAATGTTGAGAGGGTGCGAAATTTGGTGATGGCAGATCGTCGTTTGACAGTACGGGAGATTGCAGAAGAGGTTGGAGTGAGTAAAGATTCTGCACATGCAATTTTGCGTGAAGATTTGAACATGAACCGAGTATCTGCGAAATTCTTACCCAAGTTGTTGTCGCCGAAAGAAAAGGACCTCCGTTTTGACGTTGCACAGGACCTTCTGGACACCGCCAACACTGATCCTGGGTTTCTGAACACCGTGATAAATGGTGATGAGTCATGGGTGTACGGATACGACCCAGAAACAAAAAGGCAGTCGTCGCAAACTGATTCTCTAAGGCCGAAGAAAGTGCAGCAGGTGCGAAGCAAAATCAAGGTGATGCTGACTGTTTTTTTTTGATGTCCGTGGAGTTGTGCATCACGAATACGCACCGGAAGGACAAACAGTGACAGAGGAGTACTATCAAGATGTTCTCCGGCTACTCCGTGACGCAGTTTGGGGCAAAAGACCAGACATGTGGACGGCGAACAACTGGCACTTGCATCATGACAACGCCCCTGCACATTCATCCCAATTGATCCACACTTTCTTAGCCAAACATGGAATTCCAAGCGTCCGCCAACCTCTCTACTCTCCAGACCTGACTCGTTGCGACTTCTGGTTGTTTCCAAAATTGAAGATGCCACTGAAAGGATCCCGTTCTGAGAGTAGAGAAGAGATAATGCGGAACGCGACGACGGAGCTGAACACCATTCCAAAAGAAGACTTCCAGGGGTGTTTCCGGAAATGGAAGGAGCGGTGGGCTAAGTGTGTGCAAGCAGAAGGGGCCTACTTTGAAGGGGATTAGGGTCCCAACTCCGTCAGGTATTCGAAATATTTTTTCTTGCCAAAGGTCGGATACCTTTTAGACAGGCGATACTGCACTACAATTCTGTACCGATTGTTTGGACTGAAGATTCGGATAAGGAAGATGAAATTGTTGTTGACCATTTGCTATTGTTCATTTTCTTCGATAATACCACACCCAATATTCTCGAAACACTTTATGAAATGTCTGTTCTTAACAAAAAAAAATTATTTCTAAATTTTCTGGGTGGTATTTTTTCGATTGCGAAGATTCTCATGTGATAAACTTTAATAGTAAGGTTTGAAAAGGTTTCAACGTTATATCATCTACTATTACTTTCTATTTACTAATACGAAATCTTTTATTTTACACTCTAATGTTCTAGAACTCCAGGTTTGTAAGAGAAAATAGGTTTAGTAATCTGCAATGCGGTAGTATTGCTTTTGTGATTTATTGAATATAATATTCCCACATATGTATGTATGTTAGAATTGAAAATAAAGCATACATATATGTGAACACAATATTAATAACCAGACTCCCGCTTTTATGTTTTTATTCTTGTTTATAGCATTTACGGGATGATATCGGCGGAACTTTGTTGATTTCATAGTTCTTTTTCTTCTACACGCAGTACAGCATATACGTGATCCTACCGAACTTCGTTCGTAATGGACCTCTAATCCCGACGTTCGCATCCTTAGAGACTTCGACGGCTTCAACATTGCCAGGATACGCAAGCGAAACTTGTTTACGTACGTTTGTACGTGTGAGGGTGCCTGTAACCCTGTTTAGCATTTCAATAAACCCGAACTTACGCACCATTATGGGCTAAAACGTGACCCGAATCGTTACCATCGTACGGCAAGTAGCGCGCCATCCAATACTAAAGTACAAGGCGGGAGATTGCAACACGCTTTTCATCGACGGTGTTACGATTTTCCTTTTTCTAGTGTCGTATCATCAGTACTACTGCTCGCCGGTGCGCTGATACGAACTTCTGCCTCTCTTCTCACGAGATATGATGGAATATGCTGCTAAAAGGGTTGCTATCATCGGAAGTACGTTGAAAGACGGTGAAATATGAGAACGACGGTGTGGACGAATCGATAAAATGCGCCCGGTAAAAATATTTGTATATTGGATAGAAAAATGTTTTCGTAAAGGCAATGGAAAATCTTTGATCTCGAAGAAGTGCTTTCGCTGCGTTTTAAAAAGATTTACAAAGAATAACATTGAATATATCTGCCAGTATTACAGATTGCTGCCGGTAATTTCTGCAAGATGTTATCATGGAACTTTTTTTCGTAATGTAAGAGAGGGTAATGTCTCGGCAAGTTTTTTTTTTCTGTAATGCTAACTAGGCCGAATATTGGTGTTTGCTTCTTTCTATGACTTTAGGAAGTTTGTTGACAATTATTACGTTTTTTTCCGGGCTCCTTTTTGGGTTTTGGCTCATCCTATTAGGTACATATTAAATTTAATATTTGTTCCTTAAGTACTCCTGTGCTGTTTTTATATTTACTATACAGTGTACAGAGTGGGCCAAATTCGATACTTTTAATAGGAAACTTATGTTTCTGAAAGAATTAGACAAAAACTAAGCCATGTTTCTGGAGCCCGATTTTAAAGAGAAATCGATTGGTGTAATCCATATTTTTATATCTTCCTTAATCTAAGCTATACAGAGTGTTTTATAAAAATATGCAATTCTTAAAAACTCTTGTAGCTTTTTTATTTGTGAAAATGCTTTATTTATATAAAAACTTTCTTAGGGCACTTTTTGACGCAGAATTCTATGATCTCATTAGTTTCCTTTTAAACTCGTATTTTTTGATATATTATCAAGACTTGTGTTTTTATATAGAACACCCTATATATTTTTACAGTATTGCAAAGCACATAAAATTGCCTTTAAAATGATATAGCGCACTTGATATTTCATTTAAACAGTTTTTACATTATTTGATTATGTGTTTGCAATTTCATAGTATTTTAAGATGGCTATGGATGCTGGTGAATAAAAAGGTTTCAACAGGGCAGAAAATATTTTAATATTAAATACTACAAATAACAATTCAAACAAAAAACTAACGAAACCATTAATAGGATTACTGATATTGTAATTAGAGAATTAAGAGGATTCACACTGTGAAAATTCATAATATGTATATTGAAATTTTGAAATTAATTAATAGTTAGAACTAAAACAAGCTGGTTTCTAAAATTCTTATCGACATTTTAAACGAAATGTTTTCGGAATATTCTTTTATATCCTAAAAGAAATGTGTAATCATTATAAATTACAACAAGTGTTAGAATTGTCCGCCGTTGTGTTGTAAACATAATCGACACCGTTTTCTTACGTCCTGAGCTGAGTTCACCAACTCGAGTGGAGATAAGGAGTCGAAAGCTTGCAAAACTGCAGCTTCTAATTCATGTCTTGAATTGGAAGAATTCTTAAAGGTAAGATTTTTAATTCTTCCTCAAAGGAAAAAGTTAAATCTGGCGACCTTGCAGGCCAATGTATTGGTCCTTGATTCCCGATCCAATCGTTACCGAATTGTTGATTTAGAATCTCATTAATTCGGGCAGCTTTGTGAGGAGGCGCTCCGTCATGTTGGAAGTAAACGCATTGCAACTGATTTAGAGGTATGTCATCTACCAAAGGTTTAATTGTCGCAAAATTTGTAAATAGCTTCTGGAGTTGAGAATTCCGTTATGTAGGACCCAATTATCCTGCCACGGAAAATTCCTACTCACACATTGAAACTATATCTTCCTTGGTTTCTTGTCTCAACAGTAATATGGGGATTTTCACACGACCAAGTATAAGAATGTTTCAATGCTACAACATTAGATACAGGTTTCAGCGATCACAAAGCTATAGTGACGAGTGTCAAGCTCAATACTGCACCCGTGAAAAACGTATATAAAAAGTGTCGTATATTTTCTAATACCAACCTGGAGCTTTTTATTTCGGCGGTAGCAAATGAAAACTGGTCAGACATTTATAGTGACTCTCACAACTGTAATGATAAGTTTAATATTTTCTTAAATGTGTTTTTAAGATACTATAACGAATTCTTTCCTCTTAAAAAACTGTCAGTCAAACCCAACAAAAATCCTGCTGTTGCTAAACATCTTGTTAATCTTAGAAATACTGTTTCTACTTTGCAAACTATTTCCACTACCGATGCCAGCTACAAGCCTACGTATTTGTTTTACAAGAAAGTATACGAAGATGCGATAAAAGCACACAAACGTTGCCATTACAACTTGCAGCTAATGCAATCAAGTAATAAAAGCAGAGATATGTGGCGGATAGTCAATACTCACATGGGTAAAAATGTATCTAGTGTAACACCTTCAACCGACAACCTTCAATTGCTAGCAAACGAATTTAACCAAAGGTTAAATATTGCACGCAATGAGTGTTCCCTCTATTTTTTCCAGTTATGCGAAGTGGAGCTCGAATCCGCAGTTACATCACTTAAAAAATCTAAATCATGTGGTATTGACGACATTCCTATACACTTCTTAAAGAACAGTTGTAGCTACGCTAAGCCCTTCTGCCACATCATAAACTGCTCTTTTGAATCTGGTTGCTTTCCTGATCTACTTAAGCAAGCTGTCGTAATTCCCGTCTATAAAAAAGGTTGCCCTAATGATCTCACTAACTACAGACCTATAAGTCTTTTGACTGGTTTCTCCAAGTTGTTCGAAAAGGTGGTATATGATCGCCTCTATAACTTCATCATAAAATATAACATTATCAGCCCCTTCCAGCATGGCTTTCTGAAAGGCAAAGGTATCGAAACTGCGCTGTTTGATCTCACACAAGCCACCTTAGAACTCTTAGAGAACAAAAGCACTCCTTGTGGCATTCTTCTAGACCTTTCCAAAGCTTTCGACAGCATCGACCACCAGCGTTTACTTCTAAAGCTTGAATATTACGGAATAAGAGGTACGGCTCTATCCTGGTTTCGCTCCTACTTATACAACAGAAAACAGAGAGTTCGCTTGCGTTCCAATGTCACAACTGCTACATCTGAAGATCTGGTCATTAGTGCTGGTGTTCCTCAGGGAAGCATACTTGGACCTTTGCTATTTTTATTATATTTTAATGACATCTACTCTATCACGACGCCAGAGATTGATTTCAGCTATCTGACTATTAACTATGCCGATGACACGACTTTCCTGGTAGATGATGTTTCCATCGAGGCTCTTAGAGACAAATGCTCTACAGTATTACGTAACATTGAGGACTGGCTCCATTGCAATAACTTGAACATCAACCATAGTAAAACGCTCACAATTTTGTTTAAGGCGAAATCGCAAACGTACCCATCCGAGTTAAATCTAAATAACAGCACCTATCCTGTGTTAGATTCTGTCCGTTTACTGGGCGTTATGATGGATAGTCATCTAAAATGGAGAAGTCATATAGATTTCATATGTAAGAAACTCAATACGCTTTGTTACGGTCTTGCGGAGCGTGTACTATGGATGCTGCTATTCCCGAATAAAATACGGTATCACGGTTTGGGGTGGTAGTTCTGAACTATCACGCGTATTTCTATGTCAAAAGAGAATACTCCGCACCATGTATCAATTAAATTACTATGACACATGTCGCGGTCTTTTTAAAAGAAATAATTTACTAACCGTATTTGCTATTTACATCTACGAAATTTTAAGCTTTCATTTCAAAAATGATGATGTTTTCAAAAATAATCGTTTCACGCATAATTACACCACGCGTAACAAGCTAAATTACTGTTTTCCGAAACACCGTTTAACTCTAACAGAAAATAATTTTGAATACACCTGTATTAAATTTTATAATAAATTGCCTCTACACATCAAATCTGTAAAACATTTAAATTTATTTCGTAGAACAGTATTTGACCTATTATGTAAATTAGAACCATACTGTATCGATGATTATCTTGATGCTGATCTATAACTACTTGTGCTTTATTACTAAAATTTTGTTTTTGTTGACGTTTGTTGTATGTAGGTATATGCACATATCACAATAAAAATCTTTTTTTATTTATTTATTTAAGAATTATACCTGTTGAAAATTAAGAGCAAAATTCTGGTTTTTCTCACATTTTCCAAAAAACCGCCCCAAATCAGCGGCAAAAAGGTGACACATTTTTCTTGTTCGATAGGGTTACATTTTATGCTTTTTTAAATGCGCTTTGCCGAAGTTCTCCCTAAACCTGTTGTTTGTGCGATCTGGCGAGTAAAATACATTGGGTTATTTTCAATTTCCCCTAAAACAGCAATTTCCTCTAATTCTTTGTCTCTATTTTGAGCCACATAGTTTTTCGGTCTCGGCTTTTGAAAGGATCCAAAATTTATTAAATTTTTCTTTAATCTGGAGAAAATGTCTCTGAATAGTGGTTGTCTTTCGGGATATCGATCTTGGTAAATGTTAAATGCAGCATCCTCATTTTCACCTGCTTCTATAAAACACTTTAACATGTCGTACTTTTCATAATTATCATACATTTTTGAATTATAAGATAATAAAGCGGTAATATTAATGCAAACTGACGTTTGAAAATTGATATTGACAATATAAAATAAATGCGGAGCACATTGCTTAGTTACCATCCATAGCCATCTTAAAATACTGTGAAATTGCAAACACAAAATCAAATAACGTAAAAACTGTTTAAATAAAATGTCAAGTATACTATATCATTTTAAAGACAATTTTATGTGTTTTTCAATACTGTAAAAATATATAGGGTGTTCCATATAAAAAACACAAGTCTTGATAATATTTCAAAAAATACGAGTTTAAAAGAAAAATAATTAAGAATTCTGCGTCAAAAAGTGCTCTAATAAAGTTTTTTATATAAGTAAAGCATTTTCACAAATAAAAAAATTACAAGGGTTTTTAAGAATTGCATATTTTTATAAAACACTCTGTATGGCTTAAATTAAGGAAGATATAAAAATATGGATTATTACACCAATCGATTTCTCTTTAAAATCGGGTTCCAGAAACATGGCTTAGTTTTTGTCTAATTCCATCAGAAACATAAGTTTCTTATTAAAAGTGTCGAATTTGGCCCACTCTGTACATCCTAGGATTATTTGGTAAATTCATAATTTGCTGTTTAGATTCATGTGTTTGATTCTTGTACAACAATCATATAACATACCTGTTATAATTTATTGTGATGCTTATTGTGTACCTTCCTGTTTAGGATTTTTTTCTTGCTTTTATTCCAACTTATAAAGTAGCTTCATTAGCATTCCACAAATATCATGCTTTTTTAACCGCATTTGCCCACTTTTAAGAGTTTTATTCCCATAATTGTCTGCAGCATACATTTTTGTGTCTTCTCTGTTTTATTCGTATGCTTCGTTTTTTTTTTATATGACTTTCTTGTTGTCGTATTTGTGGATTTATCTTATTTTTTGATGTTCTTAATGGGAAGTAGTACCTTCTCAATTTGTCAACCTTACCCTACATATTCAAAGTTTGTCATTTTTGGATTTTTTTAATTTTTGGATATTTCCTTATTTCAAATAGAATTACATAATTTTCTTTGCATTTTAGAAATCTAAGCGTTATTTTAGAGCGACTTTTACTAGTACTCCTTACACCTATCTATCTACCTATCTACCCAAGTGTAGTCTGTTTAGAGACTTTTCGATTTTTTCGAAAATTTTTGAGTTTGCATATGTTATGATGCTTGAAATTGCGCATTGTCATATTGTCATTATTTTAAACAAAAATTTAATAATATTTTAAACAAATACAAAACATCGTAAAATAAGCACTAATAAACACAGAAATATAAAACTATATCAAAAGTAATAAATGGTGAATTGAACTGGCGAAAATTCGATTTGATGCCTTTAAATTTCTCTTTGGCCAATGCCGTCAAATGAACGTATCTCTCGACATAACGAAACCAAACTTGAAAAATGGATACTAATAAGAGCGGTTGGTGTCATTTGCATAGGTTCCTATTAATGTTATAATTTTCTTCAAATTTAAAATTTCTTTCAAAAACTACGGAAATGCTACGGAATATTGAAAAAGATGTGTCATTTTATTTGAGAAAATAGTGTTTTAATGGTCTGAAGTAGAACTAAAAGACAATTAAATTTTGGATAATATATGCATAATGCACTAATTCTAAGAACTTCGGCTCCAACAATGGCGACGGTACATAATATTAAGCACCATGATGTAAAAGCTCAAAGGCAACTACACTTATGTATAGGGGGTACTAGCAAGTCTCTTTAAAATGAGAGTTAGATTTCGAGAATGCAACGTAAACTATATTATTCTACTTGTCATTGCATATGCAACTTTGCAGAAATTTATTATCGTTAGGGAGCCAATTTTTCTAATGGTCGAATTCATTCAATCACCCTCTATACTATCCTATATTTTGGCTGGAAGACAAGCTGTTATAAGTTACCTAATGGAACAAACGATTTAGACCCCTTAAAATATCTTCTGGTAGATCTATGTACATCAGTTTTGCTAGGCTTCAAACTTTTAGTGGCCAACTTAATACAAATATCAGAGAATGGGTAGGACAATCCTCGAGGAAACACCATCAAATGTTATATGGATGGTTCTAAAACCGGCAAAGAACACAGCTGCAGGGATATTTGGGCCAGGAACCAAATGGGAATACACCCCAACTTCTTCCAAGCGGGGATCAATGCCATGGGAAGATGTGCTCAACTGAACCTGGACAGGACCTATTGAAAGCAAAACGGTTGCAATTCTCTCTGATAGTCGAGCAGTCATAATGGTGCTGAATTCTAACATCATCATCTTGAAATTAGTCTGGGTGCCTTAACAGACTAAACAACCTAGGCAAAGAATATAGAGTTGCATTATGCTGCTTCGAGGTTTTCATTGCACAGTACTGGTTAAAAGGTCATTTAGTTGTGTGATAACGTTCTTAAAATACAATCAGTTACCGGCGGAGTTTGAGCAGATTTCATTATGCAATTTCAGGTATCTGCTTCGGGAGAGATACTTCATTGACATTTAGCTAACGATGATACCGACATTAGCGCATTCGGTTGAATCATTTTTTTTTCTTTGATTTCCCATAGTAACCATTTTGCGTTGCTTTTAGACATAATTCATGTTTAGTTCAATATGCTTTCTCTAACCTTGCCCTGTAATGTTATGACATTACTCTTAACTGTTGTAATCATTTGGATTGTTTTGTTAAACCATTGGCAATAAAAAGCTATTACTATACGGGAGTATCTCGATGAATATCTAAAGTGAAGTAATTAGTCGTGACAATTATCTGCGGATAAATAATAATGATAGGGTTTGGTCGTCAAGATTAACTACTATTTTGTGTTTCTTGTTAGCTTTTATGTTCTCCGGGATACTCTCCTACTGATGTAGATATTCCAAATAATCTAGCTGCTCTCATTCACGGTTTGTTTTGTTGCTGCAAATTTTACATAAAGGCAATACTTATTTATGTATAGGTATCAAGGACGCTTCCAAAAATAGGTATTTTCTGTCATTCATTTAAAATTTTTACGAGCAACGTGATAGCTGAAGTTAGGCTTTTGCGTATCGGAATGATACACGGATTAAAATTAAATGTCGATCGAACCCAGATAGACACGACATTGCTTTTATCTTACGGGTGCGAAAGGGGACCCTGCGACAGGGGTTGGATGAAGCTTTCAGTAACGGTGATGCGATATCTATCCCTAACTCTGCAAAAAAAAAAAAGTAAATTCCTCTTGGTGATGCTGCGAACGTCCATTTCGCCTGGATTATGTTAATCTTCGTGACGATCATCGAATTAGCGTAATTAGATTTTTCACTTTAGACGCGGCTCGAGGAACTTTTAATTGGATATGCAAAAAAGATTTTTTCCGTTGTTCCTGCGTTTGCCATTAATTCTATTCATTGTGACGTTTTATAGCATTTGATATATAACGAGTATTTGTTCAATGAAATATTGACGGCGCTTAGATAATCCTATAGTGCGTATTAGAAGAGAATTATTGCAGAAGTTTCTTGACAAATTTGCTTACTAGTATAGTAGCTTTGACTTCATTTCCTAAATAAACTTGGTATTAACATTATTACGAATGTACAAAATCGGGCAAATAATAAGCCAACAAAGGTTGTACACAAGATACGTATTCTGCATATTACCACTGTATTATTCCACAACAATTCCTATTAAACATTAATCTGTCAGGATTTGTAGAGTGTGGAGTAGCGCATTCATCGTTCTCCAGTTCCAGTTTCGGCGGATACCTCATTTAAATTTATGATATCGCTGTTGAATGCCACTTGAAAAGTTTGATTGTTTCTGAATTATTAACTTTCGCAATTAGTAGAAACAACCGTATTCTGACGGGGTATTTCTATGATATTAAAATTTCATCTAAATCAAATATAAACGAAATTTTGGGACTGTTCCGTTCCGACAAACGTGTAATACTAACGGAACAAAGTGAACATTGTATCCTGAAATGGCATGTAGTACATAATGAGAATTCTACCGCGTATTTCTGAAAGGCGTATTATAACTTAAATGTTCTACGTTTGTGTAGATTTTAGGAATGTATGTAAATGTTAGTCGTAACTTGCATGTTTATATTCAGTTAAACTTCCAAGTAATCAAGTTTTCAAAGCTGTGATACAATGACAAAGTGTGAAGTGTTTGCTTTCCTGTTTCTAATGCTGCAGTGTCAGTACGCCCGTTGTGTTTCAAATTGCATTTGAAATTATGCCAAGACCAAGCTGAAGTATTAAGAGCGGTTTATACAGTAGCGAAATTTGAAATAACTTATAAACACATATCCATATTTATATACATACATATGTATATCTTCTCAGACATATTGCGAAATATTGTATAGTAATACACACCCTCTATTTATGTTCTTCCAAGAATAGGAACTTCTTATTTCTCAACAAAACTTAACAACGTCAAAGTCGTACTTTTCCTTTTTCTTTCTGTATTCTATCATCTTCATAACGTTGAAATTAATTCTATTTATGACAGATTGCGACAGAGTGCTCATGCTCATGATCTAGTTTGTAGTTAGAACAGTCAACTTTTAATTATTATTTACTGTATATGAAGTGTGGGCAGTGTTAAAAAAGTACTTCCTGAATCATTGCCTAGTGGTTGTATGATCTAATCTTGGCAATCGCATTTGCTTTGCTTTTGTTAATTTTTATTTAAGTAAGTACTTAATTGAAAGTTGAATCACTATAATTTTTCCTCTAATTCTTCATAATTCGCGAATTATATTGATATTAATGTGTCTTGTTTTGTGTGTGTTTTGACTTTTCTGTAATTTTATTTTCTTTAGTTCTTTTATGTTCTTTTTTCGTTTATTTTTGTTAATGCTTTATTTTTCTTTTTTATGAAGCGTCTGCTGCGAATTATGAAATAACAGTACTAGGAGGACAACAACAGGAAGTACTAGTCTGTTTAACCATTAATTTCTAACAATTACGATTACAATACAGTCTGGACTAACTGGGTAACTGAACGCTGAACTTCCCTACCACCATCTATACCCCTTTCACGTCTGATTGGACTGTTTGCGCATTAAATACAGTAAATGCATTAAGGAACAACCAGTCATAAAGTTAAAAAAGTATGATAGCAGATATGTAATAAAAGTAAAATGGCATTTTAATTTCATTCATTGAAATGTCAGAATTACAGTGAATGTTGAAAATCAAAATTAAAGCAAAATAGTATAATGGTCGAAAATGGAAAACTTACTAATAACATATTAAAGCTAAATTTATTTGAGTAAATATCTTAAAAAGACAATTAAAAAACAATAGAATGCTAGATAAAAAAATTAACGTTCATTCCAAAAATAAATAGAATATTCCTTCAATTATTCGAAAATAATTTTGTGTGACCAAACTTCAATTATTACACTGAATTTCAAAATAATTTGGTTCTAGAGTTGTTGCGCATTTACAGTTTAGATCAAAACAATACTGTTTTGGTTACTACTCGATTCAGAATGATTCTGGAACCGTTCAAACAGTTACACCGATTCTGAATTATTAGTTCCGTCATCGGTGCATGTGTTCAGAAATTCTTATTTCATACATCATCAATGACATTGATATTTACGTTGTCTTTTAAAGTTTGAGATTTTTTTCTTTGTTTTGATTTTTTTTTGTGAATTACTGTCCTGGGAATAAAATTTATGGAAAGTGAGTGGTATTCTAAGACAGAGATTTGAAAGATTTTAGCAAAACATTCGCTATTGATATTTTGTTGGTTTGTATTTTAGGATGGCAGTAACAGGCTCCTAAAATGTGTTTTGGTTATTAAAAGTTCGGAACCATTCTGGAATTATAATGTTGTGCCTTACGTTCTGCGCAGTTCTGTTCAATCCTGAATTCCGAACCAAAACAAAGCTGCTCTGACCAATCTCTGTTACGAGAGGGGATCAAACTGATGTATATCATTTGCGCCCATCCATAATCATTAATATAGATCAGAAAACAGAAATAGTATATAATCTAGTACATTACATTGGGGAACTCCATAAAAGAAAACTTTTGTTAACGAGTAAAATGGTTTCTGTACCCCATTCTCATTATCGATATCTGAAACTCGCGTTTTATTGTTCGTTATGTAAGATTTAGATTTCTTCAATGCAGTATAAAGTATTCCTACAACTTCTATCTTCGAAAATAGTACGAGGGTGGTCTGACAAGTTTCCGATCTAACAAAGACACAAGACATATTTTCCGAAAATTTATTTTTCTGTATACTCTCGTTGTAAGTGTACGCACTGTTCCCATCAATGCTCCCATCTCTTCAACTCGTCCAAATACTACTCGACGTCTTTGGAAAATAACTGTTTATGAAAATGATGGCCTCCTCAGTTGACGAAAGTTTCTCCTAGTGCAATTTTTAGATAAGGAAACATAAAGAAGTCGTTTGGGGACCTATCTCGTGAGTAAGGAGGAGTGGTTAAACAGTTCATACCGTAATTCGTGGATTTTTACCATGACAATCACTGAGGTGTGAGACGGCGCATTGTCTTGAGGAAACAAACTCTTTTTTTAGCAGTTTTAGTTTAGGCAGTTTTTTTAGCAATTTCTTCCTTTAGCTTGTTAAGTAATGATGCGAGGTATACTTCTGTAATGGTTTTTCCATGGCAATCCCAAAAAAGTCGCCATCACTTTCCAAGCCGAAAAAAAAACAGTTTTTGCTTCTTTTGGGGCCGATTCTCCTTTTGCAGTTAACTGTTTTAACTGTATTTTTGTTTCTGGCTTGTAATGGTATATCCCAGTTTCATCTACAGTAATTAATCTGCGCTAAAACACTGAATTATAGCCAAAACGCAAAGCGCCTAAACTGCGCCAACAGAGCGTTGGAACTTTTCGTTCGAACATGTTTTTGGTCTAACGTGCGCAGCGCAGCACACAATGCGCGGGCAGCTTTTTCGTGCCTAAATCTTGATTTAATATGTGACAAACACGTTGTTTAGACATGTTCATAACTGCTGCTATCTCTTTCTTTTTAATTCGGCAGTCGTTTAGCACAATTTGGTAAATGTTAGCGATGTTATTGTCAGTGGTTATAGTTTCTGGACGTCCCGAACGCTCATCGTCTCCCAAGCTTGTACGGGCACGTTTAGATTCTGTTGCCCAAAATGTCACTGTGCACGGAAAACCCGAGCTGTTTGCAGTAACCAAATGTATTTTGTTGGCATATATTTTGTTAAGGATACTACACTAATTGACACCTCAACGTCCGGGAACTTAGGTATATTGTTTAGGAAAGCCTCTTCAGACTTTGCCAAATTTCAAAATTATACAATCCTTTTTTTCATTTTTTCTTTTTACTGGTAAACCTGTTTATTAAAATAGCTGTTGAGTTGCTTATTTTGCTTAAATTTCTATAAGTACTATAAGTATGAGGATTGGGATGTAAGGGCTGACGCAGAATTTGTCAAACTAAGGGTATTGGCAGGTCCTGTATGCGGCAGAAAATTGTGACGTTTAGTAGCAACATTTCTGTTTGATTGACCTGTACAATGATGTACCTTGATGCACCTGAGTCAGTTGGATTCGAATTTTGCAGCACGAGAACTTCTGACGAACTAGCGATCTTTGTATGTTATTGTATACGCCTTCGAACGCTCTTTCGATAACAACTTTAAAATTTGTTGACATAATAGATAATGCAATAGTTAGGGAGTGCAACAGCAAACTATTTTTTTATTATGATGCGTCAAGTGGATAATAAATAATTACAACTACTTTGTTTAAATCTTGATATGTATAGAGCCAGTAAATAGTAATTCAAAATATCTTACATAAACAGCTCATTTTGTATTGATATCGGGTTTTTTTCCACCCACTGAGCTGACTAATTCTCTGGCTATTTATAAAATTTGTTTTCGTTCGATGTTCTGACGGAAAGAAAGATGTATATGTGTTTGAAATAAAAAAAGGAGTGAAAAATGTCTTAGGAAAGTCTGAGGATAAAATTGATAAAGTAGCAAGCGGTGAAATATTGATATATGGTTGTTCGAATTTTTTATTAAATTGGTTTTTTTTTTTTTTTTGGGAATAAAGGCATCGTATCCGGCACTCAGATAATAAGTAGCGCGGAAGAAAATAGGTATGAAACAAGTGGAAAGCTCATCGAACTGTCGCCGATGCTCTGTAAAATTTTAACTCTTGCAAGGCGGAGATGAGAAAGATAAATTATATACCCTTGACGGCTTTTCGGTAATATTTTACAATGCGATGGACCTCCACGGAGCAGAAATTAAGGTCAACATTGTTTAAGAGGCAAATTACCGAAAAAGCATCATACTACATATTTCAAGTCGTATTCGACTTCTTGTTAAGTTGCGTACAAATGTTCCAAGACGCTAATAGTTTAAAATACATAACATTACGTTTTATAAAACTTTATAGTGGTTTTTAATAAATAGTACAGTATTACTACTAAATTGCTTGTGACACAATAATTAGTAATTATCAGAAAACCTTATACACTGAATAGAGAATGAAAAATCGTTTAAATTGATTTATCAGCTGATTGCTTATTGGTTTTAAAAATCTTAAGCGGGTCTCTTGGGGAGGGAGTGAGGTATAAAATTCTACTAAAATAATGTTGTTTTATAATTAATAACGGCGATGTTTCACTATTTCACACAATATTATACTGTACAAATCATGCACCTATGGTCGGTGCTTGGCTTACTCACGAACAAAATTAGCTCGAGAACTTGAAAACTATAACAACTAGAATAGTGCTCTCCTCGATATTTTGTAGAAAATTTCATGCTCTACAAAAGTCTTGCCAATTTTCTTGATATCTTATACGGTTAAAGCTGGATTCGCAAAAAAAGGGAAAATATCGCAAAAATAACACTAATTGTCCTTTTCTTTGCAGATGTAGGCTTAACGACAGAAGATCGAAAGACTTTTAAAACTTTTTTTTGTATAGCATGAAATCTTCTCCAAAAAAGTTTGCGAGAGCACTATTCTAATAGTGCAAGATTTGTACTGTATAAGAATACATTTATCTGTTGCATATAAACCTATATCGAAACAATAATATGTAGCTGTTATGTGCACAGCATGGAAAGAATCACAAAGAATAGTGAAATTCCCATGCCAGATCCATTACCGACTTGCGACGTTGTTTGCTAGTGATATTTTTGAATCCAGAAGGGTTATTCTTGAATTTATGCGATGGAAATTGACTACTTTCGAAGCTGCATTCGTCCGCAAATCCGTATTTCCAATAGTATGCGACACGTATAAGATTTAATGATTTGTCAACGTTGCACAACGTGGGCAAGCCAACGAAAGAAAATACCGTTATGTACTGTTGCTATGTTATTCCAGATGCACTCAAAAACTTTTTAACTAAAGAAAATTATGGGGTAAATAAATAGTAGAAATAAGTAGAAATTCTTATTGGTTATTTATGCTTGTGTTATGTTTAAGTTTTTTGTTGTATTAATGTTTTGTTAGAAATTTAATAATTTCTTAAATTTTCGTCTTGAAAACAGTCCATGTTTCTTTTTAAATCCTTAATATGTATTAACGAATTCCAGAAAAAGAAAAAGTAGATAAAACCTAGGAAGTATTCCTTTGCGTCCATTTTCATAAAGACTCTTCTTTTCTGAGTTAGAAGGAGCAGCATATAACAACAACTGTCCATAGAGCAGAGATAATGAATGGAGCCAATTGCCGGTCGCGTTAGCCGAACCTTCCTCATTCAATTTCAGTGTTGGGCAAATAAAAATGAGTAACTAATTTAGTTTCAAATATCACTTTTAAGTACCGCCTATCGTTGTGGCGGAACGATAGGAGCCGGGTTTCAATTATCTGAAAAGACAGTGACATTTTTCTCGGAGAATTAATATCCGATCGATGTGTCATTTGTTGTCGGTATGCAAAGTGCTTAACAGCGCGGTATTATAAAATGCAGTATGATGCTGCCACAAAGCCATTTAAACACAACTATACCCACACAAAAACTACACCCCGAGAATGGCAGTCATAGCCACGATGCAGCTTACGGAGTCTCTGCAACTAAGCAGCCACCACACGTTAAAAAAACAAGGTTGTACTCGAAAAGTGTTTTTATCATTTAAAAGCGGTTGAACTATGACAATTATAACTTGAACTTCACACTGAAAAACGCGTTAAAAATATAAATAAGATCAAGCATTGAACGCATGGTAATAACGACAATAACTACATTAGCTTTTTATAAGGGTTTTGTAGATCTAGTAAGTCCTTTAGAACAACTGTAAGCAAGTGATTAGTACCTATATAAGTTTATTTTAAGATATGTCCCAGACCAAATTATTTCAGATCACGGAACCAACATTTTACCATATGCACTACAAGAAACATGTAAGTTGCTATAAATTAAACATCTGGAATTAACAGCATATCATATTGACACTTTAGATTTATTAGAAAATTCTCACAAAAGGTACATATGTCAGAATTCAAACTTCGAAATATGCTAATAGTTGGAGGTCTTGGTTTGGAGTTCTTCTTATAATATTAAGATATATAACATTATATATAATATTCACCTTTTTGAACTTATATTTGCTTACCATGAAGTTTAATAAGACTAAATTGTATCTTTGTAGATGTTTCACAATTTCGCGCTAGAATTAAAATGTAAACTATCACAAGACGAAGAAGAAATACCTTTTCTGAAACCATTGCAGCTATTGCGGTTTATTAGAGCTCTTAGACTGGATGGAGAGCTCTGAGAGCGGGCAAACCTCAGCAGCTTAGAGCTCATGCAAAGGGGCCCAATAGATCAATAGGTCGCAGTGCACCCTTAATTAAATCTAAATCTAATAGACGATAACAAACTTGCAGCTATGTAAGAAACAATTTGTTTCAATCAAAATCGAAACGCAAAGATATATATGTATGTATGTATATGACAAGAAATGTAATGTAATAGAACAGAAAATAGACGATAAGATACTAGAAGCCCGGTGAACACCACATGAAATTATTCAAACAAATTAATTAAATGTATCCATTAGGGCAAATTATGAGCTTTTGATAGTACATAGAAATATAATTAGACAATATTGCGAATAGCATACAACTAATCTTTTAAAATTGTGGGGAAAGTGTAGTAAATAGATATGTCTGTCGAAAGCTCATCATTGTTCATAACTATGTTTAAAAATATTTTTAGGTGACTACGTGAGAAACTGGCACTTCATAAAAGGGTAATTTCATTGTCGTATTATTGTTATTATATTAGGTCAATCTACTTGTTTACACCTTATAGACACATTTATATGTTAGAAACATAAACATTTTAAATGTTTACTAATTATTATTAAACAATGTAAACGATGCATAGTACATAAACAAATGTAGATTAATATTACGAACGGGTATTAGGTAATTCGCATTAGTATTGGATTAGTATTATAAGACATATGGCGATCCTGCCAGTCTACAATAATTATTAGAGTATATAATGGTAATCTCTTAAATTTTACTGGACTTTATTATCCGCACTGCGGCCATACGTCTATTATACTCTACAGTTCTATACCAGTATGTCAGTATTTCTTTGATAGATAGCCTTGTTCCCTCTATAAATTTTACCTTTTTAGCGCTGAGGGGTTTGTTTCCTAATGCTATTCATGCCACACAGGTTACAAAAGTGTATCTTCAGGTGGCAATTGCCTGTTATATCTAGTGATCCTCCACCAATAGACGCGTTGTTTTTGCCTTAACATTTATCCTTTATTTACCTTAGTCTGATAACCTCTCATGTTTTAGCCTACACGCTGGTTCTAGCCACATAAAAGGTGTGTTTAAATACTTTATAGTCTATTAGCTTTTTAGTATTAATGGGCCCTGTAGCAATAAAATTTGTGTGTTGTGTTTTTTATACGCGGAACAAATAATCAGAACAAACTTGAAAAACTGAACTACTTCAATGGTATTTGGTTTTGGTATTAAACTACACCAGCTTTGGTTAACAGCTCGCTCAAGTTGTATATAAAATGAACCGTCAATAGGTAAGTAACAATACCAAAATACAAAAAAAAAAAAAACAAGAAAAGCGCCCGGAAAGTTTAAATAAATATATGAAAAGAAGTTCAACTACATATTTTAAACTTTATATTTGATGGTACAGCTTCACAAAATACGGAGACCCTCCGTCTAAAAGTATCTGTTTCGGAGTGAAATATTTTACTTCTTATAATATTTATAAACTGGTTAGTTTACTTACTTTCCGTGGTAAAACGCAAAATAAATAACAAAACAACATTACGCTCGGTTTTATGACGATATACTTTTTGTATTTAATGTTGGCCGCATTAAACATGTCTGGCAATAGGTGTTAAAGTATAATTTTTAGTGGTAATAAAATGTAAAACTCCGAAACAGAGCCTTCTTAAGCGGAAGGTTGCCAGGGAATTTCCCATTTTTAGGAGTGTCGATATAATTTTTGTTTTTTTATTGTCACAATGATAAAGTATGGGATTATGTTAAAGAATTATTTAAATTTGAGTAATTACTTATATATTTCGCCATTAAGTAGTGATTTTTAAGAAAAATATCATCGATATCTATGTATTTGAAACAGTAGTGTCCAAGCGATGATTTAACGTTCGTTTAATACAACCATAATTTGGTATAACATTTCAACATTACACATAAGAAAATATTGGTTGAATTTCAAATGTAGAACCATCTGATTGGGTCTGTACGTAATACGAGAAGCCAAGAAAGAATTAGGCAAGTAATCCCTTTAAATTTAACAAGATCAATAGGAAAAGAAGATTTGTTTCTATGCTAAGAGGTACGAAATGTCATTCATGTCAAATAGCAGTTCTTCAGAAATTAAGACTACAATGTTAAAGTTAGACTGAATAAACTGAATTTTTTTTTATCGTACTGACTCACACCTCCAGGGCAGTCGGCTATCTATCGTACTCGTTTCTATTGTACTTAAGGGTTCTATTTATAAAGTTTTATGGCACTTTGAATCAGTTTTAATGCACATCACTGTACATCGATTATTTATAAGCAACGAGGTCCATTTCTATTTTAACGGTTTAATTAATAAATCAAACTGCCATATCTCTGCAAATGAAAACCAAAGAGAACTACACGAACGTCCTTTACATTCGCTTAAAGTTACAGCCTGGTGTACCATTTCATCCGTAAGAATAATCGGACCATACTTCTTTGAGAAAAATAGAACCATCGTAGCACTTCAGTCAAAATGTTACATTTCCGTAAATTCAAAACGAGGAAAGTTGATAAATATGTTTTTCGAGAGAAATTAATTTTACGCCAGTATCTTAAGCTGGCCTTGTAGGATACCCGACTGAATCGCTTCAGTTTTTTTTCTTTGAGCTGTTTAAGACGTAAAGTCTACTGTAATAAGTGCTGAAATTGAGAAGTTTTGAGTGATTACTGAAATTTGTGGAGTTATTTCACATATCCTTAGAATTATGGATAATCTTGTTACGCGATTAGAGGACGACATTTACGGCACTTCATATAAATATATAAAAAAAATGATATTAACAAAATAAAATAAAATAAAACTACAAAAAATACAAAATCTACTAAACTTGTCGTTTCACCACTAATGTAAGTGGCTTTTTCAGGGGTGAAGGTGGGTAGGGGTGTTTCTTAATTTATAAACTTAACAAAAATGTCACGAACAATCAGGAACCTGCCCACTTGATAAATATCAATACATTTCGTTTTAATAGTCATATGAATATCTTTTAAAGTAATAAATAGAATATCTTATGTTAAATAACACCAACATCTTTTAATATTCACTTCGTATAAAGCTACTTAATAAACACTTAAGCGCTTTTTCTTTTTTAGTAGGTCGACATACTTTTTAGCTCGAAAGTATAGTTATTAAATTTTCTTAAAATCGGATATTTTGACACTTTTCCCCAAAAAAAGGGAAACCAAACCATGACCCTATTGTAGATATCTCTACCTTCATACTGGAGGCGACAGAAGTAGCAAGATGAAAGCACCGTGAAAATTTAATAAGAATGGCTAAAAAATGTACGCGTAGGAATAGCTAAAACAGAAGTTTTGAAGTGCATATTTCCATACGCCCTCTGATATATCCAGGAAAGCTTCTCTTAATGTATTCTACAAATATTTTGAAAGGTACTCACAACACACCGTTATAAATCCCTCGATGCTTTCAGTTTTCTTCGTGTTGTGTGTTTACGGCAACCTGTTGTGGATCGTGCGCTACATGTACCTTTCAAAATATTTACATCAGAATACGTATATTAAGAAGCGTTTCACAAATACCGGGAGAAGATCAGAAATAACACGCGGTCTTCGGAATGTTTGGTACTATTTTAAACGTAGATTATAATTAGGCTAAATTTACTTTAATGTTATTCGTTCAGGACTTGATAGGATGCGTTAAAATGAAAATTAAAGGTCGCTGTCTGTAAAAAGTGTCAAAATAAGACCTATCTAAACACGTGCGTGTGAAATGATTATATAAGAGTTGTTATTAATACATTGCAATTTATATGTCTGAAGATGTGATAGAAGGACAGATGGATTCGTAAGTTCAAGTCTTAGTACGTTTATTTTTAAAAGAAATGCCTGAAAGGAGTAAGCATTACCTAGCATACATTGGAAAATTTATTACACGTTTTACAGGAAATATTTACAAAAATACTAACTTAACATTGAACAATTTTTATACGCCCATTAAAGCAAAAGAGGTAAATAAACGAAAAGTTACTAATGTGTCCTGAACTTAATAGTAGGTGGTCAATTCTTTATTCAAAACTAACTCCAAATTTAATTCTGTACGTTGTCTACCATCTTAATCTATGTTTTCAGGAGAATTTCATTGCGACACCTGTCGCAGATTTTAGTTGTTCTCGTTAGTTATGCCTAGACTCGACAAAGCGGGGCAATTTTCAATGCAGTGCGGCGAGCAACATAGTGAAGTGGCACGGAAACTCGAGCGTCCGTATCAAAGCACACTTGTTCAGTATTATTGAACGGTCGTTATGATTGCTTATCACTACACACATTCTTAGAAAATGACGCAGTTATGTACGTTTCGGAAACGGCGTATTTCGAAGTAACTAGAAAACTAATAGCGAGTATGCCGGATTTAGAATACGAAGGCGATAGAAATAAATATGGAGCAAGTATTCGGATTATACATTACCAAGTCGGACATCGATAGGAAACGTTATGTCATCTGCTCGTGACCATGTTGAAAGAAGAATTAAAGCAGAATTGAAAGATAAAACATTGTTGTTATGTGTTATTTGAAAGTGTTATTGGCAAGAATTCAGATTTTCTTTTACTTTAAGTTTGTGAATATAACATCACTCGACGTGGAACGGTCGTTTTCATTATTCAAAAATGTTTATTCCGTATACCGGACTCATTTGCCTGAAACAAGTGTGGACACATTTAATGATTCAAATATTTAATAGACGCCACCCAGTTTATGATTTCATTGAAGCTTCTTAAAACAGTAAGTGTTTGAGCACGTTATATAATATATTTTTGTCATTACTTTATATGTAAACATTCATGCGTTTGTATCGCTTATGCTCACTCATGAAAGTCACATAAATGGTGCGAGTACGTAAACTTTACTGAACGCTCGCCTTGATACAGTTGCTCGGCCCCTCCACGTTGTTCTCCGAACTGCACTGAAACTTGCCCCTCTTTGCCGACTCTACTTATGACGTTCATCATATTGCTTAGAATGGGAATATATCTTTCCTGTCAATATTTCCCAGGAATTTTAGATGGAGTTCAAGTTAAGTGAGCGAATTGGCTATTATAATAGCATGCCACCAAATTTAAGACAAGTTATCGTATTCAAACTGCTCCAAAGGTGGTTTTGAGATTACGTTTAACACGATGTTAATTTCGAAATTACGTGAGCGGATCAAGCAAAAATAACGTAGGAAGTTGTGTAAAGATTTTTGTTTCATATCGCCTACGGTGTTACCAGTTGGGTCAACTTGGTTTCGTGCTCTTTAAATAAATAAAAAATTTGATGTAGCTCCAAAAATGTTAGCCGAGCCTGATTTAAACCTTAGAGCGTTCAAGTTTTGCATATAATCGTTATTTTTATTTCCGCAATTTAAAACAATCTCAAAACTAATTATAACTTAGAATTATGTGAATTATAACTGTAATAAATGGATGGAGGATCAACGGTAAAGTGGAAGAGTCAAAGTTGTGGACTATACCGTTAAACTATATGTATGTATGTATATTCTACGTAGATCACGTAGAAAAATAACTAATTAAAGTTTTTCATATTTTATTTCTTTTTATCACAAATACCAACCAACTAATTTAAAAATCGTCGAAAACAATAGCCGAGCTGAAATTTAATCTAGGTATTATTGCTGTTGCAGCAGACATTTTCATAACAAAGCTTTTGTTAGCGCCTTCTTTAGAAAGCAAGATAACAAACTTTTGAATGCCTAGCGCTAGCGTTAACTACTGACACTCCGTATCTAATTTTAGAACCTCTCTTGCAGGGATTTTAATAAAAGAAGTATACGTGACTGTAAAAGTATTAAATTAGTTTTTTAGTACATTGCATGCGTGAAGCTTTATATATGAAACAAAAGTAATAAAGTGCACACAATATAACATTTTTGTTTGAAAGTGCTTTGAACGAATTTAATTAACATCGCAATAATGTACATAACTAGTTGTATCAATATCAGTATCGTCTTACTTTGGTATATGCATGAATAAGCAACTTCTCTATTGTAGTCGCTTGTTTATAATTTCGGCAGACATTTTTCTTTGTTCTAGGAAATTCTAATAAACATTTCTAGATCAGTAAATTCGTAATAGTATATGTATGTAATGTAGTAAGCTAGTATATTTACACCAAAATTGTGTATGTAAACTATTCTACCTGACTTTTCAGTAAGTTTTACATTACAGCCGATTACAGAGGGCACTTTTACGGGGAACTTCGACAACAATAGAAAATATAAAAAATCATATTCCTCTTATAATAAGATAAAGCAAATAGATAATAAAGAGATAAAGCAAAACTATATGGAAGATATTGAGAACTCTCAAAATAAATATAAGGCCACATGGAAAATAATTAACCAAGTAACAGGAAAGCATACTAAAAAGTCATGTAATTGATCAATATCCCCTGATGAGATGAATCAATTATTTATAAATCAAGGAAAAATATCTGTGCAACCAAATTTAGATCCACTTAAATTGCTTTCCAACATAAAGAAAGGGGTCGAAAATTGTTGCAACTTAAGTCCGGTAATTTCTGATGAGCTAAGAGATGTAATCTCAAAGATAAAATTGAAGAGCACGAAAGACCACTATGGATTTTGTACTAAATTCCTTAAGATAATCACACTAAGTATTGTTGAACCGTTGACGACTATTATAAAAAATTGCTTCACTGACGGAATATTTTCTGACGAATTAAAGATTGCTAAAGTATTCCCCATACATAAAAGAGGAAGTACCTCTGTTCCTGAAAACTACAGGCCCATATCAATTTTACCGGCATTCTCGAAAATATTTGAGACAGTAATCCTAAATAGGTTGATTAGCAGTCTAGATAAAAACGCAGTCATCACAACAGCTCAACACGGATTTCGTAGAGATAAATCCACGTCTACTGCCTTAGCAGAAGTGATTAATGCAGTACTAGCTGCAGTAGACGATGGAGACAGTGTTCAACTAATTTGTTGTAGTCTAAATCGAGCATTTGACACTGTAGATCACAAGTTATTACTGAATAAATTATTTTACTATGGAATTCGTGGAAATGTGTATCTGCTCTTGGAATCCTACTTGACAAATAGACGCCAATATGTCGAAATGCAAGCCCGTCGATCTACAACAATTGAAATACAATGCGGTGTTTCTCAGGGGTCAATATTAGGTCCACTTTTATTCGTCATATACATTAATGACTTGGTGGCCAACATAACAGCAGACACAGTTTGTCTATACGCAGACGACACTTCGTTTATAACCAGAGCAGGAACCAAAGAAAAAATGCTGAAAAAGAGAAAATATTGAAGCCAAGACTGGTAATCAAATAAACTGAAGCTAAATGTGAATAAAACACAATATCTGGATTTTTTACAATATAGAGAAGAAACTGACAACAACGTTAAGATACTGGGTCTCTATATCGATAGCAAACTCACATGGTCATGTCATATTAATGAATTAGCAAATAAACTGCTGCTGTAAGTGTACTAAAATCAGAGATGTATCTATAAAATGACGTCAATTTGTCGCCATCTATAGATCAGATTTCCTTATGACGCATATATGACGTCATAATGACTTTTAATGTCACGAAACTGACAACAACGTTAAGATACTGGGTCTCTATATCGATAGCAAACTCACATGGTCATGTCAAAATGAATTAGCAACATATCATGTTAACATAATATTTTGCAGAGGCACTAAAAACGATTTGAATTAACCAACGATTAAAAATTTAATGTTCTGTAAAAATGAGTTTTGAAACTTAGGTAAGTAATAATATTTTGCAACACTAAAAACGATTTGCAACATTAAAAATTGAATTTTAAATTGTTTGAATATTTTTTGTTTGAATATTTTTCGACAAACATATCAAAAAAAAGTTCAGACAAATATATAACTGTTTTATGAGTACTAAAAGATAGCATAGATAGAATAGTTTTAAATAAAATTAGGGGGTGGGGGTTGTTTTGGAAAACAAGAACTATGACAGGCAAACTATTGTCGCTATCTTTTAGTACTCATAAAACAGTTATATATTTGTCTTAACTTTTTTTGATATGTCTTATAGTTTTGGAGATAATAAAGCAAATAGCGAAGGGTAGCGTTGGCTTTAGGGCGCCCCAGCCCCAGAAAACGGGCGATTTAGCATCTATGGAAGTTACCGTTGTTCTTACACTGCATCAGTCTACAAATCCAGCAAATTTCATTTAAATCGGTCACCGCCACTTGCCTGTGTTTCCTAGTAAGTTTTTTAGTATGCATTAAGTTTTACTAAAAGAAAAGATGGAATATGGGGAAGCTATATTTTAATATTTGCTATCGTTGGTGAGATTGTCTAGGAAATTATTATTGGATGGTAATACAACCATATTTTATACAAAACTATCTGATATCAAAATGGATTAATATCCAACAGTGTAAACTATCTTTTGTTATAGGAGTATTATTTTGAAATATGTCGCTCCTTCATGATTTATCTATGCAATAAGTTATCCGGTGCCAGTTGTATCCGCTACCTGAATCTTTGCTATAACTGCTTATTAATATCTCCGGGTACTGCTTCGTTTCAAAGGGCTTATTCATTCTGAGGTCTGCCTGTGCTCTAAGGCTTATGTAAAGTCCCTAAGCGTTCTATTTTCTTAGAGGTGGCTTCCGATCTTGCCACGGGGATCACGTTCTTGCGTTCAACTTGTACCGAGGTATTTGGTGTTCCTTCTTGGCTCCCCCGAGTGCTGAACCAATGGGCTCTCGCGTATTCCGTGAGAGTTGGTATCTCGACCAGGATGCGCTAACGATGACACGCAGCTTCGCAAAACGTTGAGCCTCTTAATTTGCGTTTTAGCAGCCCTGGACCAGGTGAGGGTGCCATAAGTCAGTATCGGCCGGAGAAACACCATGTAGATCATAATTTTGAGCTTTAAGCTCAAAGAGCTCTTATTGCAGATTTGGGGAGCTAGAGCCTACCGCGCCTTCAGGAATCGAGTGGTGGTCATGGAGAAGTGATGTTGGAAGGTTAGTATGGGGTCGAGGACGAGGGGCTTATTCGTAGCAAATCGTGAAATTTCTTGATAATTTTTCCATGAACACTAAAATGTAATATCGTCACAGTGCTCAAAATACTAAACTCGACGTTTTGCCGCTAATGTGAGTAGCGAAACGTCGAGTTTAGTAAGTTTAATTAATGCTATGACGTGGTCAAAACCCGGGAGCCCTTGTAACAGAGAGTAGAATCGTGGAAGTCTTCGATATCATCGTATCCTATTCCTTGACAGGATATTTGAAGGATAATGAAAACAGTTTCCATCACTGAGTTAGGAAAGAAATGACCTTTGTCTAGGTTATCCATAGATTTTAAAAAGTATTTTCTCAATCTGCATTTAATATACTGGGTGACAGTGAATTCGATATATTCTTTTGGAGATGTAGTAGGTCAAGAGCTAAGAAGTAAATTTAATTCTTACATGCATTGGAGGATATTAAGCGTGATGGTTTTTCAAGTATTTAAAATTTTATTTTTTATCAAAAGAGTCGATCCTAATGTCTTTAAAGTTAAAACTAAACACTTCAACCCACAAAACACCATAATAAAACTTTTATATTAAGTTTTAGTTTTATTATCGCTTTCAGTTATATTTAAAATTTGTTGCATCCCAACCTACGGGTAACTAGTATGACATATAGAACTGTATCAGAAATTGGTTTTATAAAACGTTAGCAGAAATAACGTCGGCTTTGCATTTATCAAGCAGAGAAAAAAATATTGAAACATATAGATTTACACAAATAGAAATTTCAATAAAGTCTAGAGCTGTATAATAGAAAATTTGAACTACGATAGGCAATGCTGGATGTCATCCATTATTTTCGTCTTCAAGGCTTACCACATGAAGGTGATTTTAGAGAAAGAGTGGCATCCAGTCGTTTTACGCTTCATTTTGATGATGCATCCTAATGAATAGTTTATGGACGGACGAATCGAAATCAGATCTAAAGAACATAACAAATTTCAACACGTTGCATGAAAAGGCTTCTAGAAATCCCACATTAATAAAGAAACTAATCTGTAAAAAAGTTTTCAAGGAATGTGTAGATGAGAGTCATTGACCGTTAATAGGACCACACTTTTTGTATTAGAGAAATCTATCAAAATTTCTAAAAGATGAGCTGGCGTTGCTTTTAGATTCCCTTAAGGGAGCAAATGATATTTCAGCAAGATAGTTGTTAAGCACATTGCTACAGTTATTAGATTAACGTTTTACTAACCGTTGGATTGGAAGGGCAGACCAAATCATTTGGCTAGCGCCAAGCTCAAATTTATCATCGCTAGATTTCTACTTCTACATCAGTTAATTTAATAGAAGACCAAAGGATTGTCCAAACTGCTCCACAAATACAGGAAGACATTCGGGGTGACAAAAACCTAAACAGCTTGCCTGTATACCGTGTAGGAGGCTCCAATTTCGAGAAAAAAAAAGCAAAAAGTTAATACATCTTTGTAATTAATTAAGAATTAAACATTTTTACATGGTATGGTACAGGGTAGGTATTAGGATTAATAAAAAATAATAACAACATACTTTCTTAATGTAGTGTTGATTAGTTGATTCGTATATCTCTGCACATTTAGAGGCTAGTTAATTCAAATAATTGTTTTCATAGAAGTTTCTCTCTGTATTTCTTGACTCAATAATAAAATCAAATCATCCGTGATTTTCTTGCAATTCTTTGTATGCTAATTGCGAAAAATGTAGCCATGTAACGTTCAGATATTGGAAGAAGGAATTATAAAAATATTCAATAACGGAGAAACAAAGGCATAATGTACCTATCTCACTTTAACTACAAATGGTTACAGAATGATAAACTAGTACTTATACAAGAGGGTTATGTTAGTTATTTCCCTAATGATCAATGCTTTTCAGCATCATTTATTTTGGTGCACATAGTTTCTATGAGGGTTTTATACCTAATATTAGCTTTTATGATGTTATATACGACCTAGAACGGAGCATATTAACGTTCGACTTATATACAACGTACAGACTACACAATTTACATAACTACAGTTTAACGTCTGATTAATTTTGTAGAGTGCTTTGCTGTTAAACTACACACCTGATTTACGAAATCGCGTATCACGCATTGTCGCGTGATATTGCCTCGTCCACCACGAAAGCGAATGATTCCTGGTGTCGTAACATGGTCTTCGTAAACCGCAACTGCCTTGGCTTCCACGATGTCGTGATCTGAAATTGATTAGAGCCCATCTCTTCCCTGGATAGTCCGTTGATGATACAAGCCGATATTTCTCACGGAGGCGCGCGCGCCAGGATAAACACGCGAATTGTAACCGCAAGGCCCGAAATTAGTCCTTTGGACGTGATTCGAAATATTAATTTATTGCGTTTGTCGGTACACGAAGCTGTGTAAGCTAATTTCCTCGTATTGAGTAGGAGGATAATAATTAGCGTTATCATCAAAGGTTTGTAATTTTGAATAAACGCGGTCGGCTACGTTTATTAAAGGCTACACAAGTAAATATTTACTTATTGACGGTACGTGATTTATTTTCTGAGATAATTGTGAGAAAATTCGTGGATCTGTGATGAAATGTTTTTAAAAATGTATTTTGCATGTACAATATTTTTATAGAATTGTTGAAATTTGTTTGAGATCGCGTCTGATATAAAATATTGAATGTCAATTATTTGGGCCAATTGATATATTCTTGGTAATTGCAGTACATACAGGGTGTGGCCCGAAGAGTTTTGATTAGAAGTTTTTGGGGATGTAGTAATAATAATAACTACAATTTCGTTAGATTTCGTGGTATCAATACCAAAAATACTCACCTGTTTAGGAGGGCACTGTCGCTTACCGTTTGGGACCGGTTACTGACGGAAAATGATGCCCAAAACATTTTTACAACTTTCCACAATGCATTTTTGGCGATGTATAACCATTGTTTTCCTGAAAAACGAATTAAAGTAAATGTAAATCAGAAGGTAAATAGGAAAACTAAAGATTTTTACGAGTAAAGAAATAAATTAGATGCCCTATATACCATGTACAGGGTGACCAAATCACAAAATGTCTTACAACTCTATAAAACCAGCAAAGATCATTAGAACGAATTTATAAAGATTACTAGGAGGAACAAGAATGAGGAATATATATTAACGGCTGAAAACAAGCAACAAGCAATTTGGAATATCATAAATAACGAAACTGGGAAGACTAGAAAAAATGTTAATGGAGACAGAATTAAGATTACGGCAGATGAATTTAATGACTATTTTGTGGGGGTTGGTTGTGTAGCTGGAGCTCCGACAGATACAAAGAAAGCGCTGATCCTAACTAGGAACAAAAAGATTGGTCATTGCAATTCCTGCTTTTTCGATCCTATTAGTCGTGAAGATATTGCACGGATTATTAAAAACCTCAAAAGCAAAACTTCAAAGAATATCTATGGTCTAAACACGCAATTATTGAAGAGCGTTGCTGTTGAGGTTGCTGCCTCACTGGCTTATGTAGTAAATGCATGTGTGAAGCAGAGAATTTTGCCTGATCACTCAAAGATTGCCAAAGTTGTATCTTTACATAAGAAAGGTGAGGAAGACCTTGTAAGCAATTACAGGCCTATCTCAGTGTTACCTGTAATTTCAAAAGTGATCGAAACTGTTATTAAAGAAAAGCTGGTGTCTTTTAGGGAAGTCAACGGTGACGGTAATGATCGACATGCTGGAAGCCATTCTGGTTGCCAGGGATCAACAGGATGCGGCTGAGTTGGCCCTATGCGACCTGAGTGCAGCGTTTGATGGTGTATCTCATGAGATTCTCTTGCAGAAACTTGATTATTATGGCATAAGAGCTCACACCTATAAATGAGTAGAGTCGTATTTTACCAACAGGCGACAAATGGTACGGTGGCAAGAAAGTTGTTCCAAAATAAATTCGATCAGGCATGGTGTCCCACAAGGCTCTATTTTAGGACCAATATTATTCATAATTTACATGAACGATTTAGAAAGTAATGTGGATGTCGATCATATGTGTCTGTACGCCGATGACACATCTATCCTGGTAAAAGGTTTTCAAAACGAACTCAATCCTAAAATGGATAACTGATTCACTGGAATATTGGTTTACTGCAAATGGACTCAGGTTGAATAGAAACAAAACACTAAATATTACTTTCACTGGAATATCCAAAGTAAATAAGCAAGAAGTCGATTTCCTGGGATTGCGTGTTGACAACAAGCAATGGGCCAGTCACATAACTGAACTCTGAAAACTAAGCAGAGCTATTTATTCCATAAGAACGATAAGAAATGTGTCAACCTACCGGGCAGCAAGGAGCGCCTACTACGCACATTTTCATAGTGTAGCATCGTATGGTATCATGGTGTGAGGTACATCTTCTGCCGCTGAGCGGGTACAAGTTTTGCAAAAAAAGCCGTACGTACTCTCTGTGGACTACAATACAGGGACTCTTGTCGCGAGGTGTTCAAAACAAGAAACATACTCACTGTGACCAGTGTTTATATACTTCAATGCGTTAAATATGTGCATTCAAATCAGTCGCGTTTAGTAATCCCACATCATAAAGTAAGCGTCGCGCAGCAAGGAGTGGACTACTGGGAAGTGAAGCTGTATAACCACCTTCCAGAGACAATTAAAGGTATGTCAAAAACAAATTCAGTAGGGCTGTGAAGAGACTTTTATCAAAACAAACTTTCTATAATATTTCTGAGTAACTGGAATTAGTTATTATTTCTACTGACTGATCTTATGTGGTATGTTAGTGCTAAATGTCTGTGAATTTGTTCCAGTGTGTTATACTCATTGTATTTTATATTTGATTTAATTTTGTTTATCTTGTCGTATATATTTTTATATCTTTAATATTTATATATATTTAATGACATGTCATGTAAATGTGTTGATGACAATAAACTACTACTACTACTAATTGTTTGAAATTGTTGGAATTGAGTGGTATCTGGAAACGCCCTGTATAAAAAAGTTAACATTTTAAAGGACGAAACATTGTAGTGATGTCTTGCAATTCGCCATGTCAAATTTTAAGTCAGTAGCGTTTTTGTCTGCAGCAATATCGTGATTTATTTGGAACTGTTTTTCTAGAAAAATTGAAAAAAATTGAAATATTTCAAAAACTATACATTTTTGGTATAGGACATGGTACATGAAATTTACTCAAAAATTGATAGAGAATCTCGGTTAATGCTGTTGTTTAACATTTTTCATTTTATTGTATATTATGTGTGAACGGATCGCATTGGCCATAGCGTTCTCGTGTGCTTCGAAAGCATTGATCAAAAATAAAATAAAAAATACCATGTTCTATTTAAAATAAGTGAGTTTGTATGTACTTCTGCACTGAAAAAAATGTCTGCGAATTTAACTACTGGCTTCTACTGTAAATTCGGAAAATTATAGCGGTGTGCAATGCTAACTTACAACGTCGCTTTTATTATCACACAACGGATTGCTTTTTTCCTGCTTATTTACTGTAAATGTTACAATAGGATGTTAAAAAAGCATGACTATAACTTAAAATTGTGAGTAAAACTTCAAAATCAATACCTAATTGTTATTTTACAGTGTATGACAATGCACATTTCATTATTATTACCAATACTTAGCGAAATACCGTTGGTGTCTATTGGACACATTAGACACAAAAGGGTTGCCGCGCTAGTATCAGTTGCCTGCTGTGACACGTTCTACCACGTACACTCGGTTGATTTAGAATCGACTCAAACTGCCATAAAACCCGTTAAAAGTATGCTTTATTGCGGCCCCCGAATGCAAAGCAGTAATAGTATGGTCAACTGTATGTAAATTACTACGTATGTAAATTACTATCTATGTATATACAATATATTTTTCTATTAAATCCAGTTTCATATGCAAGGGATCATTTATAAATTCCTGAACAGATAATTTCTTAATGCGAGCTTAACATATGTATAGTTAAATCGTTATCGCATACAATTTCACTATAATTCTAAGTATTTATGTAATTAAGGAATTACATGAATAAGAATATGTATGGGGGCAAGATATAAAAGTCTATTACATATTAGAGTGGATCGAAAAACGCTTTTTTTCTGCAATACAATTCTAATAACGCGGAAAACTTGCGCATAGGCGTCATTATAAATGAAAAAATATTAAAAAATTTTTTTTTCAAAATTTGAAATCGCGCAGGACTAGAGTTACCAAAAAAGTCAAAATACCGGTAAATTAAAAAAAAAGGCAAAAATTACAAAAAATACATTTTTTGTTGTAATAGTGAAAAAAGTGTTTTTAAGAGTGTCCTTAACGCATACAAAAAATAATTAAACCCATACTTGTTTTACTGAATTCCCGCAAAAGGTCTAAAGTTGCGGGTTGTATCGCAAAAAAACGATAGTTCATGATTTACGACGATTTTTAAACATCTGCCAAAACCCATAAAAGTTTTACTTTTAATTTGTAATAGTGTAAAAACCATTCAAAATAGTTTTCCCAATCCAGAAAAAATACTTTCAGACCTGTTATTCCTTAACTGTATTCGTGCAAAAGGTCTAAATTATAGTATAAGTTAAGTTATAGTCCCGTAAAAACGCCGTTTTCCACATCTGATGAGTGTTTTATTTAACACACATCGACCCTACGCAACCAACCAACCAGGGTGAATTTTATTTACAATATTTACAGTAACTATTTACTTTGTACAATGCATATGTTCGTTGTAGGCAAAAGATTATTTACATAGAAGCCCCTTTGAGTTCTGACTTTTAATTAAATGTGGGCATCAGTTGTCTTGATTTTAAAGTAGCTCTAATATAACCATCTCGATTTTCATGCCCGCACACTTTTTCTGCTGCTGCTGTAACCAGTTTTACATACCTCTCAACTGACTGGGTGTCGCATGGGAATTTGAGGTAGTTAAACGCTGATAGCGCTTTGTCTTTCAACAGAGAAGCAATGTGTTCAGTTGGCACCTTGGACAGTAGTGGCGGCGGTGTTAACTTGCAGATTGACCAATCAATTACTTCGGTATAGTCGTTTGCACTAAAATTTATTGAAGGTATTTTGGAGTCTCTTACGTAACCTTCAGCCAATGGCTCGTTTCTGGATTTAAGGATCCTCCTGTAGCCAAGTTCTCTAATGTGTGGTCTCTCATCCATTATCATAGTCAACATAATATTTTCACGGCGGTAACCGTGCTCGCAACTTTAGGTCTTTTGCGAGAATTCAGTAAAACAAGAATGGGTCTAATTACTTTTTGTATGCATTAAGGACACTCTTAAAAACACTTTTTTCACTATTACAACAAAAAATGTTTTTTTTTTGTAATTTTTGCATTTTTTTTTAATTTACAGGGATTTTGACTTTTTTGGTAACTTTAGGCCTTCTGCCCGATTTCAAATTTTGAAAAAAAAATTTTTAAATATTTTTTTATTTATAATGACGCCTATGCGCAAGTTTTCCGTGCTATTAGAATTGCATTGCAGAAAAAAACGCGTTTTTCGATTCACCCTATTACATATACTTTAGAGAATGAATGTTCGCATGATGATGCAGAAAATGTCCTCCAGAACCAACCAATAATCCAAAAGTTTTTTCTGTGTATTAATTTGTTTTCAGTTTGACTGCCTTTTCGTTTACCTTCTCTATTATTTGAAATAAATTATTATTTGTTTACTGTGTGTTTTGTTATAAATTCTCGAATAAAATCAGTGTTTTTAACGAAACAAACTTAAGATAACATAGATTCCTGTCTATCTGATTCGATAAATAATTTTTCTTATGGTTCTAAAATTGATTTGTATTATTTTATTTTATTTGCGTTTATATGCCATTAATGGTAATGGGTGTTGGCAAACGCTATACTACGTAATAACGCAGGTATTAAAAGTATCTGAAAAAGAATATATTTCTGCAGCGATCTTCCCAGTTATTTCACATTACGTAGCTATTTTACCTGCTCATAAGCAAATTGCTTTATTACTACAAACATCCAGTTAAATGTTGAAAGTTTCTGGGTGCGACGTTAGGTCTACGTCGCTTGCCGGGTGAGTCGATTTTAAATCAACCGAGTGTACAATTGCTACTGTAGCGCATTTGTGCTATGACGACCATTGGCAGAAAAACACCAACGTAGGCTACTGTAAACATTTCTTTGAGTGTGGTGTACCCGAAGTAGATCATTCATGAAAATATTATATTTAAAATCAGCATTATCAATAGTGTCATCTGATAAAATTTTACATTTTTCCTATTACTACATCCTCAAAAACTTCTAATCAAAACTCAATGCTGCAATGATGCAGTTCAAATAGAGCAGACAATCATTTCTTGATGACCCAAAGCTATTTGTATATTAAATTTAAAGAATAAGTACACATATTACAGGTTATACTGGATTTAAGAACGCATGCGGAGTTCCTCTTATCTCATATGCATGTGTGAGTTCATGTTACACAAAATACTTTAAATAGTAGCATTTTGCTTTTATTTTGAGGCACAATTACACGTTTAATACCGATGCTGTTTTCCCAGCATATCATCTCATATAACAGACGTGATTGTAGTAATCCGTTATCGCTGCTTTCGCGTTCATTGTTGAGAAATTGATTTTTTCTGTACAACAGAACTATTTAATTTCTTTATAAGTTGCATGTGGGATCTCCAATTCAACTGGTTATAGTCTGTTGATGTGGTAAAGTAGATCACTTGTATGTTACAAGTTGATTATATGATTAGTACCACTTCTAAATGAAGTAGCCCTAATTTCAGTGTTTTGGTGAAAAAAAAATTGTTGCAAGACTCTAGTCTAGCGACATTTTATTTCAGTAAAACAACACTGCTCCAGGCGAACAGAACATTTTTTCATCAAAAGAATATCATTGTATTATAATTATGTATTTGTTCGTTTACCTGATCTAGACTAATTAAATAATACATCAAACGCAACCTATAAATAAATCGAGGTCTTAAGTGTCCATTTCGAACACGCAACACGTGGAGAGAAACGGTACGTAAAAACTTTTTCAGTATAAAGTAAGAAAGAGTTAACATAAAGTTAATTGATATTATAAAAACCAATACTAAAGTAACGCTGAAAAACTAACTAGATTTTGAATCTGAAACAGGTGTCATCTCAATTTAATTTAGACAATATTATCATAAACAATTTCTGAAAAATTCTCAAAAATAATGAAAGATTTGTTTTAGTCTTTAAAATAATTGAGTTATTCTTCTAAAATTTATTTTATAAAAAGAAATACAAGTATCTATCTTTTAAATAGTTACTTCATTTTGATAAACACAACATATGGTAACTGTAAATTATGTATGTACATATGCCTATGAACGGCTATGTGTGTATAAAATTCATGAAAGATTAAAGTAAATTGTTTGTCAGTATTTGCTTAAGTAAATCGTATATTACGCACAGAAATCTAGTTATTTTTACTATTATTTCTGGGTAAATGTTTAAAATGATCTCGTGCTGACGTCCGTAGAAAATTGCGCGTCTTGTTCCACACCATTAATTCTCTTCTAAAGAAAATAATTACATCCAGGCTTTTGTAGCGAAGTTGTATGAGCTCCTCTTTTTGTTAGAAAAAAAGTAAAGTAGTTAAGCGTAAAGTGAAGTTTGCAAATTCATTCAGAGAAATTGAATTTTTATCCACGAAAGTAGATCAGAGAAAATTGCTTTGATACTGGATATCTAAAATTTTATTTCTAGGTAGCATATGCTATTAACAGCTTTTTCTATTTTCTTTGGCTTGGTACGTTTCTTTTTACGGCCAAATGTTACTTTTTATGATGTCACAATCATTCTAGCAGTAGTTTCATACTTACATGTAATAATAAAATTATTACCATGTTAGTTGGATTCGTATTTGTTTGTTACATTTATATAAATATGTGTCTTCATTAATAATTAATAATTTTATATTTGAGCTCGGGCCAATTTATTTATTCCTAATTATATTTGTTCTACGTACAAACAAACATATAGTTATTTATTTGTTTACAACCCTACTAATATATAGAGTGGATCAATTCGGAACGAAAGCAGAGGCGCGACTAACGAATTTGTTCCCGCGTGCCCCATCGCACATACGATCACTTAGTATGTTGTCCACGGTCATCGTGTGTGCACGTATTATGTTTCGCATGAGGGAACCAATTCGTTAGTCACGCCTCTGCTTTCGCTCCGAATTGGTCCACTCTACTTATATATGAAAAGGCAAATATGTGGACTGTGGTGTTTTTCCAATGTACGATATTTCCTGTTTGACGAAGCCGATGTCGAATATAGATGTGCAAATATGATATCGGCCAAATGCTGCCAAAGTGTGAAGTTAGTTTTTAAAATTTAGAATTTCAGAAGGGCGAGGGGGGAGGACTAAGCTCTACAGAGGCAAAATTTCGATCTTCCGAATTGTATGTACTTGTGTATATATGTACGTATGCATTATGCATAGTAGGTTGAAACTTTGGAACAATACAGACCATATCTTGGAACAAAACTTTTGAATTTCGGAGAAGTGATAACAAACTTCTTAATGTTCAATTATTGCACATGATATACGATATAGAACAACTTGGAACAATTTTCGAAACTTTGAAATTCGATAGAAGCTGGCGCTAGCAAATCTTTGCTTTTCCCAATTATTTCGTGCACTATACATGGCAATGTAAAGTTTTAGAACAACATTCATGACAACTAGAACAATCTTGAACAACACTCAAAGTTTCGAACTTAGAAAAAAGATCCTGCTGAAAAAATGTGTTTTTTCGTTTCTATTAATCTGCAAGGTTCTGTTGGTTTCAAATAGAAAAAAGGTATAGAAAGAGATTTTTTCAACAGACTTAGAAAATGATTCTAAAATTCTGTACCGCGCCAGGTTTGTTACATATCTGAAGAATATGAAAATGTAACAAAATGATTTTTTTAGTAATATGTGAAAAATCATGTCTAGAATAATGACATGGATGTGTAATAAATATAGACACACAAATACGCCTGTGGGTGTCACTGTCGTTCAGTGTGACGTTAACCAACAAATTGCAGCCATAACTGTTAAATGCTACTTCTGCGTAGTAAAGCTCGTGGGCCATACCAGTACCAATAAGCGCAAGTTTGCGTATTCCATTTTCCATAGTACCAGTTCCCCATTAGATTAGATTACTGGAGGGTCGTTAAGGCAATCCTACCTCTCTACATTGCGACCCATGAGATCTATTGTGAGTACCCCTGTTCTTTTTGTCCCAATTAATCAAAAGTTTGAGGGTCAGCAGACAGTCCCAGGTTAGCCGCGACTCAAAGGTGTGTGCCCCTAGAACCTTTAGCGTTGCTCGACTGTCTGAGAAAATGTAAATGCGTGCTCTTTGGTAACATTTCAACCATTCCCCAACTTTTCAAACATTCTTGGGCACATTGTTCAATAGCATGTATTTCTGCCTGACAAACTATTGGACTTGTACCCAACCAGTTCCCCATAGTCAATTCATTGTTGTTCTATATGGAGTGGCCAACTAATATTAGTTTAGATATTGTTACCATTGATGAGATATAGTAATCGGATAGTATAGGGAATGAAACCAGAGCGCTCTTTGCTCAGCACTAACTAAATAATTTGGGCCTGTGTTTTACTGATTGTCATACTAATGTAGTTTGCCAATGATTGTTAGTTGACGAACTAAACACTAGTTTTTAGAATGAGTTTAGTTGATAGGAAATGTGTTGCTAAAGTACGAACTGATGAAAGCAGCAAGTGTACGAGAAAAAATAACTTTTTGGTTATGAATACAAAAACTATATTTTTATTATCTGTAAGTTAAAAGGGTAAGTGCTGGTTATTTAACTACTAAAAGTTCTAGCACAATAACCATCAAAACATTTGCCATTTTCATAAAACGCAATATACATATATTTTGTTTTAAAGATCCTACAATGGTCCGAATGATTTCGACTTCCGTAACTATCAACTAAACGCAGCTTTTGTTTGCGATCTAAAATTACTTAAAGACTTAGCGGAGTTCTTAGAATCACAATTTTATTGAAAGAATTTACAGAATATTTATATGAAGTTCACTTGGTGCGACACGGAGAAATAGTTTTGGTGTATGGCTCATGAAATTCCTCAACATTAATTACAACGCAAGGAGAGTGAGAGTTGTTCATAAATGCTAACAAAGTTTAAAAAGTGTTTTATTATACAGTTATAACATGTGCAGCACAAGCTCCAATATCAATCATTGGAGCTGAATGCTGGAATTTTAAGATGGTTGCCTATATGCCTATACTGCCCGTCAATAAGTAGCCTATCCCTTAACCGACGTCGTGGAGTCCCCGGGACTCCATACAACAAGAAGCGTGCTATTGTTTCTTACGTATTCAACCAATAGCCTTCTGCCATGTAGTACCTTCCTATGGTAGGGAAACGTATGTTGTGTGAGCTCATGATCGATTTTAGTCGTTTGCAACTACTAGAAGTGAGAGCGTTAGAGTCTAAGAGACTCCACGACGTAGTTTGTGTACCTTACACAAAAATGTCTCCGCATTATAGTACTAAGCCCTGCGATCCTGGCTTTGAGGAAATAATTATGCAATGGTATGATGAGGCGGAAAGTGACTTTTCGGACCAAGATGACAACTCTACGTCACATGTAAACGATGATCAAGAGACTATTATTAGTGTACATAACTCGCAAAACTGAATACACTAATCCACCCTTGCAAAAATTTTTCTGGCAATATATATATATTATCTTTCTGGAGTGTTTAACTTTAGTTATGTTAGAAGATTTCAGAAATTGCTCTTATTCTTTACAACTAGTGCAAAGTGTATTATTATATTACAAATAAATGTTTCTTGTTACGCTCGGTCATGATATTAATATACGCATATTGTAAAAAGATATATATTTGTTTTTAAATAAAAATGTGTTAAACTTAATGTTTCCTTACTAACAATCTTTATTAATATGTTTTTGTCAAAAAATTATTTACACCGTTGGACTCCACGACGTGGTTTACGTTAAGATTTTTCAGAACGTCGGTTAAGGGCTATACTAAAGTTCCGTGTTTTTAGTACTAATGATACTTCAGAACAAGAGCAGAACATCACATTCAGCAGCAGTGGCCAATCAACAGTATCTTTACGCCTGGTAAATTGTCCATTGGTTGATCCCCCAACAATATTTTGTTCAGCTTTACGCATTAAGCTGAGTTAATTGAAGTAATTCGTACCAGATTTCAACGGGATCAGTAAATGGTTTTAGTATATTGGTATAAATTTTTTATCAATTACGTCGGAAAAAAACTAGCGGAATATGCAGAAAAAATCATTCTTCAGAAGAGCACTTCTAAGTATCTTCCTTTTAATATCTACAGTTCGATGTACATGTTTGGAAAATCAAGATTAAGGGTGTAGACTAGAAACTGGACAGTGACGAATATTTGAAAAAAATGCGTAAAAGGTTCTTGAGTATTGAATTATATTATTAATTGATATAAAAATTGATATAAAAATAGAATTCTCTGGAATTTAATTTATGTTGCTTAATAGTTTCTCAATCGAATTAACGACGTTCATTGGTATACTATGATAGGCAAGTTAGCGATATAGTATTATGAATAACGTTCATTAAAATATTTGTGTCGGGTGGTAGTTGCCAAGACTTTTACTTTTATTTCAATAGGTTACTGTTAAAGATTTTCAGTACGGTTTGGTTTCCCAAGGGGCCTTCAGCACGCATTTTAAAGATGTTCAAAAACAATTTATACTAAAGCCGTGGTTCTTATTACGTTTAGGAAATAACATATTCTTCGTTAAGACATCAAATTCGTTTTATTTGAGTTTAAGATCTCTTGCATGCTGACTTTATCTCACGACGTTACCACAGGCTACCTACATATCGCACTAAAAACGCTGCAAAAATCTGATGTTTAAGAGTCTGCATAAATCCGTATCTTTGTCAGAAGTACTTGTTCAGTTATACTTTTCTGACATAAATATCTACTAAACTCCCGAGCAACAAACTTTACAACTGCTGAGGATATAATACTCTAAAACGCATTAAAGAGGGAAAAAATAAGAATTTGTCGAAAGTTATAACGGCGAGACGAATATTTTTTGGCCATTAACTTTTATTACGCTATGATGTTCAGGGCATGCTTGGCGAGTTACATCCTCCGGAGAATTTTTGAGGAAATCGTCATCAATTATCTTTACGACTCTCATCTGTAAGCACTATGCACGGAAGCTTCTCTTGCATGTCCTTATACACAAAAAACGGACATAGAATCTCGGATACCAGCTACAAGGCTGGAAGCACATTTAGAACAATGCAAACAACCGGCGCGATGGTTTGAAAGAAAAAGAAAGAGGGGAAAAAGATTCGTCGGACCCCGAATACACAGCATGCATGTATACATTCGTCGCGGACGACACAAAAGATACGTCCGGAACAATTTCGCTTTGTAACGCAAGAAGTACTAGTAATTTTATTTTATTTCATTTTGAACTAGCTGCTAACTTCTAAAGGTTCTAATTTATTTTAGCGGCTTGGTATAGAGGCCATATGCTTTAAATAAAGCAGAGAAGTAGTTTCTTTTACTGTGAATTTTAATTAGGATTTTTAGGAAAAACGTTTGAGTAGCTGCCGGTGCAAAATTTTATTTGATGCGTCAGTACTATAATGGTATATTAGTCATTATCTTTTTGGATCTTATCCGACGTATTCACTGATTTTCCAGATGAAAATATGTTACGATATCTCCCAGATGTCTCCCAGAAGTCCGGACCTCAATCCAATTTGGCACATGTCGGATGCTATGATGAGCGGCTAAGACAATTGTCTTAGCCGCTTCCAAACCCTCCAATCACATTAAATGATCTGTTTCTGAGACTGGTGGAAATTTAGGAGCAAATTGATCAAGATCAAATCAGAACGTTAGTTGCCAGTATGACAGTATGAGGAATCGTTGTCAAGCTGCTATTAACTAAAGAGGGGGAAATACTCGCTTTCAAGTTTAGGTTTTGTAAAAATTAGCATTTATTTATTTTGTCATCATTTGCATATATATATGGCTCTACGCCCCGAAAGGGGCTTCGCCGCTTAGCCGAGCTTTCCAGATCCTTTTATTGACTGGATCAGGTCTGTTCTTCAGTCCATCCAGGCTGTCTCTTTTGCTTTCATAGCTTTTTCTTTCCATCTCCCTCTATCATGCACCATCGTTTTCCATCCGTCTTTAATTTCCATCTTCTTCAGGTCCTCTTCCACCTCATCTATCCATCTCACTCTTGGTCTGCCTCTCGCCCTTCTCCCGCCCATCTTCCATTCTGTCAGCGCTCTTACATTTTCCTCTGATTTTCTCCTGTATATGTGTCCCAGCTATTTTATCCTTACCATTTTTATATGTTCTATTAAATTTTTTTCCGTCCAGTTCTTCCATTATTTCCTTATTGGTTCGTCTTCTATACACCCCATTTCCCAGAGGTACACCCCCCAACATCCTTCTTATTATTTTCCTCTCCTGGATTAACAATGTTTTTTCTCCTCTTTTGACATTGTCATAGTTTCTGCGGCATAAGTTAGTATCGGTCCCAACAGAGTTTGGTATATCTTTAATTTTGTTCTTTTTGATATTTGTTTACTCCTAAATGTCTTTTTGTTTGCGAAGAAGGCACTGTTCACCTGTTGTATCTTTTGGTTTATTTCTTCTAGTCTGTCCCCCGTTCTGCACAACGTTATACCCAGGTATCTGAACTTGTTTACGCTTTCAAAACTTTTCCAATTTTTATTGGTCCATCTATTTTGCTTCTTCCAATCTTCATATGCTTTGTTTTGTTTTGGTTTATTCTGAGCTCTAATTCTTCATTCTTTGTTTTTATGTCTTCATATATTTCGTCCAATATTTTCTTTTGTTTCGCAACTATAACCAAATCGTCCGCATATGCGACTATTAGCGTTCCTCGGTTTCTTACATTTCCCCTATTTAGTTTCTTCGTAATGTGCTCTATTATGATATTGAATAGTGTTGCAGATAATGCGTCTCCTTGTCTGACCCCCTTATTTATTTCGAATTCCTCTGTTTCACCCACGTTAGTTCGTATTTTAGCTCTTGTTTTAGTGAGCGTCATTTCTATAAATCTTTTGAGTTTGGCAGGGATACCTATTTCTTCTAAGATTCTCATTGGCTGTTGTCTATTGATCCAGTCAAAGGCCTGTTTGAAATCTATGAACATTATGTCTAAACTCATCTTATATTCATTTTCTTTCTCAATTATTTGCTTCATTATATGAATTGCATCCACCGTGGACTTTCCTTTCTGGAAACCATATTGGTAATCCCCTATTAGGTTTTGGGTGTTTATTAACCTACTTTGGATTATTGCCGTTAATATTTTATAAGCTGAGCTCAAGAGTGTGATTCCTGCATACCAGTCTGTCCCCCTGTTTGTATATCGGTATTATTACGCCTGTCCTCCACTCTGTCGGCATTCTCTTTTTTTCCCATATTTTCATTATTAGGTTAAGTGTACATTTTCTCTTTCAAGGTTTTTCCGCCGTATTTGATCATATCATGATTTATTCCGTCATTTCCTGGTGCTTTTCCATTCTTACCGCTATTTATTATTCTTAGCACTTTCTCTTTTGTTGGTTTTTCGATTTCTTCATCATCTATGGATGGGACATTTTCATTTCCCGTTTGCTTGGCCAATTCTGTTTCTATTATGGGTCTTTCTATTAGTAATTGTTTGAAATGTTCCATCCACGCCGTCTTCGTCTGCTCTTCATTTTCTGTCACCTGGTCTTATTTTTTATGGTGTTTACTGTTATTTCGTTGTTATTCTTCCGTTTATTTATCCTTTGATAAAACTTCTTAGAGTTTCTACTTCTTCCTTCTTCTTCTACTTTCGCCATTACATCTTCTATTCACTTCGCTCTCGCGCTTCTTATCAGTTTCTTGGCTTCTCTTCTCCTATCAGAATATTCCTTTCTTCGTGTCCGTGTCTACACTTGCGCTCCTGTCTGTTTTCACATCTCTTATTAATGTTATTCTTCTTTTAGTTATTAATACGTGGTCGATTTGATTCCCATCATCTTTACCAGGTATTTTCAATGTTGTGTCTTTTCTTCCTTCTTATGTTGGAACTTTGTACTCGCTATTACTAACCCATTTCTTGATGTAAAATTACATAATCTTGTTCCATTATCATTGGTGTTCTCGTGGATTGTAAATCTGCCCGCCACCTTCTTCCAGCTGTTTTCTCTGCCTACTTGAGCATTAAAATCTCCCAGTATTATCTTTGTGTCAACTTTTGGTATTTTCTCTATAGTGTCCTCCATCTTTTCGTAAAACATTTCTTCCTCTATCTCCAAAAATATCCACCTATCTCTGTAGGTGCATATATTTTTTTTATGTGTGGTGGGTGCTTAGTTACAGTGGCTCCGTAAGCTCTGTTACTTGTCTGGCTATCATTGCAACTCTTGCGGTGTAGTTTGGTGTGTGTAAGTTGTCTTCAAATGGCTTTGTGACAGCATCATATCGCCTTTTATGATGCCGTGCTGTTAATCACTTTGCTCCCAACAGCGAATGGTAAGTCGATCCGGGATTAAACTCTCTGAAAAAATGTCACCGTCCCTCCAGAGAATTGAACCCCGGCACCTATCGTCCTCTCACAACAATAGTCAGCCGTCTAACCACTGCGGCCGTCGACCCGCTTGTAACCAAAAACAAGGCTGTACTTCAATTTCAAAGTAAACAATGTAGTCCTAAATTTTCCGAATGATATTGCTAACACTTTTAAGCAGTATTTCTCAGATTTTTCGCACTCTCCTGGCAAAAATATTCCTAATTTACGATCGCATACCGTTTAATAAGCGCACTATATTCTTATTTTCGCTTGAAAAAAACTGAAATGTTATCGATTTTCAATAACCTTAATAGGAAAAGTTCACCGGAGTCAGATGATATGTCGGCAGATATATTGAGAGATGCTACACAAAGAGAACTTTTTGCATAGCGGCAAAACGTTTCCGAGCTTTGAACTTTTTCATATTGAATGAAAACATAATTTGTTCGCGGGAATGTATCTCTTACTTCAAAATGGTTCCCTAGCTTATCAGAACGTATGTGTTTCTTAAAAGTCACGTTTAAAATAAAAAGAAAAATTCGACTAGCACCCACCACAGATAAAAAAGATTTTAAGTACCAAACTACAGAAATGATCAATGAAATGATGCTCTAAACAATAGTCACTGTTCATTAACTATTCATTGACCATTAAATGAATTTCCAGAAACTCTCAAATTCACACATTCAAATCGGAAAGACTGTGATTCTTGAACTGCTATACTTACAGAGCAAAATTTGTTACTATTGGATAGAGTATGTTTTCAGAAATCCTTTCAACCTAGAATATTCCTGATAATATTGTAAAAAGTCATCTAAATACTAAATTTATTATACTTACACCTTAACATAGTTTATTTCAAAGTTCAAATATATGAACGAACAATATTGTGGATATTATTTTAGACACACATATATTGGAAAGCTAAATTGTGAAGGTATAAGTTAGGAAAGCACCCTTTTTTATTAAATGGAGGCAACTCGTTCGTTCGGAAGGTCCCCACTGTACCTCTAAATTGCCAGAAATTTGTACTCCGTGACGGCGTGAAGAATGAAAGAGGTCTGATCAGACTATTTATTAAAGATAAATTTAATGAAAACGAAGGACGGAGATGGAGAAAAAAGGGCGTAATAAATTGTGAGATTTTTGAAATTAATTTTTTAATTAAACGCAAGTCGACTCGAAGAAAATGTTGAAAGTGTAATAAGCGTTGTTGATGATAGAAAAATGGAAACGTTACGGAAATTAGACGATGACGGCAGGACACTCAATCACCTTTGTTTAACAAAAAGCGATCTCTATATTACATGGATAAGATTTAAAGTTGATAAACACATTTATACCATATATCAATCCATCGTAAAAAAGTCTTGGTTTTTCACTAGCTACGATATAGATTAGAACGTATTCTGCAAGTCTAATTCAAAACAGCTTTGTAGGTAGTTTGCCGTGATATGTTATAGTACATACTGTTAAATTTACGATAAATAATCGTAGGTTTGTCAGTGTTAATTCATGCAGTCACAAACCCAAGATTGAACTCAAATTCTTAAGGCCTTTATTCTCTGAGAACAGCCTTTCAAGTTAGGAAATGTTTGAATAATGAGGAACCACTGTCTTTGTTTTATGAAAAGTTTTGAAAGATTTTTAATATGCATTTATCCTCTCAAGAGATTTGTTTGCGAGATGAATGCTAAACTGCTTCAGACAGGACTCGAAGGTCATGTCGTAACTGCTGATTTCTAACGAATCAGGGACTGGCAGTAATTAATTGGATTCAGTTTTGTAGTATCCTGATGGTTCTCTTGTGCTAGACCAATAAAAGGTCTCGTAGGTGAATCTCAGCGACAATGTGCTTTTGAGCAGAAATAGAACTTTTGCGACAGTTTGGGGTATATGCGGTCTTAGAGTTAATCATAAGACCAGCTGCTTGACCAAATATAAAACAGAAGAGCACCAAGAAAACTTGAAGTCTCCGACCGAAGATATTGTCTGAACGAGGGCGCATCTTATTGGTAAAACGAACTGTAACCGACTTTGTCTTGTTGATTGTAAGTCTTCATCTCAATGGTTCAATTAATATTTCATCAAGTGAGTTGCTATATCCTGTGAAACGCTCTAGTCATGTCCAAAAGTATTACGTACGGTTTTCGTGAGTCGAAACAGGGATATACCCTCGCCGAATTACAACTGCTAAGTTTGGATGAGCTAATGGAGGAAAATGTCTTCGTTAAATCTTTTCAGAGGTATTGCTTCGGCCAAATTTGGCTAGACAAGAGATCAAAGAGACATGCTTCTAATGTCGTGGGAACAATGGTTCTTCCTTTGGTTTTGAAATGGACACGACGAAATACTAAAAAATTAAACGAGGGATATTGCTGACAATGTAGATGAAGGCATCGATAGTGCTGGATGGTAAATTTTTGAGAGAGGAATTGGAGATGGAATCACATCCTGGAGCGTTACTATTTTTAAAGAGGTTGATGAACTACTCAGGACTAATGAGAGCAAGATCCTCTCCCTCTATTCTACAACTGGGGACTATAGAAGAAGGCCTGGGCAAGGTCGCAAAAGAGCTACTACCACAGGAGATGATCGTTTTCTCCAGTTAAGTCCTTTGTGTACGAGTCATTTCACTTAAATAAGAATGAGCTTTTAGCGGCTAGAAATGTACAGCTTTCCGCATAAACTATCCCCAACCGTCTCGAAGAAGATGAGATAACAGCTCATGTTCCTGCTCATGGTCCACTTCTCATCAGAGAGCACGGGGTAGCCCGATTACAGTTTGCACACGAACACGCCGATTGGGACATAAACCATTGGGCCAATGTTATCTTTTCGGATGATGCTAGGTTTGCCTTATCGTCTTCTGACAGACGTGTGCCGGTGTACAGACGACCTGGCGAACGTCATACTGCCTGTAACTTTCATCCACGTGTCCTTTTTGGAGGAAGATTCGTGATATTATGGGGTATTATGGTACTATTACTTGGCGCTAGATTAACAACAGCTAGATATATCATTTCGACATTTTACGAGTAGAAGAACATGTGATACCATATATGCCCTTTCTTGGCGAAAATTGTGTTTTTATGCACGACAATGCATGACCCCACATAGCAGGAATTGTACAGCTATATTTGCAGGAAGTTCATTTGCCAGTATTAATGTGGCTTGCACGAAGCCCAGTCATGAACCCTATCGAGCATGTCTGGGACCACCTAGGACAAGCTTTAAAACGGCACCGGCGAGCATTCCGGAACCTTGAAGAACTCGAAGATGTACTTTTACAAGAATGGGAAAATCTTTCACAAGACTATGTTGCAGATCTCATACGCAACATTCCAAGGAGGATGGAAGCTGCACTGAGAAAAGTGTTTTCTAAGGCCAAGAAAGTTGACTTTCTTACATTCATTTTCTTCAAAGAAGTAAGTTCTTTCTTGGAACAAGAATACTTAGTTGACATAAGACGATGACTTTTCTTCGCAATGGTAAATGTTTTTCTTAAAAAATCTCTAAGGTCAAAAAAAATTTCTTGATTTTAAACTTTTAGTTATCATGCACCCCATAGTGCATAAGTAGTATCTATATTGACGCGGTGCGATTGAATGGAGAGTTATTTGGTTCAAGAAAATATATCTTTGGATTTCCAAGAAAGTGAAATATTTCACAGAAAACAATACTTTCTTGCTTATATAGGAGAATGAGAATTACTAAAATTAAGTAAGTCTTACTTGCTCTTAGTAAACAGTTTTCTGTGTGTGTAATTCAATCCAGGGGTGAATATAACAGATACTAGTGCCATTTTCAACCAATATTTATTGTTTTGCAATTTTGTTATTTTCTGCATTATATGAGTTGACCAGTGCTGTTAATTATCTTTTGTTTTCTTCATGATCTAACATTTATAAGTAGAATAGATTAGATGTTCAGAAATGACATTTTATGTAAAAAAGTTGGTGTTGCGATAATTATTTTGCGGAGTGTGATGAGAGTGATCAGCTTGATAGTTGGAGAGGTAAGAAGGCGTGACTATGCCTAGGATAGTTCGTATGCTATGGGGTTTGCATCTATAGCCAGATCCCATCTGTTATTATCACATAATTAACAGTGCAACCTTATTTAAGGCTAGGTAATGTTATAAAAAAAAGACATGGAAACACTTTTGCACACACAATTTACACAACAAGAACTGCGGTCGTAGTCTTGACAAGAAATTAGAAAGCTGCTGCAGCTGCATTCACCACAACAAAGACCTGTAGCGACAGGTTATTGCTGATTTCTTTTCAGGTGCGAACGAAAATATTTATCAGTGTTGGACACACGCTACATTTGCAAGTGATTTACAGAGAGCGAAATTAATAGATATTTAAAATGTGTTAGTTTAAAGAAAACTAGCTATGTATAGATGTCCACAATGTGAGCAGTTGAATAAACAGCTCGTCAAATTCAGGTCGATTGTGTACGATAATATTGCAAATACATTTCAGTTTTGTTCTAAGATGTTACAGTATTTCTAGTATAAATTAAACATATTAGTCATAAACTGATTAAGAAGTTTATTGTATGTACTAGTAATAGAATGAATTATGAAGATATGGATAAGATTTTGGTAAGTATGCTTTAGGTATTTTTATATATAAAACGCAAGTTGACAGTTCACTAAACAACAGTTAAATAGGCGAGCAATATTTCTCTTCTAGTTAATATGACCGACTGTATGAGCACATCTTTTCTATAAGAAGCGTTTTGTGCAAGTGAGTTTTGTGTATTTCGTTCGGATTTAGTTTGAATAGATAGTTTGTAACTGCAATCATATTAATTTTTTATTAGTTTTGATCTTGACATGAACTGTTAAAATAATGTGTTACATAAGTAAGTACTTATTATGAATTGTACCATATCGTTTTAAATAATAATTTAAGTTTTTATTTCGTTTGTATACTGTTACAAGCTTTATTTTATTAAGGAACTTAATAAAGTGCAGTTGCTCTATGCTTGAACCAATTTATTTCCTTATGCTCATTATTTCAACTCAAACAACAATTTAGATTAGAATGATATTTATACTCTTAAGCAATCTCTCAATAGTCTTCTTCGTTACACTTATTGATAGTTAACTCTAGTTGCATTTTTAATGCATGTGATTACACATATTTTGACACTCGCCATTTTTAGAAATTTCATTATTCCACTAAACTCATATCTTATTTTATGTTTAGCTTGAAGCTAGGCTGGAAGTATCAAAAAATTTTTATTTTAATATGAAATCATAGTCGGGTATTCTAAAATAATGTGTATCATCAGTTCCAGTCCAGAGTGTCAGAAGAATGTTGAATCTACAAGAGTTTATGTACATTTCATTGTGTTTGGTACAACAATGATGTATCTGAAGCGTGTATGTACATCCCTGTTGCACCAAATATGCAGGGATGTGTACACCAAAGCATATCAAGTGAATTCAACAGTGAAGAGCAAGCAACACCTTACTGGGAGTGAAGAAGAGTAGAAAACTTGTATATTATTTGTTAGGAATCTTATAAATCTTCTCATTTAGCAAATATAATCGGTTGAAAAATCTGTGTTGCCGATCAATTTAGTAGATTTTGTACCTTTTCTCACAACTATTTTGTTTAATATAGTGAAGTGGCATTTCAGAATTCTTACCTAAGAAGATTTCTGAATGAGTTCATTTGAATTTGAATTAAAGAATTTTAACACATCACTCTAAGCAAAAATGTGTGTTCTAAAAATATTCCCCTTTTATCCAGTTTTATTTTTTAGTCATGCAAATACTGATTCTATATATGTAGGTTATCGCCCAATACACAGAAAGGTATTGTTTTTCCTTTAGAGTATCAAACGACTTACTTGTTACTTGTTGTATTTTATAGAGGACACTCAAAAGGTGTGAAAATTTACTTCAATAAACAGTAGGTGCGAATTAGATGGTCAATAATGAACGCGTTTCTGATTTATTGAATCACCCTTTCCTCTAATTTGTGTTATAATTAATTAAATCGTAATTTAATTACCCTTTTCCAGATGAACCACCCGACTATAGCAAATTTAATCTGCAGTTCATGTACTTTGAACGCTTTGAAGCATTTCGCAATCTTCATTTCACTTCCGGCATATATTTAGTAGCATATTGCACTTGACAGATTAATATTATTTGTAACTGAAATTAATATTTATTTTTTGAATATGATTATTTTTGATGTTGACAAATTCGTGTTAACGATTAATGGGGTTCTTACAATGTTGAGTTTCTAAACATTTGAAGGATTCCATTGACAGCATTGTACCTACTACAAGTAGCAACGAAACTTTATTTCGCGTATAATTCAAATTCTGGAGGCAGCTCGTTTCGTGAAAGGAGAACACGGTTACCCTTTCCCGAATTGTTGCCCCTCCTTTTCAAGATTCGCCAAGTCGTCTGCCTATCACTCAAAGGAGGCCTTCCCTCCGGCAATTAGTTACCAAACAGTCCGGATACCTGCTGCTTTCCGTCGGAAATCTAATTTACATCGCGGAATGTCTCTTCCGGAAATGACGACAAAAAATTAATTAACTCGAATTATACTCCTCGGTGCTCAGGGAGGTAAGGCACAGTTTTGTCGAACTTTTCAAAAAGGGTGGCCGATCGATAGACGTCATCCTTCGCTTTCGTCTCTTAAATAGCTTTTACTACGGACTCAGATGCAGGAACACCGCTTTCGCATCGGCACAATTTATCAAAGGAGAGACCTGATTACTTTATTGTTATTTATGTTTGTCGTTCCCAAACGCGAAATGTTATATTGAGGTAGTAATTTTAGCGTTTCGTATTTGGTATCAGTGGTGCTGTAAGAAATGAGCGTTACGAAATAAACTTAAGCGTAATATTGTGCTATTAGACGTTATTATCCTTCGTATATTACCTGTGGCATTATTAATATAGAGATTACGTAGGCTTTTCCAAGATACGCAGTTGTATCTCATGTCTGGCATAGTACCCAGTGTTGTTAGTTTCTATTAGTGCTTATTACTACATATTTTTGACGTTAGAACTTACATTTCAAATATGAGAGTTGATGGTTGGGATTATAGCATTGATTGCGCTCCTTATAATTGCGGAGTTTTCTCTCTAGTCAAGAATAAATTGAAGGCATAACGAATATTTTTATTTAAGTAGAGACATGAATGGGTAAACCTGAAGGTCGACCAGAAAATCTTATGAAATTCATGAAAGATCATTAGACTCGCCAAAAGTAACAGTTGATATATGTCAGCAAATATAATTTTATCTTTTTTCTTTGAAGAAAATTGATAAAATGTACAAGGAACGCCAAAAACCGGAATAGATAGTGGTTTTAGCCGAGTCAAGAGAATCTGGGTCTCTTCGTCGTTTAATCCTTGAATTTCGTTGAGCATTGCTGTTCCAAATTTGTTCCTATGGAATTTTCCATATTCCAATAAGCCGAAAGAATTGAAAGATAAAATTCAATCCGATTTCCAGAAATTACTCCATAAAGCTAAATGGAATTTCATAAAAGCGAGGTTATTGAAAATGCTAGAGATGTGGAGGAAGAGATTTAATTTTTTACAATAGCGAGTTGGATTAGTCAAGCTTCTAAATAAAGAAAACCAGAATCATTTCTGAAAAATCCATAGGGCGTATATCACATAGATACGAAGTAGGCTTGAGTTACTTATTTTGAAACGCTAATACTGACTAGATAAGGATTATGCAGATCGGTTTAAAATAAATGTCTTCTTTTCGGTGCGACTCTGCTAGGAATAATTTTGCAGTCACTGACATCGTACCATTCTCTACTACTTCCGGTAGGATATTCGTTCAGCTGATTTCACTAATATTAGCTTACTGCATTAAGCCAAGTCTGTCTGCAAACAAAAGGTTATTAATTTTGCCCGGTGCGAGAGTGCAAAATTTTAGTCAGAAGATCCAAATCATCACCAGTGATGTCGATTTTGCATGATTGGTATTTCATTGGAAAATCGTTTATAGGAGGTACAGAAATTTGGAATGCGGTGTTGATGTCATTATTGCAGTTAAGAACCATCTTCTATTGAGTGATAATAAATTGTATTCAAAAACAGTATGCATGATGATTTGAATTTTGATTAAGTCCGGAAATCAATTATTTATACTTATACTCGCAGATAAGCTAGTGTGTTTAATTTAATGGAACATTGCAATAATTTATTGAAATTTATGAATGACAAATTTGATGGAAGGTTTCTCCATTCCAAACATTAATGATTATAGATATTTCATAAGTAAACACTTAGTTAGAATTAGCTATAATCCGTATGTCGCCAATCCAGTGCCATAAAATTAACGTTAATCAAGTCATAAATCAAGTAATGAAAATAAAAATATAGTAGCCGAGTTTTAGTATGGTTTTTTTTTCCGTAGTACCTACATCTGTGCTGGCTAATTAAACAGAGTATGTGTCACGTTTGCGGTATTAGACAAACAATAAAATTCAGATGGGCTCCGTGTAGACTGATTTCTCTAAAGCATTTGATAAAACTATAAAGCATTATTATGTAAACTGTACACATTTGGTATGCACAGTTCGCTGATTAGATGCATTGAGTCCTACATACTTGGATGTTTCGGCTTATTATCGTACAGAACATGAAATCTGGGATTATGACTGCTACTTCATAATATGTATTCCAGGGTAACCATTTAGATCCCTGCTGAAGGTTTTCGCTTCTAGCGTGGTTGACACGTCGAGCTACCATGACCTTTTGTAACCCCTCACCCAGTTTTTGCCCCTATTAGAAGGTTTTCGCCCCAGTCAAAATGCGGAAGCCCTCATAACAGAGCCTCAGACCACGGAACCCTTGATGATGATATCGATCATTTAGATTTTTACTCCTGCAATGAAGTTAATGACTGCCTAGATGTTCAAGATGACTGAAATAGCTTGACTGATTACTATAATATTAATAAATTAACTCTACATATATCAAAATATTAAACAATAACATTTATACAAATGAAAGAGGTAATTTCTTATTCGTACTGTTTTTCTTTTTTTTTTTTTGAAATTATAGATGGAGTTGATTACATAAAAAATTTCAGTTTTGTGGTTCGTATAACCTCTGAATACGAACAATCTGACGCTATTTTGTGTTGTTTGTACTAAGGTCTTGTACGTTGCTTGTTACTGGGAATACTGTTCTGTTGTATAAAACTCTGCAAAAAAATTATATGGATCGCAACTTCTTTTCTGACGAACCCTTAAATCCATTCCTATTACGGTAGATGTTTAAATTGCAATGTAAAAAAGGCGAATCATAGCAGCAATTTCATTTCCACAAAACAATGAATGGAGTACGATATAAAAAATACTATCGATACATTTTATAAATAGCTTAGATAATGAGGAAGTAACTCTTATCTGGTGGTGCAAAAGTAATGCCATAATTTGAATTGGCTGCTATTTTTGCAGATGGCGCCAAATTTCACTGTCTTTTGACATTTGTCATATAGAGAATTAGTTGTCAACAAGCCATTGATCGATACACACCTCAAGAACGTAGAAATATTGTTACTGCTTATCTGACAAATTTTGAGTCTGTTGTTTTAACGCGGCGTGAATTTCGTTGTCCTCTTCCTCGCAGTCGGGTTCCATGTGCTCGAACAATTAATCGTTTGGCTAAACGCCTCCTGCAAACTAGGTCCACTACATATGTAAGAAAGGACCGGCCTCGTATTGCTCGTTCGTACGAGAACATCGCTGCTGTTGCTGACGACGTCAGAGAGAATCCACCGAGATCAACGAGACGACGATGCACACAATTTAGGCATCCGCAGACGTTCATTGCAACGAATTTTGGTGAACAATTTGAAAATGTTACCTTACAAAGTGCAAACTTTCACGAATTGTTGCCTGCTGACCGTCGGACAAGGTTGTACTCTGTTGAACTTGCTGCAAGAAGAGGATGACTTCCCATTGATCCTATTTCAAGCCACTTAAGTGGTTGTGTTAACAAACAAAATTTGCGTTTCTGGGGCACACAGAATCCACATGCAATGCAAGAAGAGCCATTGCATCCCCTCAAAGTGACTATTTGGTGCGGCATTTACAGTGAAAAAATGATTGGCCCTTATTTTTTTGAGACGTCGATGGCAGCACCATCGTAACCGTAAATGGTGAGCGTTACAGACAGATGCTAAACGAGTTTTTTGCCGAAAGTTGCTGCATTGGGTCTCGATCAATGTTGGTTTCAACAGGACGGAGCAACCGCTCACACAGCTCGGGCAAGTGTGGAGATTTTGAGACACCAATTTCCAGGTCGAGTGATCTTCCGTTTTGGAGATTTAAACTGGCCGTCCAGATCACCAAATCTAACAGCACAAGACTTCTTCGTTTGGAGCTTTTTAAAATCTCGCGTTTATCGAAACAAACCACGAACCTTGCAAGTCTTGAACGCTAACATTGAATAAGAAATCGCTAATTTGGAGTTAGAGGTTTTGCGAGCAACAATTCAAAATGCCGTAAAACGAGCGCAACTATGCATCAACTCGGGAGTCGGGAGGTGGCCATTTGAGTGATATAATTTTTTCCAATTAATTTCATCAATTTTACATTTTCATACAAACTTTTTATGGAAATAGAGCTCTTTTTTTCCATTTATAACAAAATGGCAGCCAATTCAAATGACATTAGTTTTGCGCCACCTTAGTAGCAGAATTTAAAGAAGATAGATTAATTAATTTCAATCGATCGTTAACAAATTCGCCAGTTTTGACGCTTCTAAATTTTTTTCTGTTTGGTTATTTGAAAGATAAACTTTATAGTAACCGACTTCAAAATTTAGCTGAATTACATGCTGCAATTAGAAATGAAGTGAAAATATTACAGAAGAAATGCTGCAGAATATGTTTCATAATATGAGAAGATGAATACATTTATGTTTTCAACAAAATGGTGGACATTTTGAAAATTTTTTGTGAAGTTATTATAACCTTGTTAAATATTCTAAGAAGTTATTTTGCTGTATTTCTTGCTTTTTGAAAAGCTTATTTTATGTTATGAAAGAAAAAATGAAAAGAAATGTCTTATTATATTCTCAAATTCTTAGTTAAGTTAATGATGATCAGTATTGGTTTTCTAAAATAAAAGATTTTTATCAATTAGATGAAATAAAATTTTAATACATGAAATATACTTAGATGGCCATTTTTAACGATTAAACCGATAATAACAACAACAAAGTTACGTAGTCGATGTAACATTTACAATGTATATTGCGTTTGTAAATTAAAATTTTATGTTTTAAATTATATGACAGAACGTACTCCGTTAGTATCCTGCCAGATGTCAAACAAATGCTTGTGCAAATTTTTCTCTTTCTAGTGTCCGTTCAGATTATAATAGTAAATTTTATACTGTCGATATCATTAATATTCATCCTATCCTATCCTATCATGTAGCATCTGGGCGACACAATATTTTATTTGTTTCTTAGGTTTATATGCTTTCTATGTAACTTTTTTGTTTTCATTGATTTGCTGCGGACGCTAATTAATTTCAAAACTTTATACAGTTATTTGAAATTCGATTTTTGTTTTGTATGTGAACAACATAAATGAATAAATAAACACTGTGACATAAGACCAATTAGAATTTCAGAATACAGATCTTGCTAAAGTCATTTAACTTTAATTAATTGCCGTTGTAGTAATCAGTTCACTAAAACTTTAGGAACTGGACTAACTAAAGGACAACAGTATGTAGCAGCGTAATATGACATTATTCTATTCGCAAACAAACAATTCGCACACGCCTAGCATTTTATGTCACACAGCACAACTTTGAAAGACATTCAGTACTGTACTGTTCGTATTACGTCTTCCATTAAAAAGTTCTGATCTACAATTTGAATAAGCGATCTTTCTGCTTGCTCACGGTCTAATTATATCTTGGTTTTATTAAAACAAAACAAGTATTACTTAAAATAATACGTCCTGGTGAATTCGTTATTTTAATTAGAAATAAATAGGTACTTTTGTCATAAAGTAGTATAATACTGTAGAATAAAATTTAAGATTAGGTGAACTACATAAACTTCAATTTTAAGTATCATTCATCTGGAAATCAATTTCAGTAAGTAATTAGCATGCAGTCAGTAAAGTATGTATTTAGTCAGAAATGATCCTATAACTTGGAGCATGGATAAAATAATAAATATACTCTTGGTACCTGGTATTAGGTTTGTCTATTTAGACTTTGTAGTAAAATTGTTATTAAATGGTGCTGTTTTATATACTATCATATATACTACACATTAAGCCTCTTTAAAGTGCTTTGTTCTCGTTATATGATTAAGTCCGGCGAAATGTACTGTCTTCGTGGAAGATTTTCAGTTCTAATATCCACGTACAATACCTTTAGGTATTGAAATCCCCTTGGTCTACTTACAATACCTACCTTTCCTTTTCTCCGATCTTCTTTTTTCGTCCTTAGTGATTGACTGTATACTATTGAGTGTTAAGGGAAAGTACTTCATGTATCGGATAAAGTATCTTGCAGAAGTGATGTAGAATTATATTTTATGTTTTAATAATATGTTCACATATACTTATACACAATGTATGTTCGTACAACGTCTTACTTTGAATTATACGTACGAATTTTCTCGTTGGAGAAAGCTTTAGTGTCATTGTATTAGCATTGTAAATATTTTCTGCTGTGAAAGGATTTCTTTTATCGATTTCCTTTTGTTTTTGCAACGATAAAACAGACGTATATGAAGTACAAATTGTGGAAATATTCGTTCTATTTATTTAATTTGATCACCAATTCAACCTTCTTCAAACTTTTGCAACCAGCACTCACTCTTTTGCAACCAAAACTCACAATTAATGCTATTTGGTTTGGAGGTCAAGTTTTTATTTTTAACAGAACTCTTTTCATATATTTTTATGAAGTTCTTTGCTGGGTCTCTTGGTGCAGAAGTAGAACACTAAACACTTCAAAACTCACTAAACACCAAAAACTTTTAACTAAACACCGACGCGTTTTGTTTAGTGGGTTAAAGTGTTTAGTGTTCTACTTCTACACCAAGAGATCCAGTGAAGAACTTCATAAAAATATATGAGTTCTGTTAAAAATAAAAACTTGAGAAACACTTACGCATTGCAAATCAACATCCAAACCAAATAGCATTAATTGTGAGTTTTGGACGACTAATGCTGGTTGCAAAACTTTGAAGAAGGTTGAATTACGTCTCGTGTAAAAACCATCGATCATAAGTTGGTAACACTTAGATAACATACAAACATAATATTTATGCAGAGCTCATTATAAAAGGCGGATTGTTGAAGTTGCGTTCTGCCAAACATTTTAAACTTAGTGGATTTGCTCAACCTTCTAGAATGTACACTGATCCGTAAAAAACCCAACCACTCAGAGGTAGAGATTAATAATTATCTGCTAATTTCGGTTTTTAACGCATTAAACATTTTGTAAAATTCACATTAATGAGTTGACGTTTCTTGGGTTTTATTTATGCAAAATCCAAGCAGGCTTAATACTCCGTTGTTTATTGATATCAGCTTGATAGTAAACAACAGCTTTTTACGTATTAGCAACACTGTTAACTAGTGTAAACGTTGGGCAAATTATTACATTAATTGACGACGGCTGTCGTCAATGGTATGTGTCCGTATGTTAGTAATATCTGCACTACCCTTCCGAATGCTAGAAATCGGTTTCTACGACCTGGCATATTGGAAAGATGAGAAAGACTCAAGCGAAGAGCAACAAGTGCAGTTGGTGATTATTTTAGTGTATTGAATACATCAAGGCTTCGCAAAATAACGGTAGTTGTGGTCACAAGACCACAATTGGTGCCTAGACATCGAAGCGAACATATTCAGTTTGCACACTTATAGTCGAATATGATTCTTGGGAGATTCAGTGGGGTGAAGTTCTCTTTACAGATGAATTGCACGATCATCATAGTCGAAAAAGGGTGTGCAAAATACGAAATGAGTGACGTGTCGATTGTACCATCTCTGAACGGGTGTCTTTTCAAAGTGATTCTGTTATGGAGTTGACAGGTATTTCTACTGAAGCATGTATGGAGATCATGGTGCCTTACACGCTCAAAGGTACATGAAAGATATTCTGTAAAAAGCTGTTGCCCCATTTTTTCATTTTATTGGAGAAGGCTTTGTTTTGATGCGTGACAACGCTAGACGACACTCGGCAAGAGTTGTTACTGAATGCCTTAGTCCGGATCTTCATCCTATAGATCAAATTTGGAATTAATTCCAGGAACGTATTATTCGTTGCCTAGCAATGCATGCAACTTTGCAATAACTACAATTAGCCCTTTTTGGAAAAATTAAAAGCAATTCCTAAAATTTGCTTAACAAATTTGGTAAATTTATTGCTTAGATGACTGAACAATGTAGCTCAGGCTCAACGAAACCATATAAATTATCATGGTTCGGTTTAAAGTTGATTAGAAATTTCTGAAATTAAATTAATTTTTCTTTTTACATTCTGTTTTCCTCTCTATTCCGTGCGTTTCGCATCACGAATGGGCACTGCTAAAAGAATTAATTTTTTTAGAAATTTTAAAAAACAAAATTAAAATTTCTAACGAAATTAATAAATGTTTAGTTGTTTTCGTGAAATTTTCAACGTGGCCAGCTGTTTTGGTCGGTTAGTGTATATTTGTAGAACATTGGTATTTGAAGATCACGATAGATATCTTGGTAATTTTTCATACTTGCACAGTTGTTCGCAGTTTGAAAATAGAGTTGATCAACTGATGATTTAATGCTGTGACGTAAAAGTATTTTGGTGCAAACATAAACTTTACAAATCCTGCTAATTTTGGATTCTTTGCGTGCGATGCTAAGCCTGGGTGTTAGGAAAATGCAAAGTCAAACTTGTAAAAATTCGATTATACGGTCTAACTATAAGAAACGACATTAAAAAATCATAATTTGGAAAAATAATATCCCAGTCTTTTAAATTATTATAAACGTAACCATATTCTATCATTATTACGCCAAGTTCAATGCGGAATAGCCTTGACGATTTATATTACGAAACATTGTTTATCATAATTACAGTCCTTAATTTAATAAGGCTTTATTGTTTCTGTAACACCGAGGGCTAGCTACGCCGCGTCCGGTGCGTCCTCTGGCGGCTAACGTCATAAATTTTAAAAGTGTCACAGCACTGCAAAATTAAATTATTAGGTTTATACCGCGAAATCCACTGAGCGTTAATAGAAAAGAAATAACTCCGACATTGTACGCGGGAAAATATGCTAAGATAGGTGGGAAGCTGTATAAAGGAGGATGGGGAATCCTGATAGTTTCACCCGCCACTTGTGCATTAGTCAAACTGAAAGCTTTCCCCTCTATGCTTCTGGTTAATTAATTTTACTGGAGTAGGTTTTGCCGTATGTTTGGAATGTTAGATACCTCGTACGAAATGTCTTTGTGACACTGGGAATTAAGAACTCTTGCATGGCGTTAGAGTACTCGCAAGTCTTAGTATTGTTTGACATCTCGAAAAGTTAATAGTGATAAATGTAGGAGATAATATTGGAGTAAGAGCAATTAACTAAATGGGATTTTCTGGAATAATTTTGCAGTACTTTATGTAACTATTTAGCAAAAATTTTAATTCATAAATTATTAGTTATTGTTGCAACTCTACTTATTTGGATTTATTTAATCAAATCTGAGAATTATAGAATTCAATTAATTAACTTAAAATTTAAAACTTATTTTCTTTCATCTCGAAGTAGTAGTCGAAGTTTCACTTCTGAAGAAGATCACGACAAGATGATCGAAACGTCAAGTACCACAACCTTTCTACACGGCAGAGAACCCGAGAACCGAAGAGCAGCCAATATTGCCATTGTTGACTTTGCGGTAGCTAATCTACATACAATAAATGAAAGTAATAAAAGGTCGCAGAATATCATTTCTGACAGTAGGTGTTAATTGTAATTACTTTTCCGGACTGCCGAGTCACGGATAAATCAACGTTTTTCTTTTTAGTACATTTCGTTTATGTATGCGGATTAAGCAGCTTTTACGCTTCAGAAGACGAGCTTATCTCGAACGCTATTAATTAGACGCCTGCTGCAATCGACCAGACGGACATCTCTACTTCCACACCACCACATCACCAGCTAGAAATATAACCCTTCCGCAAGTGACTGCGTCAGTCGTCGCTATGATATTTATACTTTATTTCAAAAACAGGAGGCAGTAGCAGACATAAACCGATTTACACAAAACGAAAAAAAGATCTCTCAACAAAACTTGAATTTGAAATTTTTTATAATCTTGAATTTTATTGCTGAGTTGTTCTGTCGTCTTATTTTCGTAATACCAGGAATGGAAGTAACTATTGACATAAGTTTCAATTTGTAAAAGAACTTGGCAACATTTATGTAGCATAGTTTCTAAAATAAAATAAACGAATCAAGTGGAATGGATGTTCTTCTGTTTTCGGATTTTCTACCGTGTATAGAAAGTTTCAGGTATTTATTGACAAACCGCAATCATTACAGAAAATTTCACTCGAAGCAAATGTGGACAGCTAAGGAATTATTTATCATTCTAGTTTTTAATGCAGCAATGTCTTAGATTTAGACTCATACTTCGTTTTATTAGATCTAGACTAGACGCTGTAAAATTAGTTTGTGAACCATTCGCTTGCAAAGACAATTCGTCGGCAATCACTAACTTGACAGTAAATGAAAGAAAAGTGTTCTTTTCGGATGTACATACTCGAAAAGTAAACCTGGACGCTATGGCATTAAAATATTCAAATATACACACGTATGATCTAAGCGTCAAAGAGAAGCTCAACAAGAGAAGAGGATGGTGATAGATTTCATGAACCGCGTCTTAAATTTTGGAGAAGAGTTACTCTAGATAAAGTTATCAGCTTAAACTTTTAGCTACTGAGAACCAGAGAAACAACTAACAGTCATAAACACACTAAGCGCAAATAAAAGAAAAATACCGGAACAGTTTTTCTCAAACCCCCTAACGAGCAACATTTTCCATCATCTTTGAATTCTTCTGAGTCTAATCATTAATACATACCTGAAATGATACTGAATTATGGCAAAATTAAAGGTGTAAGAGATATTGGTGGTAAAATGACTAGAGCATATTCCTGTGCACAAAGATGGTCGCCTCGGTTATTTATGGAATTTGTAAACATTGCGGCTCTCAATGCTTTTATTATCTGGACTATAAACAAAGCCAACTATATGAAAAATTATAAATATGCGAGAAAGATTTGGCTTTGCGAGTTGTTAATAGAACCCGTGAAAGGTAATGTAATAGACAGACATCAAAACCTGTACAAAGACCACTTACAACAGCCATCAATTTATTTTTAAATCCAAAACTGTGGCATCTGACATTGTTAGCCTGCGCCACAGGTCGCTGTTGATTATATCCAAGAAGTGATGAATCTAGTAAGTTTGTATGCAAACTGCATAGGAATGACTTTAGACATTATTCCTGCCAACACTGACCTTAAAAGTTAACAGATCAACTTTTGTATTTTTTATATTTTAAAAAATGGGGTAAGCATTTTCTTTGTATTAATGTGTGTTTAATTACAACATGATTAAAAATTAAGACGGTCGACAACGGTATTCCAAAAGGTTGACCACGCATGGGTTAAGTACAATAGAATATAGGGGAAGGTGGGGTAGAATGGTGTACTTAATATTTGTGGTAAAAAAATTAACTCTTTCTAAGAGTGAATACTTCTACTTGAATAGGCTATATATTAGTTAACTTATTAGCAATATACTAGGTAAGAGGTTTTAGAAACTTCATGTAAATTTTCTATATTTTCACATTTTTGTAATAAAGTGCATTTTGGAATGGGGTACATGAAAATGTGTGTCGGTGATGATGATATTTATAACAACAATTAAAGGAATTTTACTCACTTTCAAAACTGTATTAAAACAAAATATTTTTAACAAAAAAAAGAAAAACGTATGGCGATACAAACAAAGAAAAAAATAACATTTGAAATAATTCGCATAAATGTGTCCAACATTCATTTGCAAAAATTACATTCAAACTTAATTTCTTCATCATCATAGTTGTCGATACCAGCACATGCACTATGAGCCCATTTATGTCAAACACTGCACGAAATCCAACCCTCTCTTGAAGTCGAATTACTGTGTTTATCGTTACAATACAGACAGGGTGTGTCGGCATCATCTTTGGATTCTCAAAAACCCTTCTTTTTTTATCGAATTTTTTACTTTGCCGAGGTTGCTGTTTTATTTTGTTGTTTTTGACATTTTTCTTTTTGGAACACTCGATTTTTCGTTTTACTAGATTTTTCTTTTGTTCATTCAGATTTCTTAGTTCGATGGCTTCCTCAAGTTCATTTTTATATGGCGTCGACGTCAAAATTGCAGTCTTTCCTCGTTTCTTACTGACCCTTTTCGAAGAAATTGCAACTTTTGGTATGGGTAGAATATCAGAAGGAGAAGCATGAACGAAGTGCTTTGATATATTTTTTGTCGAGTTACTGGAGATACCACAAATTTGAGACAGATGCTGCTGCAAATGAAGGGAAGTACCAATATGCCTCGGAGGAGTTCGATCTCTAGAACAATGCGGTTGCTCGTCAAAATTGTTTATCGATTCTACTTGCGCTGTAGGTATTATATTTTGCACTATCGGGGTTACAGTTTGCTCCAAAGTTGCCGGAGTTTGCTGTTTCATTTTTTTCTACACGTTCAGTTTCTCTTGGAATATCTGTCGTATCAGACGGAAGATAATCTGCTTCACTAAAAACTTCTGAATTCAAAAGCCAAATACCAGTTTTCCAGAATGCGTTTATAGCTGTTTCATTGTTACGGCATTTATAAACGCTGTTCTAAAGAGAGTAGAAATTTGAAATAACGTAACAACTTTCCCAGGATTACTTCTTAACCAGGTTCTCGTTTCGTGCTCATAATAGGTACTTAAAGGTTTCATGAATGCTACGTCAAGCGGCTGTAACCTATGAGAGCAGTGGGGAGGAAAACAAAGTAAGACTACCCCGTTGTCTCTTGCGTTAATTATCAGATCAAGGCTGTTAGTGTGGCTTGCATGACCATCCATAAGCAAAAGAACTGGATTCTCGCGAGTTGCTCTAGAAAACTTTACAAACTCCCTAAACCAGTCCATAAATATCTCTCCATTCATCCAGTCTGAATCGCTCAGTTTCACTATAGATCCCAATGGCAAACCAAGCTGAAATTCTTTTTGAATCCTTTTTCTCGGAAACACGAGTAGAGGAGGCATAAAAGCTCCTGAAGCGGAAAAGCATACTTCAACCGTTACTGTTTGTCCTCGTTCTGTAGATGTGAGTATTCCTACCTGACGTTTTCCTTTTGATGAAAGTATTTTAGAATGACCTTTTGAGTTAACAGTAATTCCCGTTTTGTCACAATTATAAATTCTATCACCTGTTAATTTATATTTGTCGACAGTTTCTTAGAGCAACTTAGAGATACGGCGATTTTATTGAAACCCATTGCCCGAACTCCAGATGTTGCTTCTGGTTTTCGTAATGATAATTTAGGGTGCCTTTTTAAGAACCCTTGAACCCAGTCTTTCCCAGCGAGATGATTTTCGGACTTGAATCTTTCACTACAGTTATTTTGAACAGCGGGTTGGTAGGCCAATTTTCTCAAATCTGTTACTGTTAAACCAAACAATCGGGCTTCCATGTTTATCAAGTAGTCTTCTAATTCCTTTTCTTGTAGCTCTGTAAAAACACATCTAAACTTTCCGGAACTCTTATCAACCTCGAAATTGTCTTCATATTTTTTCTTCTTAGCCACATATCTCTCTAATGTCGTCTGCGGTAGATTAAACTGTTGGGAAGCCTTTTTATAGCCCATTTCCCTGTTGATAACCGCCGCGACAGCTTGCTCCATTCTCTCTGTGGACCAACTTTGCCTAGTGGTTTTTCTTTTATATACACGAGGCATATGAAAAAAGTATCAGTAGGTACCTACTTAACTTTTTTCAGAACTAGAACATGGGGCGGCACGGGGTACCTCACTCCGCCCCTTATATTGGTACCCCGTTCTGACCCAAGCGCCATTTTTTTTAATAGCTAAAAGTCATCCTTTTCAGCAAGTAAAATACCTTACACCGTAGAATTTATTTTAGTGCATACCTTATTTTGAAAACAACGAATATTTACAACAAACACGTCGACGCGCACGCAATATCAAGCATGAACTTAGACTAACATACCTGTTAAAGCCTGAATCTTGACCAATGCCGATGGATAGCGTGGGGGTAGGCAGTATCTTCCGAATGTTTGGTATGGTACAGGGCTGACATAAGGAATATCGCTTTTACAGGCGGTACCCCGTTCTACCCCGCTTCCCCGTTCTACCCCACCTTGCCCTACTTATAATAACAATTTTCAGGAAAAGTGTTGACTAACAATAAGTTTTAACACTCATGAAGTTAGTAAATACAATTCCGTAATAAAAATGTTTTAACTTTCCTTTTAAAAAGCACTTCGCTTTCTATGTTTTTAAGCTCTGAGGGAAGATGCTAAAAAGTTTCAAACCTAAGTTATTTTAAGAATTTCTGCTTAAATTCAGTCAAAATACGGTTATATAAAATTCATATTATTCGAAATTGAAACTTTGTGACTTGTTAACTTAAACGATCTTCGATTGTCGGTCGGTATTTTTTTCTATTGTTGTTGTGTAATGTAGTATTCAGGAGTGGATGTACAGTTTCTCAAATATTTTTGATAGCGATTAAAATTAACCCGTTGAAAGGTTTGGAATGTAATAAACTGGACTGGAGTTTGATGGTTTCCATTATTCAAGAAAGTTTTGACTAACTTGTATATAGACCTGTTGATTTTCATTTCCATGAAGCTGAGATCTTTGTTATTTAAAACAGTAGGGTCAGAAACAACTCACAAATTACACAGGTATTTTTACGTGGCAGTGCACGAGTAAACTGCTTCAGACTTTCTCTATTGTAAGTAAATAGTGCTGCTACTGAATGGTCCATCGAGCAAAGTTTTAGCACTTGCTCGTCCGGTTTTCTGATTTCCTTTTATACGAGAATGTCTAGGATCGCAGATTAGTTGGCTTGTATTTTCCATAACCAGCTCTGAAAGGAAGACACTCAAAAAATGAGTTTTGAAGTAATCTCTTTGGAGATTGTTTGCTGTCTGTCACTATAAAGATTCTTCTGGCTGTATAATTCCTCTTCAGTAGCTAATGAGTCGCTTTAGCTCTAGCGTAAATTTCTGTTTACAGTATGCTAGTGCATCAGCCTAGAGGATTTGTCTCATACCTATTTGGAGTAATAACTTAAAAAAGATAGGTCAAGACAATGGGGTGACTGGAGATAGGTTCAAGAATTGAGCAGTGCCATTTATGGGTTGGTCCTAATTCATGTTTTACATTTAATTTGGGTCATGCTTTTAATACGTCTACCTCTACTAAACCATGCACAGTTAACATATTCAGAAATACCTCCTTAGGAGCGGTTGGCATTGTATTCATCGCTCCAGCTATACCTCAGCAGATCTGCTTTTGCATCCTTTGTGTCCGTGTCCGTTAAATTTATGATTCCATTAAGTTGCACATATAATGTTAGTAATTATGAAAGTGGTATATTGTGTATAACGCAATTTAAACTAAACCTAATATTAGTTGCGCAAATGGTTTTTCGAACCATTTTCTTAGTCGTTTAATATGATCTGAATAATAAAAAGACCGTTTCTAATCTTCTCGATGTACGTATTAGCAAATTAGAAACTTCCTGTAAATACTTAAATAATTTTGCGCGTACTCTGTCGATCCGCTTTATAAGTGAGATTAATATTTAACTGAATTTCAGAAAAGTTTGCGACTGAGTATACGAGCGTCAGTTACCTCCGTTTGATTTCTCAAATAGAATTGGAGTCTCTATTAAATTATAAAAGTAAGGAGCCGGGTAAAAGTAGACATTTAAGTCAGCCTAGAATCCCTAGTGCTTTAAAGTCGATAGTGCAGTATGCAGGTCGAATACGAGATATGAGTTTTGTTTTATTTCTATCTACATTTCCAAGTTAAACTCTTCTGTAGAGAACTTAAAGTAGTAGGTATGTATGAAATCGTCTCTTTTTACTTGGTTGGAATTTTTACGTATTTAATATTTTGTTTATACAAAAAGGAATAGGAATTACTTTTATACAAGTATAGTACCAAAGTGGTACTCGGTTACTGTGCTATAATTTTATATTTTTGTGACTGCAAGTAGGTAATCTATAACATAATTAATGCATAATGAAATTTTTAAGAAACATACAACTTATTCCTATTAGATTTGATTACTCCGAAACTAGTAAAAAAAGTTTAGTTTTCTTGGGGGCTATGGCTCTAATATCAGCCGGCTCCAGGTGTCTCTGTTCAAGGTGGTAGTATCTCTGTTGACCCACAGCCATGCAGTCATACAGCATGTGTTCTGCAATTTCGCTGTGTTCCAAGCAGAATCGGCATTTATCATTGTCCACTTTGCCAATCCTCTTGCAGTGGTACCTCAGAGAACTTTGGTCGGTAAGTAAAGTCGAGATGGTGTTCAAAACTTTCTTCCTGAAGTCCAGCAGGAATCTCGTCCTAGTGGCTGAAAAAGTAAAAATTTTTTTTGATTGTCTTAGTTTTGGAGTCAAGGTGTGCGAGGATTTTTGTTTAGTCTCCCACTGTTAAATATGTGCTCTAATGTGGCTTTCAGTTGGGCCACAGAATGGCTTTGGTCCAATGGGTCGAGACTCTGTCCTTTTTTGCAAGATTATAGCCGGTCTCATTACCCTCGCATCGCCAGTGATTTGGTAGCTATGTACATCAGTGTAATTGTTTTTTAAGGCCAGCTCTTTGACGGTAAACAGACGGTGCCACGCTAGCTTAGTCTCAAAAATAAACGTGTCTAGAACCTTTAGTACTGCGTGATTAACTGAGAAGATGTATGTAGGTGCGCCTCGGTAGCGTCTTGTCAGACATTTCTGGATGCAATGTTCAATGGCATATACTATTTCTGCCTGAAAGATATTGGGTTTGGACCTAGTGTTATCAAGATCTTGTATCCCAGTCTATAGATACCTATTTCCACTCCCCTATCAGATTTGTATAGTCAGGCTCTGTAGTTTAGGTGAGTCCGATTTCCACGTTTGGCGGTCTTGGATTACCGTTTCAAACTATTTATCAAACCTTAGTGTCATTCGGTGTTTTAGTTTAGTTAGCTCTCCTAATTTTGGTAGAATTTTTAGATGGCCTAGTAAGTTTCTGGGACTGCAGTCTTTATGAGCAGGCATGAGACAGGCTGAGATTACTCACAAGGATCTTAACTGGTCACTGTGCACTAAATAAACACATGTATCGTATGGGCGTCGTAAACTATCCCGTGTGTAGAAACTGTGGGACTGCGTAGGAAACTCCAGTCTATCTCCTTTCTGACTGCACAATAGCGGGCGGGGAGAGGAGGAGATACTTTGAGGTCGATCGACTAGGCGATCCCAGAGTAAGTCAATTAACTCTGAGCAGGTTGCGGACTGTTTTGAGAGGACTAAAACCGCATGGAGGCACAATAGGTCGAGTTTGCTTTTCGGGGTTGACCCGCCCGTGAAGTCGGAAAAAAGGCCTCCTAATTTAAATATGTTCAAACGTGATGACGTCCATCATCGTCTCCCTCTTCACCTGCAACAACTGCAAGGGAATGCGATCTAGTACAGCCTATCTATCAATATATGTTAGATAGAACCTGATCCGAAAAGAGAAAACCGTTAATATACTTTATTAATTTGTTACAGAAATTGTTATTTTCTTTCAAACAAAAATCTGAAAAGGTGGGAAGAATTGCGGTAATCTCACAGTTACATTATTTTCTTCTCTTTTTACATTGAATTAGTACGTTACTACGAGTATAACAACAGCCGTCATTTCATTCAGCGAAACATATGTGATAAGGCAAAATACATACATACATATGTGTTAGGAATTCCTTTCATAAGGGTGTTATTTACAATTTCTCCACATTTATGTCATACAACTCAGCTAGTGGTAGGTTGACAAGATTGTCAACACAACTGAATAGATATTTTGGGGAAAGCCTCTACAGTGTAACTGCAACACGTACCGAATAATGTCGGTACACACTAGAACGGCAAGATTCTGGCAGACAATAGCGGCTTACGTTGAATAGAAGTAGAGGCGGTCGCTATCATTTGTTCAGCAACAAATAATAGGATTTAATGCAGAGATATGGACGGTTATATTTATAATGTTTTCGTATGAGCAACAGCAGCAATGCCTGAATAACCGCGGGGAAGATTGGAAACAATGGATGTGTTATACGTGTACAAGTTGTGACGTGTAGCTACATGCGGATATATTAGGAGGAATGTTCTTAAAGTTTCTGGAGCATGAGAGGTGTGTTTCAACAATGATAATTATTGTGCGGCAGAACTTATTGTTAGTAGCGGCTAAGTTATTGTTAGGAAACTGGAGTGGAGGGTGAACGTGTTATATACATATGTATATATATGTGGTATATAGCATCGCATATAAAGTATATTCTTAGGTTCACGCCCAGCATGCGGTAATTATTGTAAAAATAATAAAGTAGGGATGAAAATAATAAGTTTAGTATTGATATTTAAGAAAATTATTGTAGTTTTAATTTGTTCCTCAAGCCATAACGTTTTTAGGCAAAATTTTTCCCGAACAATCAGTGTTTGCAGGTGCATTATCCAGATGAAATTGTCATAAATTATATCACTACAAATCTGAACGTATTCTGCAAATTGGTTCACGTAAACTGCGAAATATTTCCAGATGATACTTTTTATTCAGTATAGGTACGATTTGATGATAACATGTGGTACATTACACCACTGCAATTGATAAAAATAAGTGATTAGAATACTAATCTAATTGGACCAGCTTTTATTGTAGCTATTCTACTTCATTCCTTGTTTGAGCAGTTTTGGATCATCTTTAGAAACTTGCGATCAAAATGCATTTAACGCAACTTATGATTAAATTTCAACAATATAGAAAATTTTGGTATTACCCGCCTTATGCCCGAATTGTCTACAGAAACTGGTTCACATTTATTATTGGATGTTGTTCCAATTTGACTACAAATGTCAACATATGTAAACGATATCATAAAAAACAATTATAAGGATTGGTTGACCATTGTTTTCCTCAAATATCTCTACAATGAAAGCAGCAATTTGTTAGTATAATAATTATTATTGTTATTATGTATGTTCCATATTAGCCAACTTAGAGAAATAGCTAACATTAATATAAGCTGTTTCTATTTGAAACGCACATGGTAGTAAAATAGAATAAGAAAACAAAGAATTGAGAACAGAATTTAAAATATAGGTGTATGTATGTATGTATGTATATAATCCAATCTCCGGCTAGTTCGTTTTCTGTAAATCACTGCTCCGCAGAAAAGTTTGCATAAAGCCACCCTTCCAGTTATATTTAACAATAAATCATTTCAAATGAGGAAAGAATACAGCCGCACTTATGAATAAAAGTCCAATAACACTGAGAAAACTTTGGCGTGATTCATTTCACCCGAATTTTATATTTCTACCGACCTCTGTTTCGCATGCAAAAGCTTCTACGCCTGTGATATGGACGTCTCTGGCCGACCGCTAGGTTTTTCAGAAGCGTAATTCAACATTCTTTTTCTCTTAGGGATCACGTAAGAAATGAGTTCCTTTAAAATTTTGCTTCGGAGTGAAAAAGTTATGTATACAGGTGTACATGTTAAAATTATTATATGGGAATTATGAAAATTTACTGGTTTAATTTCAGTTCGTATTTCATTGACTATAAGACATTTCGATTGACCAGCTTCCGTTTAGGCTATAACCACTATAGACATATTTAGGGACCCGGGATAAAAATCTCAAAACTAAATATACAGAAATTTTGTTCACTGAACACAGCTGACCATAGTTTGATCATATTTGACCACCTCGTACAGTGTTAAGATTTCGAAAAAAAAACTATATAAGATATAAGGTTGACCATCGTTTAACTACCAAATGATTTTTTCGAAAACGCAACAGTCCTAAAAAAAATTAAGAGAAATAGTCCATATAATAAGCTTCTGTTACCAAAAAAATGGAGTTATCACGAGAGAACTTTCGGATAATGATTTATTATGATATCGTGAAAGGCTTGAGCGCGTATGTGTATGAGGAAAGTTTAAAATTTATAATTTTTTTCATCAAAACTTCTGTCTATCTTCAAATTTGTTATTTTTTTCAAAATTTGTGTCAAAAAAAGAAGCATAATCGTTTAAATAAAAATGATTTTTCGAAAAAAAAAACAACAATTAACTTATTAAAAAAAATTATTGTAATAAGAAAAGCGTATTTTTTTATTGAATTCTATAAGGTTCTAATAAACCTAACACCAGCCCATAAAAATGATGTTATATTTGTCTTGATTTAGCTCGATTTTGTGTATGAGGAAAGTTTAAAATCGGTATTTGATTCTCCTGAATTTATAATTTTCTGTCTAACTTTTGTGAAAAAAAAATAAGGACATTTGGAATTATTATTATTAAAAAAACGTATATTGAATTCTATAAGGTTCTTCCTAACACCAGCCCATAAAAATAAATAATTTGTCTTGATTTAGCCCATTTTGTGCTGCAAAAATCATTCCTCTGGACTGTAACTATTACTAACAAACCCAAATGTTTAATATTAGTGAAACAATTTTTTTTCCTATCCTTATGTTTTATTGTGTATACTTATAACATTGAAATCGTAATAAATTTGAAATAAATTTATTTAAAATTACACGTAAAAATATTGTTTTACGTTCGTAACCATTTTAAAAATTATTCTTCTGCACTATTAAAAAGTTTACATTTTGACATAACAGATGGTGCAACTACTAGCTGAAGAATTTATCTTCATCGTTCTCGTCTTAGTTAGTGCAACCAACCTGACATGTGCTTATGTACAGCTTTCATGCTTAGTTTTTTTTTACTTTCTAAAGTTTAAATATTCGTATCACACAGCAATTTTTTCACACATTTATATAATAATATAATGTAGGGCCTTTCATCTAAACAAAAATTTGAGGTTAGAATTTACATAATGTTTAAGTTTTAGTATAAAAGCAATAAATCCCTCAATCCTCTGGCATCATCCTTCTGGCTGTAAAGATCCAGAGGAATGATCGACATACCAGAGGAATTATCGGCTTTTCACTTTTTTACTAAAACATTTTTACTTTAGGAAAGTATGCCACTAAGTAGAGAAGAAAAGCTTCGAAGAAAGCGAGAAGCAGAAAAAAGGAGGTACGAAAGATTAAAGCAAGGCCCCGTGAGTAGAAAAAAATTGCAGCAAAAAGAAAGAAATCAAATTAAAGAAAAAAGAGAAAAGGTAGGTATATACGAGTAATGCAAATGTGCATTCGTAATTTTTAATTGTTAATAATTAACTAAATAAGTAAGAACTTAAAGTGCAACTTAAGTAACTAAAGGAACTTCGTAAATTTTGTTTCTTGTTTTTATAGACTGTGTGGGCCAATCGAAGAGTTGTCCAACAGAGAACAACGAATCCAAAGAAAAAAATGGCGTGTTTCTACCAAAGCCTATAGATTAAAGAAGAAACGCATAGAAAAGGAAAATAAGTTTTTAGCAGGATACACTCCGCCAGCTTTGCCCGTGTCTTTAGCGGAAAATGAAGAAATCTTTTTTAGAAAAACACCAGAGTATTACTGCAAAAAAATGAGGTGCAAGAAATAGGAGAGCAAGAAATAAAGAATTACAAAAAAAAAAACAATAAAATATCTACAGAAGAAAGTTACTAAATACAAGGTGAAATATCACCGTGTACTTAAAGGAAAGACTTACTTAAAAACTAACCCAATAACTGAACTTTCTCCAAGAACTCGAGTCAAAGAATTAGTTACTGAAGATGTTCGAAACGCTGAAGTTGTTAAATGACTTTTATTTGGAGAAGCATTAAGGGATCAACTAAAGAACAACTATAGTATGCTAAAAACGGATACAGATAAACAAGTTTTTAAAAATGCAATTTCTGGTCATATCATTAAAAATATCGTATAAGGAATGATGTCCGTAAAATTGTCAAAGGCAGTCTAATAAGAGATTCTACGAAAAAAACACGGATATTAGAATCCAAAAACAAAAAAATTGCAATATGCAAATTTTTGGTATCTGACTTGAACAGCAGACTGGTAAGAAAGATTATCTCTCATAAAAGGCAATATAAAACAAAAAAGATATTTAAATGATATGATGTTAAATTTGCACAAGAAGTTTTTAAGGTGATATTTCTGTAAGTTACACATTTTGGTGTAAAAATCGGCGTTTTCATATTGATTCACGAAAAGTATCAGCCAGAGATACATGTGGGTGCACAAAATGCGTAAATACGAACCTTTTAATTGAATCTTTATTTCGATTTAATGTTTTAAATACCAAAGATACGACTTCAGTAATATCGGCCTTTTGCTGTGATGCTAGAAATTAAGAATGTGGTCTTTTCTCTGAAAAAAAAATTCTATAACGAATACGTGTCTTTGCAGGACTGTGCTTTTTATCAATGGAAGTCTCGAAAGGATACATATTGTAATGGTTTAGGGCTTTAATATTAATTTATTTTTTAAAAATGTCAAATGTGTCATGTCAATTTATAATTTTAAATGGTGATAAGAAAAAGGTAACACAAGGTTGTCAAGGAAAAGGTTGTTGATTTGTGAAAAGTTTTTTTTGTGTTTAAATAAAAAAAAAAAAAAAAAGTTATCCAAGAAGATATAAAGTGTTTAAGATTTCTTTTTGTCAATGGAAAACGTTAGAAAGAGATTAGATTGAGTTGCTCATTTGAAATAAAGATAGAAGAAGATTAGCAGAGTATGTTGGGATGTTACAAGAAAACTCAAACGAAAAGAAAGGACCCTAAATCAAAGACTGTTATTAAGCACATCAAAAGAAAACACATTAGTTGTACTTTGTACGAACTCGTTAAACAATTTGAAAGTAATATTTACAATTTTATTCAACACCGCGGTAGAACATTTCACCAGTATCAAGCAATTAGAGATTTGAAAAGTAACCTAAAGCATAATGAAGCTGTTATCCATACGGATTTCAGTGAAAATTATAACCTGAACTACGCTCAAGAAATCCAGTCTTTTCATTTTGGTGGCTCAAGAATGCAAATATCACTACATACCGTGGTACTTTATACAGCAGAAAACGGAAATCTCAACAAAGAATCGTTTTGTACACTATCGGAATGTCTTCAACATAATGTCAGTGCTATTTGGGTTCACTTACTACCTATCCTAAACTATATTGATCAAACTTATTCCACCGATATTCTCCATTTTGTAAGTGACAGCCCGGCAACGCAATATCGGAATAACTATGATGGAAAAGGAGCTCCTGATGGTATAGGTGGAGTAACTAAACGAACTGCAGATAATTTAGTAGCTCAAGGTAGCGATATAGCAACTTTTGATTCCCTAGTAAAAGCTCTATCGCAAAATATTAAAGGTGTAACTTACTTTTCTATTAGCGACGAAGATATAGAAAAATTGTCAAAGCATATCAAATACAAAGAAATTAAAAGTTTTAAAGGAACAATGAACGTTCACCAAGTTAAAGGAACTATCACTAATCATTTAGATACTCTGTCTCTGCATTGTTTTTTCATTAAGTCGTTTTCAAAATAATGACAAAACATTTTATCTTGGTTTGCTAAACTATAAGCCAAATAGAACTTTAGACGACTTTTCAAGTGAAGATGAAGTTCCTCTCATGCTTGTTAAAAATTGTAAAAGCGAGAATCAAAGGCTAGATTACAGCGATGTTTACTCTGATGATGAGCTCCCTGGTACAAGTTCAGTAGGAAGGAAGGAATCAATTTCCCGTAATATCCAAACTGAAGTTTATTTCTTAGTAAAACTAAAAACCAAAAAATCTGCCTGCAGATATGATATATACATTTGTGGATCTCACACCATCATTGGCTACTGTTTATAGATGGTATAAAGAATTTGAGCGCGGTCGCAAGTCGGTGGTACACAGAAAAGGAGCTGACGTTCCTTTAACGGCTGTTAATCCCAAAAACATTGCTGCGATGAAGAAGATGGTGAAAGAGGACAACCGCATTATTTATGCAATGATAGAGTCCAATCTGAAGATTGGATCCTGGCAAGTGAAATCAATATTGCACGAACATTTACATCTAGGGAAACATTAACATGGTCGACGTTTCACGACGGAGGATAAGATAGATGAAGCAATTCATCTATTTTTTGGGAGCATTCTTGGGAGGATGACTGGCTTCAAGCTTTTACGTTGTGGAAACTTTCGTTATTCCGATTATTTTGAACATAGTTAAAACCAAAAAATTTTTTGCGGGTTTTTCGGTCCTTAAAATAAAACTTTATTTTTACGAAATATTGAAAATAAAGATTTATTTTAAAGACCGAAAAACCCGCAAAAAATTTTATTGCTTATTAAAAAGGCGGTCGAAAAACATGAATATAAATAAAATCATTTTCGTAAAAAATGTGCGTGCCCCTCGTATAACTATTAAACTCAACCGTGAATTAAAGTATTATAAATGACATTTAAATACCAGTATCAGTTCTAAAATTAGCGCCATGTTGCTAATTATTTATAAATCTGTGTTTTCAAAGTTAAAATTATATCGTCTATCGTTATATATAGACGACATTATTTTAATGATGTTTTTTTATTTTTGCTTTTAAATTTATAAATAACGTAGATATAAATAAATATATGTAATATTAATCTGATTTCTTACATTCGTATTTTATCTTTTCACTTAAACCATTAATTTGTCACAAAACTCTCATGAATAACTATTTTTTTGTTAATATTAGGTACTATGTCTCCGCTTAAATTCTGCTTCTTATCATCTGGATGTGTTAATTTAATAGTCTGATTAAACTTTTTTTATAGCTCATTGAAGTATTTGAAAAATAATTAAAATGTATGTATAATATTACCACTCCATTTACTATGCTCATTTGTTTTAATTTCAGCATTATTATGTATTATTATTTCAAATAACATCATATTATGACATTCTTTTTCAAATATAAATTTGAACATATCATGGTATGAATTAAATATGTGTAGGACTTGATCTATTTTATTAATCTGTATGCAGCATTTACAATCAACTATATACCGAATATAGCATTTTACATGACAATTTAATTTAGCTAATGAATTTTGCTCTAGGTTATCCATTACTAAATCTGTATATTTTGTTATTCAATTGAAAATGGATTGAATTTAAGCCAAGTTGTACAGCTAACTAAACTGAGTTTGTTTTTGGGTAAATTCGCATGAGATTGTATTTAATTCCCTTTTTATTTATATTAAATAGAGCTAAATTAATGGGAATGTTTGTGAATAAAGATACATACTGCATCAAAACGTAATTTTACGGTACGAAGTTTTTGTTTATAAATTCTCTTTTCATATAATATTCCGAATTTCCAACAACATTACTGGATGAAAGTTTTGATAGAGTGTACGTACTTTACAAACGAAGTTGTATTACGACAACACATAACTACAATAACTTAATTCTGTTGATCTGTTTGAAAATTTGTATTTTATCTAAAAAAAATCGTTTCCTTTTTATGCTTCACAACAACGGCCACTAGAACGTGTTCAACGTCGTTTCCTCAAGTTCCTTTCTTTGAAAATGGATGGAGTGTATCCGCCCTAGAGCACATCTTACAGCGATCTTCTTCAGGTTCATCAAATGCCATCGTTAGCCTGCAGCCGTAATTTACATAGTACAAAATTTCGGTACAAGCTGTGAAATAACAAAATTGACTGCATCTATCTGATGTTGCTTATATTGTTTAAGACAAATCTTTTATTGATATCACCAGTCTATCACATGACCAAGAGTGCCGAGAATTGAATATTTGAGTTTTTATTAAAATTTATCACAATTATATTTTTTTATATTTTTGTATTTTTTAAAATATGTATTTACTTTGTACTTTATTTGTCCTGTAATTGGGGTCACCTATTGGGCAATAAACGCATGTTATTATTATTATTAAATAATATTTCTATACAGTTTCTAATATTGCGTGTGAAGTGTCCTCATTCATCTATAATAACAAAAGTATTCTTATTCTGTAAATAACGCGAACGCGACGTCATTTTTCTTAAATTACCTGATATGGTTCACTAATTAACAAATTAAGGATATGAAAGAAAAGTATGACTAAGTTTATAAACAAAACATACTTGAATAATTATCAGCTTCGTGGAAGAATCGAAATAAACTCTTAATAAGCTATACGATAATGACATCACATGCATTCAATTTTTCTATTAAAGATAATCTTAAATAATTCGGGAATAATGCGCTTCAAGAAGACTAATGTTGGAATTTGAATATTAAAAAATAAAACTCAACTTCCTTTAAATGTACTCTTTATTTTTAAGTGAAGATGGGTTTTATTTTTTAATATTTAACTGTATGTTAGATAGTTCACTGGTTCATCAATCTATATATAATGTTGGAATTCCTACATTATTTAAAAGTACTGATGTTTTTGTTCTTAACAACCCAGTTGGAATCTGAATATTTAGCTTGGCACGCTACAAATCCATCATGTTTGCATTAAAATTACTTAAATAAAAGATTAATGATGACAATAACAACATAATATGATGATGTACTTAAATCACTGAAATTCATGAAAATACATTCATTATGGGAAATGGTAATGGACTGAGTTTTTGCCTTAAGAATTGTGCTAGCTGTGTAGGTGTATTTTCTGGTAGTTGGAAGATAAAATTGGCAAAGCTGGTAGAATTTATCAACAGTCTTGCAAAGTTTTTTGAAAAATGTCTGTACAAGCATAATTCCACAAATTAGGTGCTAAATATCTATTCATCAGTATACATTGGATTAGTAAACATTCTAGTTTTTGGAACCTTGCAATCTCTTTTTAGAACCTGTGCTGGAGTTTGTGGAATAATGACCAAATTGATGTAATCTCCACTGTTTTTATTAACATATCTTCAAAATCATATTTGAATCATAAATTTAAATCGTCCTATCCGTCTTCTGGCATTCCTGAAGGACTAATTTGAAACCGCTCGCCTTTTTGCTTTTTAGAAATAACATTTATTATCATCTTGAACGTGTAAAGATATTATTTGCAAATGATTTAAAGATTTACTCCTGTATCCGTATCCGAAAGCTTTATACTTCTACAATGCCCTTCATGTAGCTTAATTTTTTGCATTTACATTTGAAAAAGGTTGTAACTCGGTTTGTACCCCATCATCTGACAGATTTACAAAAAGCAGAACGTGATAGAATTTGTCAAGAAACTTTAGATATGTTGAATACTGGAGGCCGTCAAATTATTTCTAAAATTGTAACTGGGGATGAAACTTGCATACCGTTTTTTGATGTTCCCACTCGCCAAGAAAGCCGAATCTGGATTCATGAAGATTTAGAAACCCCTACGATGGTGAAAAAGCAACGAACAATGAGGAAAGTTATGTACACAGTATTTTTTAGAAGTACGGGTTTGGTGGCCGCAATTAAATTAGAAGACCAGAAGACAGTTACCGCTAAACGGTATGTTGAAAATTGTTTGCCCACTGTGTTCAGTAAAGTGCCAAGAAAAGGAGTCATGTTACATCATGATAACGCGTCGTGCCATACAGCAGCGGCAACTGTTCAGTATGTATTTAGCAGGAAACAAAATCAAAGTTACAACCTTGGCCAAATGTGTTAGACACCCTCATAAAATCCCATTATTATAAGTATTATTACACTTCCAAGAAAATGAGCATCGAATTTATATTTAATTTACATCTTTACTGCTTACTTTGGGACAATAGGTAAGCAGGCAGCAATGTTTCGATTTTAAATATTAGTGTATTGTCGACGCGATTGGAGAGAGGTATGTGTTAGGAGTTTATAACCAGGATATTTTGTGTTGGATACTTTCATTTTTATAAATTGAACTTAATTTAGTGAAACAATGCCACAATTTTGCGAATTAACCAAAGTAGAACGTGGGCAAACAGTCCTACTTAAGACACAAAGTAAGACTTTAATCGCTATAGCGAGAATAATGCAGTATTCGCCGTTCGTACCACCCTGCAACGATATGAATAGTGGATCGTCAACAAATCGACCAAAAAGCGGCCGGAAACACCTTTCGAACCTATGAAAGTAAAGGGTGTCTAACACATTTGGCCAAGGTTGTATACAGGGCGGTTCACCGGGAACTGCCACGATCGATTGCGGGAAAACTATAGCTAGGAATGATCTGAAATTTTGGCATTATACTAAAGTCGATGGGGGTTACTCGCCTAAAATATTTTCAAGATGGCGACGCTTCGGGATATACCGGAAGTAGGCACCAACTTCGTTATTTTAAATAGAATTTTTTGATTCTACGTGAAATTCTAAATATATTTCATGTCTACTGTCATATACCTAAGTCTAACCCTTTTTGACTTATTTACATTTTTATGCTAAATTTGACGTTTGCAGGCAGATAATTAATTGCACTTTTTCCATATAAGGATTAGTTTATTATTTATTTTGAAGTAAGGTTTCTCAAGTAGAAGACCTAATTAAATGCTATTTGTATAAAATTGTTACAATTATTCATACAGAGTCTTCGAAATATACGTCTGAAAATGAAAGCTGTAATTTTTGTAATCTTATCTTATTCGGCATTAAAAATAAGGGCCACTTTATATAAGTATGTCTATTATAAAAATGGAAATACTGGCAAGTTAGTATTCTTATCTTCTACAATAATAGATACTGTTTGTATTAGTTCTTTTTTATTAGTTAGCCATGACAACATTTACAAAATTATAAATTGTCAGTTGTCGAATAAAAGTCATTTACCTTATCGTAATTACAATAAGTCATGCCGGAGAGCTTAAATTATACAAACGATGATTATTTAAATTTATTTATTATTTATGGGGAATGTAACAAAGTTATTTCAAGAACATGTAATACATTTGCAACTCGAATACAGTCAAACGTATTATAGAAAATTTCAGAAACTTTGGATCCGTGAAGGCAAAAATCCAGAGAAATAAATCAGTTATTACTAAAGAAAACAATGAAATTGCAATTTTGGGATATTTTGCCGCATATCCGACAATATCTACGAGCCAAGTATACAGGGTGTTCACACTTAAACCCGAACCATTGGTAACTCCGTTATTATTGGAGCTAGGAAGTCGTCCAAATTAGCAAACTAGTAGGATTTTTCCTGGCGGTTACGACGATGAAAACAAAAAAACAATTGAAGGTTACGTTTTTTACATATTTTGGCCTTTTAAAAAAATTGACTTTCGGTAATTTTTCCGATTTCATTTTCAGAAATATATTTCGAACACTCTGTACTCTGTATGCATAATTATAACAATTTTATACAAGTAGTATTTAATTAGGTCATCTAATTGCGAAACCTTACTTCAAAATAAATAATAAACTAATCCTTATATGGAAAAAATGCAAATGCCTGCAAACGTCAAATTTAGCATAAGAATGCAAATAAGTCAAAAAGGGTTAGACTTTTATACATGAAATATATTTAGAATTTCACGTGAAATCTAAAAACGTGACAATATATAGGGTATTCTATTTAAAATAATTCCGATATATTCCGAAGCGCCGTCATCTTGAAAATATTTTAGGTGAGTGGCCCCCATCGATTTTAGTATAGTGCCAAAATTTCAGATCATTTCTAGCTATAGTTTTCCCGCTATCGATCGTAGCAATTCTCGGTGAACCACCCTGTAGAACATCGTCCTTACCAGTGGCGGATCCAAGGGAGGAGGGGGGGCACGGGGGCACGTGCCCTCCCCCCAAACGACCCGACTGTATACTAGATAAAACATACTATTTCTAACAGAAAAATATTTTTAATGAAATGTTTAATGAACTAAAAACAATAGATTTACTACCGAGTAAGCATTTTGAAACATTTCTTACGCTAAAAATAAGCGTTAAGTACTTCAAAAACCACCTCCGTGGGTTTTAAATTTCAAAAATTTTCCCTGGGCACCCCTCTACCCGGGGCGGTATTCCATACCCCTGGTTTTGGTTTTTCTGGATCCGCCGCTGGTCCTTACTCACCAGATTTGGCGCTGTGTGACTTTTGGTTATTTTTTGAGCTCAAAAAACATTTGAGAGGGAAAAGCTTCCAGTCAGAAAAAGAGATTGACATCGCCGTTAAGTGATTTTTTTATAGTATCCCTAAAGACAGCTGGTTGAACGCTTTTAAGCTATGGAAGGTGAGAATGGCTAAGTGCATTATTGTAAATGACAATTACTTTGAACATATTTAAAATAAAAATTATAAAAACTTGTATCAATCTTTCTATTCTCAATAATTGTAGCTTGGCGCTCGTATTAGATTCGTTCTCTAGGATCGGTTGGAATAGTTTCCGACATTGGAATATGACAAATAAACGTCTACTTAATATTAATATAAGCTATTAAAGTTTCTTAAGCTGTATTGTTCGTCTGATTACTGCTACAACTTATTGTTGTGTAGATCGATCGGAATATAGAGAACTGTCGTCTTATCCTCGAAGAATTGAATCCAGAACTCAAGCAATCTTTCACATCACTGGGGAGTCGCCCAACAACTGCGGCCACCGCTGGCATTGTTAGAACTAAATAGTGTAGAAAATACAAACCCAATAGATGACGGGCGAAATAACATCCTCAGTACATTACGAATCTGTATATGAATTTTATGAACTTTTAACGGTTTAAATTAAACAAGATTACATCTGGTGGTCTTTAAGAAAAGTAGAACGACCACCAAGAGAATTTTCCACTAAGAAAGGGGATTTGGTGGACAAAGACAATGCTGAATAAGAGGTATGCTACAAGAAAGTTATTATACATATACATATGTATGTATTTTCATGTACACTACACTCTAAAATGAAATCGAAATAACTGACATACTTCAATAACGAAGCTTTTACGATCAAGTAAATATTTTTCAATCCAAAAGTGCGTTACTCAAATGAATGTAAATTAGTATGCTCTCAAAGGGACTGTTTATTTGTGCGAATACATATTTATTAATTAAAAAAAATATTTATCTCTCTGGAAATTATTCGTCGTAAAGAAAAATAAAAAAATTTGTTACCGTGCATTTCACGATTTGCTTGAACTCGATCATTTTCTGCTTTTTTTACTTCTTCTTGGTATACTGAAATTTTGAAGGTAAATATCAAATACTGTTTGAGTATACATTTACGTATTTTAAGAGAAATATCTCTACAATATATCAAATCTTCAGCGCATTCTATCGACTGTCAAAAGCAGGTAGTAGCCTTCAAAGCGATTCTATTTACATAATAGCTACTATTTCCGTGCACATGACTGTACTGTGTATATACTTCGAGGAGAAAATCTTCCTTCTTTCCCCTATACGTTTTTCCACTGCTCTATCTAACGCGTCCGTGCGGGGTTAAAATGTAAAGTTCAGTCTCCCGCGGCGATGGAAAATGAAAAGTAAAACGCGCGGGCAGGAAGCGGGCGGAGAACAGGAGAGAAGTCGAACATTAAAGGTGTATTTTATCCGATTTTAACACTCTTTTATGTGACAACTTAAATTCACTATACTTTTCCAGATAGTGTCCGTCGCACGGTACTAAAAACTTTACTGTCTCCGCGGCGCGAGATCGGAATTTTCACCCGCATTTTATGTTTCGTGGGCCCCCCTTTCATATATTTCTTGTTCGTGTGGTTCGAAAAAGACTATCGAAGATACGGGTTATTGCTCTCTTGTTGGTCGCTGAGCGAATTCGGTACTAAATGTAAATTTTCACGGGCCATTTAAGAGGCGCGAAGTAGGTGATATGCACCCGGAAAGGTATTTCTAAATAGAATAGCCGAATGACTGGTAAGCATCTGTTGTACAATAAAAATTATACGTGTCTTGAAATTTTATCCTGGTATCGAAACTGTTTTAGTGTCCTAGTAAAACGTTTTGTGTTAATTCATGAAATTCCTTGTATTATAAAAACTAGAATAATAATTTATGTTTTGGAATAAATTGGTATTTAATTAATTGCTGTTTCATTTGACCTAAAAGTGGAAATACATCTGGGATTGACAAATAAGTTTATATAATCTTACCTAGTGATGCACACAAGCTCACCTAAGACTTTTTAATAGGATGTAGACAAATTATCGACTTTGTGGTTGTAATAAAGCGATGATTATTAACCGAACTAACTTTATTCCATTACCTCGAGATTCCTTTATTAATCTTTAAATCCATACATAAACAAATACACAATAAATTACATTAAATGAAATTAAATTACATGGATTAAATAATGGTACAAACTTGAATAATACTTTTAAATAAGAAATTCTAATTACAGTTTTGGCGTGACTGTAGATTCAACGTCTTTCCGATGTTAGTCGGACGACAATGTTTCACATTAAGGCTTTTATATGTATCGGATGTTTTGATATAGGGCATAATTTTATCCTTACAAAAATGCATTGACATTTTTCAGTGTCGGGAATATTGTTAACAGAAGTGCTATAATTGTGTGAAATATCATCATGCTCTTTATTCTACATAGTAAAACACCTTTGCGATATTAAGGTAAAGTAACTGAATTTCTTTTCAATATCGCTACTGTGCTATTTTTTATTATAATATTCCGGCAGGATTTCAGTAATAATCTTAAATTTACGACTGAAAAGTAACATTAACATATGACACAATTTATTCCCATGAAACGCAAAATTTAGTAGGTAGAAAGTGTCTATCCTGAATGAAAATCTGGAAATCCAGATAATTCATATTTTTAAAGAGCGAGATATAGTACCTACTACCTAGTAGCGCAATTTTTGCCGATATCTATCGGCTTTGTTAAGGCATCTTATAAAGAATAAAAATTACATTATAATATACAATGTTTTACTTAATTTCATAATTACTTTTACTTTACATTTTCATTGAAATTACTCGTAATGTGCATGAAAATATTACTTGGTGAGCATTTATGTGGTTTTTTAATTGTGAATGTAAACTTCGTCCAATATAGCATCCGTTGCAGTTACACCATTGAGATTGTTAACTAATACACCAGAGCTCAAGATGGTTGGCCTTATTGATTTTTGAATAGGTAAGATACAATTGCTACGTTGTTTTGTTTAAATAAATTAATTTAAGTATTAAATAATATCGAAGGCGTCCACGGTGCGAGTCTATGCTAAATATATACAATACAAAAAATGAAACAACAGTAAAAATGAAAATATATACAGGGTGTGGCATCTTCCTGGGGTCGGCTGATTGTGGCTTTGCTATTTAGTTTATCGAAAAATGTTCTTAGTAAAAGATGTATAGAATGAAGTTCTTTATAGCAAGAAAATATTTTCTTATATACAGAGTGTTTAGTTTTGTCTGTAAGACAGGTTACTTTGTTTATTTAAACGTAACACCCTATATATTACTCCTATTACATTTTTGAATTTCTTGAGGTAATATAAGGTAATTTTAATTAACATATTCTGCCCTAAAACCCAACAGTTTCCGAGATATTCTGTTTCGAAAGAAAAAAATGCATTTACCCAGAGTACTTAAAAACTGAAACGATTCAAAACGATTATTAGGAAAGGTTAGATTCCTAATAATCGTTTTGAAACAAATCGTGGGCATTATTATAATGATACTTCAAGCTTTATTTTCCATACTAAACATTCATATTATATTATACTGAGTGTTTCATAAAGGAATTCAAAAATGTAATAATATATAGAGTGTTCCATTTAAATAAACAAAGTAACCCGTCGTACAGACAAAAATGAACACGTTGTATATAAGAAAATATTTTCTTGCTATAGAGAACTTCATTCTAGACATTTTTTTTTACTAAGAACATTTTTCGATAAAATAAATAGCAAAGCCACAATCAGTCGATCCTAGGAAGATGCCACACCCTGTATACAACTTAGGGCGGTTTCACACACACCGATATTATCGGTATCGGTGTCGGACATCTGATACAGTCAAGTGGTGACGTAGTCTTGCATCAGTGTACCTGTCTGTGTGAAAACTGTATTCATTTTACATTGCGTAGTAAAACGAAACGATACGTTTCCGTCCGTCAACAGAGCCACCCGACAAGCGCAACGATATCGGTGGCATTTCATTCAATGTATGTTTGCTTCAATCCGATACCGATAATATCGGTGTGTGTGAAACCGGCCTTACTCAAACTCGACGTTTCGCCACTAATGTGAGTAGCTTCCTCAGGAGCAAAATTCGACGTGTCACCCACGCTAGAGGTGAAAACCTTCTGTCAGAAGATTTAGCGTGGTTGTAGTTTTGCTCCTGAAGAAGCCACTTACATTTGTGGCGAAACGTCGAGTTGGAATAAGTTGTATAACTTTTTGTATTCTAATTTTCACTTTTGTTTTTTCTTTTTGTATTGTATATATTTACTTTGCCATGACGCGGTCAAAATCCGGAAGCCCTCATAATTCAAGTGTTGGTTAAATTAGATACGTCGTGGAGTATATGTAGCTAAGATTTGAAAAGTTGAAAATAGCTGTTTTATTTTGACTATTTATCTAAACAAGTATACCAATTCGATAATTTACCATAGCAATATCATATCGTTCTAATAGGTTAACACAGAGGTTTATACACGCAAATTTCTTTCTGTATTATTGATGGTTAATTTTATCTTATTGTTATTTTGCCTAATACACGAGTTTTGTGCATAATTATGTTTGTGTCTATTATTGTTTTATAACGAATTACTTGTAATTGTTTCGACTGTTAAATATGAGGTTCTAATTAATTCAAATTGAAGTACCAGTTCTTGCTTTGTTCTTTATTAGATGTTTAAAAAAACTCAATAAATATCAGGCAAAAATTTGGTTATTAAAATAAAGTAATTATTATTGTATTGAGCGTTCATTTTTATCTCAGACTTGATATCAATTTGAAGTTCTTTTTGCGGACGGTTGGATACAATATCTGCAAGAACAAATGTAGTAGTTGGTTACAAGAATCCTTATTATCCTCTTTTTTTTTCATTGTGCTCGTGTATAAATCAACGCGAAATATAGCTTACTCTAACATATGTATATGTGCCTGTAACGGTTCAACACATAAGAAAGTTCTCCGTGGCTTACACATTTATAAATGGAGTCGTTGCAAGCATGACGCTTGGTATCAACATTGTTTCCGCACAACTTATGTTGCAAAACTAGAACTGTATACTTCATAGGAAATAGTCAATTCTTAATACATTTTGTAGTAATTTTTCTTATGTGGTGGGTGCTTAGTTGCAGCGATTCTGTAAGCTGTATCGCTTGTCTGGCTCTCAATGCAACTCTCGCGATTTATTTTTTGTGTGTGTCTAATTGTGTTCTAATAGCTTTGTGACACCATCATACCGCCTTTTATAATGCCGCGCTGTTAATCACTTTGCTCCCAACAGCGAATGGTAAGTTGATCCGGATTTTTAACTCTCCGAAAAAATGTCACCGTTTCTTCAGAGAATTGAAATCCGGTTCCTATCGTTCTGCCACAACCATAGTCAGTCGACCCGTTATAATATAATAATTACTAACACCCTTGTGTAACTCCCTGAAAAGGTTGTCAAATACCGCCAAAAATGGCGCCACAATCGATGCCAAAATAGCGTCGAATGGAGGTATACCTGTATAATTTTGTAATCTCCCTTATTCATCTGGAGCATTGGGATTGATTAGGTTATGCGACGAAGCAAGTTCTTAATGATTATTAATAATATACTATAATAATAGTGAGCCCTACACAAAAACACAAAAAAAAACAAAGTTTCACAAAATTCAAACCAATTCTATTAATAGTGAATTGTTCGATTTGAGACAGTAAGCTAAAAGTCGAAATTACATTTGCAACAAGAAGCTAACACTTCTTGCGATAATATTGAAACTTGAAATTTTAATAAAATTGTTTAGTCGTTAGTGTGAATGTGTTTTTGTTTAACAAAAATGTTTAGCAACAATGTGTGTAAAGGTATATAATTTTCTACAAGTTTGAACACTGTGTAAATTGAATCTTACTTTTCACTTGAAAGGGAACTGAGCGGAAGAGCGGAGACCTACATAGATCGAAGTGATCTTTCGAAAATACTATCGTCATTCACGCACTACATATAAAAAAATTAGATCAAATGTTAATATAGATCAACTTTATAATGTCACTGTTCAATTTGTCCATTTGTTTTAAGAATGCCATTTATGATCATTTAAAAATATGATGGGGTATTACGCTAATTAGTTTCTTGTTCATTTTAGGTACGTAATATATTCTAATGGCTAAAAATACGAAAGTGAAGCAGGTGTTTCCTGCAGATATCTGTTTAATTTAAAAGGCACGCGATATACGTCAACATGATCCTCGAAGACGACGGAAGTACTATGTCGCACCAGCACCCAATATAATTGTGGCAGCGCCGGGTATCGATTATTCTATAGCTGCATCTTTGATAAATATAGAGCTTAATGCGATGTAAACAGTAATCTTAGTCTTATAACACTTTATCAAAACTCGGTACCAAAAATCCAGTGCAGGATTATTATTATTATTTAATAGTTGGTTATGTTTTTCATAGTCCAATGTTTTCTCTTTATGTAAACGTTCACCAGAATTTAAAAGATATTTTTCCCTCACATAACGCAAAGGATTTATTTCGAATTTAATTTCAGCGCTCGGATTAAATTTTCCACAAATGTGCTGCGGTCAGTTTCCATGTACAGAAGTGTGCTCGTTAAAATCACATTAATACCATTAGTAAGATTGAGTTAAAACGAAAGAAATGGTCGTCATATTTCCCGCTGTAATTAAGATTACAAATTCTTAACGAATTTAACATATTTATGTTTAAAAGTAACACATTGAAATTAAGGACGCTGTATTTTAAGGATATCTTATTAAATCTATTCTAGTTGATCATAGTAGCGGATTTGCGTAGCCTCGAAGCGAAGCTAACGTAAAGGATAAAAGGAACGGGGAAAATAAATCCGATTGTAAACGTTTTATCCCTAAGTGAGAACGAATTTAGTCGAGCACCTTTACAGGTAATTTACTTGTTCCAGCGTGTCCAGTTCCATCTTCTCCTATTTTAAATATGGCTCTTCGTTGACCAGAGCCGGATTTGCAGAAGAAATAATTCGGGCATTTTGTTTAGGAGGCATTTTTGCTTCATACGCAAACTTTGAAAAATATTCCACAATTAACATTTATACATATAACAAACTATATGTGTTCCGAAGTAAACAACTTAGAAGATACTAGCTTCCAATATCGCAAGTCAAATAAATCCATAAAATTGAAAGACATGATGGGCAATCTCATCGGTAGTGAATATTATCTGAATGGAAGAGGAGAGATCTTTTCGGGTATTACTGTTGTAGAATCATTTTTACAGAATGTATTCCATACTCGTTAATAGGGTAACGCTTTTGCAAGACTACGTGAGTGAAGTCAGAAATATAATTAATTACAAACTGTAATTTCAACCACAATTTACCAGAGTATGACCACCAATTTGGAATCAAAATCCTGTATGCTACCAACGAGATAATACATCGAATGGCAGTAACGTCAATCAAGGCTTTAAGGATAAAATTCGATAACTCAGTTGTATTTCTGGACATGGCACACATCTCAGGCATCTCAGACACATCTCAGGCATATGATAAAAGCAGAAACTTATACCAATACAACTACTTGTTAATCCTCTAATCTGTTTGCAAGTCAATTATTTTTCACTCCATTCTTTTAAGACATACATCAGCATCTATCTAGTTCAATCAGAGGTCCAAAAGGAATCGTATTAAAGGCAATCATGTACAAACTGCTGACCTGTTATCGACTGGTATTGTAACCTCTACTGGATGTATAGTTGTTGTTGTTATATAATACGTCAATCCTGTTGTCACATGACAACAGTTGCAAGCCAAACTTCAACGTATTCAATACTTGCCATAGAAGTATTTTCTTTCGTAGTCACATAGTTATTTATTGAGCAAAAATCAGTCTGGAGTTACAGGATGTGATTATGGAGATCCGCTTTCAAGTTCAACATTACGGTACTACGCAAAAGATTTCAAAAAAGTTGGCATGATTACCAATGAGCCCTGGTATGTTACAAAGCTTTTCATGCTCAAGGCTTGACAACAAACGGCGAAGAAAAAATAAACAGCTTCTCTAATTCTCTGTAAATAGCAAACATTCTAAAATTGTGACAGGGTTCATCTTCAAAAGCGAGAGTCAATTGGTGGTCAAATTTTATCAAATCTCACACTTTTCTTCTTGTTTAATGATTCGCTGCAGATTGAAAATATCAATAAATAAAACAATGTTATAAGTTCTTTTGTGTTCGTCTCCGGTCTATGTAGAAATTTTGTGATTTAGTACTAAGTGTGCTTAAGCATGTTTATTTGACAGGATTTAATCCAATATTGTATTGCGATAACTCATGTTGTAGTTACACTATTTGTTTCTAAACGTAACTAGGCTAACGCTAATTCACCGCTTCAGATTTCTTTTATTCCGCTGGGCTCAAGGTCATCAACACTTTGAGCTTCTTCATATAATTACATTTACCATATACTTATCTCTTACTTTCCTTTCTTTAGTCCAGACTAATCCAACGTTTCTTATTGTACAGACTGCACACAATACTCAGTGCTAAGTTTTATTACGGATACTCACAGCTTAATGTTAAAAAGCGCTTGAAACTTTTATTCGATCCGGACCTGAAACCAGCCTACTATATGCACCGTAAAGCTGAAGTATACCGGATTCCTCTACTTATCTAGGGTAATCTGTCGACGGAGGGCCATTAAGGTGAACTCCCCACAGTTATCCGCAAGTAGATCTACTTCATCCCCACACTTTAATGTTTTGCTCCCTCTCCCTATGTTGACGCTTTTCCCTTTTGCCTTTTATTTTTATCATTTGCGCGGCAAACACAGCTCTGCTTACTTGATACTAATTTATCTCGGAAAACTTAAAACCCTTTAGCCCTATTCTTTCTCTTTTCGCCGTTCTTTTATCACACCGCTCTCCGTTTAGTTGAGTTCTTTATGTAGTACTTGCCACGGTCCGAGAAAGGAGATGTAACTTCTCGTTGTAAAATAGTTCTTTTCTCTTTTTTCCTCTGACACCATTGTAGTTTACGTTGAGTAGAAAAGAGTTTTTTCTTTGTAGAAATAATTTTTATGTAATGGATCCTTAATAGCTGCAGTTTGTATGTTCAAAGTGGCGTGTTTGTAGTAACTAAAAAGGTATTTGTAATACTTATGTATGTAAGGGAGGCTGTGCTTGCTTCAATGTTCACCAGCAAAACGTAACAGCGCTTCGTGAAACGGGCAGTAGTTGTTATGTTTTAAAACTAGTAAGTTAGTGCTAATATTATTCTTAAATGTTTCGTGTGCAGTTACAGTTAAAACCTGCAACAGTTCTCGCACGATAACTTCTCAAATATTGGTGTTTTAAAACAAATCATTGTATTCCATGAACTACAGAAACTTTGTTTTGTTTCTTTTCTAGCTGGATGTTCCACGTTACCTATAATCTGTCTCTAAAAAAAAAAAAAACTGCATTTCTGTAAGCTCGTATTTTCTGTTCAAAGTATGAAAGGTACCATCCTGTTAAAACTTTTGTGGGTATTCCAAATAAAATAATTTGTAAGTTATTGCATTTCTGATATAAATAAATAAAAGATATATTAATGCTAAATAAACTTAAGAGTAAGTGAATTAGTGAATGTGTTTAAATAATTGCTGCATCACGCTCGAACTAAATCTGCAACATTTAATTTTATGGTTAAATTACGTGTTCTGGTACACTGGAATGTAGGTCGGCGAGTTATGCGAACCTCCTAAAATGTAAACATCTAAACAAAATTTCCTTCCCCTACACGTACGTAAGAGGATTACGAGAATACATATAATCTACGTCGTCGTATGTAAGTTTCTATTATTGCTGCACATAATTTACCTGCAAAATTCCACTTGTTTGCTTAATTGGAAGACGGGTAAAGCTTAGAGTTTAATCATTAACTAAAACAACAAACTTACCAGTTAGACGAACATTAAGTAGGAATGATTTGGGGCATTACATATGTGTTGTGCGTTCTCAGATTTGTTAACCAGTAATTATTCATACTTAAGTAGGCCTTGGGAAAGTAAACATCTGCTGAAAATGTATTTACCTGGTTAATGTCAGAAAACTAGTTGTCTCGTAATTAATAATACCAATTCATGTATGTATGTATATCGAAAGCAAAATTAATACGTTTATTATTACTAATAGACTAATGGAGGCAAATCTAAAGTACGAAGTACATAGATAATGCATATATTAATACTTAGGAGCAAAATAATATGTTCACAGTACAGCAAATGCCATATATTACTGGTGAGGCACATATCCTAACAGTCTTTTCCTTTTTACAAAACAACCTTTGACTAAAGAGTAAAGAGTTAAAAGGAGACTAAAGATTACACTAATATAGGAATTTCAAGCACAAATGCCGCAATTTTTTTATAAAGACTACGTGACTAGAATAAAATTAGCCGGTCAAAAAAGTAACCTACAATATTAACAAAAGTCTACAAGTAACAACAAAAAGTAGTTGAATTAGTTTTGTAAATATTTGAGACGTTTCTTCCTACACAGTGAATAATTAGTTCAAAAGAAGAGAGAATTCGAAAGTAAAAGGAAAAATAATGTGGACGATGGAAGCACTAGAATTTGTAACGATTTTAATTTTTTTCTTGGAATTGTAAGTGTACATATTTTATATTTTTAGCAGTTGAGTCAACAGATTTTATTTTTAATTTAATTTAAAAAAAGAACATATTCATTCTTTTTCCAGAAATAATTTACTTTAGACTACGTTTAGCGTTCGGCCATATCTGAGAAACGGTTTATAGAACAACTTCAGGAAAAATTTTGATTTACTAAAGTGGTTACGAAAAAATTTTGGAAATTATTTAAAGGATCGTAAGATGACCGCTAGAGGGCGTAACTGTATAGCAAATGTTAAAATTCTTATTTTATACTAAATTTACCAAATTAAGATCTACCACAAATATATAATATATGTTACATGCGTGCTCGAGGGGGGATTAGATAGTAAGCTAAATTACCAACAAATCAATGAAAACGGGTATCGATATCTTTTACCTATTCGAAGTTACATATCTTGAGAAAAATATAAATGGTAAAAATTTTTTAATAAATCTAAATTATTTTGTTTCTCTTGATAGAAATTTAGCAAATTTGGTATTATTAGAAGAATACGTGGTATGTTAAATTTATGCTCGTACTATAAAATAGTAAAGATATTAGTGAAAGCGTAAGAGTATAATTAAAACAATGCACCAAAATAACAGAAACACAAACAATCAAGTTCTTTTATTCGCCTCCAAAAATAAAAATCTAAAGAAATAAAATCGGGGAATTTGGTTGTCAAAGCAAATAGACTGTCATGTTCTATCCACCCACTAATTTATACATCGTCCAGAAAGTTACGAATGTTTACGGAGAAATGCACCGCACACCCATTATGTTAAATTGCTTCTATTGTCTTCTATTTAAATACATCCTTTAAATATTTCATTAATGCCCATTGGCAATCGCAGAAATAATATTAAATAATTTGGATCACTAGCGATAGGAAAATCTATGATAATCTATTTCCTTTGCCACCCAGGTCCCCAGGTTTGGCTTGTTTAGATAAAAGAACTTCGCTGTTTGCGTTTTTGTTGTTTTGCTGCTTTGTTTATTTTAATTATTCTGTTATGCTTCTCACTAATATCTTAAGCCTCTAATTCACTATTTTATAGTACGCTCTTAAATATAACATTCCACATACTGTTCTTTCAAAAAATCACATAATTTACCTGATGATTGATTTGTCGGTAATTCAGCCTACTTTTCTTAATCTGTAGTCAAAAATGCATTTTTCTATTTAATATGTTCGATAAAAACAGAATTTCCGAAAAAACTAAATAGCGCCCTCTAGCATGCACGTGATTAGTTGGAATTTTCGAGCATTAGGTTGGTGGAGATTGTTTGCAAAATTCGATTCAACATAACCTGAGTTATAAGTAAAAATAATAATCAAAACAGCGTTCCCCATCCCTTTATTTGACAGAAAATTGCAATTTTCGTATTTGTGGCCTTAATTTGGTAAATTTAGTAAATAATAAGAATTTAATTATTGGTATTCAGTTACGCCCCCTAGCGGTCATCCTACGCTTCCCTAAATAATTTCCAGAATTTTTTCGTAGTGACTTTAATAAGAGAGATTTTTTCTATAAACCGTTGTTGAGATATGGCCGAGCTCCATTCTTATTTAGCGTCCCGGTACATTTGTCACAACGGCCCGTCATGGGTTAATATTGTGGCTGGTTAGCATTAACATAAGAACAAACATAATCGTTAAGTTTTGTTTATTATAAAACAATTGTAAACGTTTTAGCTTAGATAATAATTATGGAGAATGAATCAAATGAAATATAACTATCAATTTTTAGTTGCCATTGTGGGCATGATTTCAAACCTGGCCAATTTTTAGGTTTAGTTGGTTCGGTCGATCATTTGATTCATTTGGCAACATTTTTTGGCTCAAGCAATTGATTTGTTTGTGTATGGCCAAATAGATGCCGTATTTCCTTCAAGCAATTCAGTTTGTTACTGTCAACTATTTGATCCAAACTAGTATAATATTTGTTTTTTATTTTAGTCAGAATGATTTGAATGATGGCTATACTTTGTTAGATTTTGCTTATCATAAATACATCGATTTGAATTGTATTGTGAAAGCGATAATCATATTAAGTTAAACAAATCTCTTTTTGCCTTACCTCTGACAAAATATATTTTGTTGTTTTAATAATTCCTTTTTCTCTGTGTACTTGACGGTTTGGTCAGTTTAGTCGTTCACTCGAAGCAGCCTAAGTATAGTAAACACCTGGTTCAATAATAGAAGATGCTCAAATAGAATAAGTATCAGCAATTTTATATTGATACAAATTTTTATAATGATTTATTTATGAAAAATAAAGGCCGTCATTGGAAGTGTATGTGCCTGAAATACCGTATATTCCGGCGTATAAGCCACCGGTGTATAAGACGCACCCCCCTTTTTCAGCATTATTGTTTGTATTTTCATATATTCGTTGTATAAGACCAATTTGTAACAGTCTGTTGTTTTGAAATCAATACGACGCATAAAAAGATGGCTCCTACAAGACGTTCAAAACATCAAGTTTTTCACATTTTATTGTTTAATTTAAGTAATTTTTCTCCTATATAAGCAAGAAAGTATTGTTTTCTGTTATTTCATTTTCTTGGAAATCCAAAGATATATTTTCTTGAACCAAATAACTTCCATCTAATCAGTCTGTTGTTTTTATGAAATCACACCTTAGACATTAAACACATACTGTTGCGAAGAAAAGTCATCGTCTTGTGTCTAATAAAAAGAAAGAACTTACTTCTCCGAAGAAAATAAATGTAAGAAAGTCAATTTTCTTGGCCTTAGAAAACAAGTGTGTACTATAATACAGTGCGGAAAGAAACACGGTAATCGAGCTGCTGCAAAAATGTACAACGTAAACGAATGTATGTTACGACAATGGAGAAAAAATTAAGAGAACATAAAAGAAATGCCATTAATCAAATGTGCATTAAGAAAGGGACAAGCCAAGCGGCTAATATTAGAAGAACATGCCAAGTAGTGGGTCTTAGAAAGTCGTAAAAATGGATTGATTGTAACAAGAAGCTCTATTCGTTTGTTTACATTAACATGGGCAAAATGTAATAAAGAAGAAAGTGTAAATTTTGAGGCATCCCAAAGTTGGTGTGGCAGATTTATGAATAGAAAAACAATCTAGTGCTTCGAGAAAAAACCAAAACTTCACGAAAATTTCCAGATAATTTGAGAAGGTACGAAAGTTTCAAACATTTGTGATTCAGGTCAAGAAAGAAAGAAAATTATTTATTGTCTCAAATTGGCAATATGGATAAACACCAGTGATGATGGACAATGATGAAAAAAACAGTCGACCTGAAGGGAACTAAAACAATTAATATAAGGACTACTGGCAATGAAAAAATAGGTTTACTGTTGCTATCTTGTCTAGCAGATGGTATAATGGAGGCCAATGGTAATTTTTAAAAGGAAAACTTTAACGAAATTAAAATTTTCTGCTGGGTTTTTATTCATGTCCACGAAAAGGGTTGAATGAACGAGAAAGGCATTGAGTTGTGGATAGAACCTAAAGAAAATTTAAAACAATGTAACACTGATATGGCCGATATTTCTGGAAGGATTGACTTCCTTGCTGCAACCATTAGATGTGTGCATAAACAAACCATTCAAAGAAAATTTACGGAAACAATGGAACAAATTACGCTGAGAGTACTGATAACCACAACTGTATTGTTAATTTATGAAAAGATTTTTTGTCTTCAAAGTTTCAAAGAGAGGGATTTACTCATTTTACTTATATTGCATGCATGCCACTGTCTGAAAGTAATATTGAAGATGGGAAAAATACGTTTTAATGAGAAAAAAGAGCTCAAAATGAACCCTCAGACCTCTTGTTATCCACTCGAAATACCATTTTCATTTTAATACTTCTTACATTTTTACATCGACGTAATATTAGTATAGGAGACGAAACGAGACGAGAGGGAAACTTTTCCATTGTACATCATTTCCTCGCCCCAATATTTTCATAATTTCACAACGCCATCAAACGACGACGTCTGGTTTTATAACAAACTAAACATTCTCGAGCAGAAACTTTCCCCAACACCACCAGATTGAACGCAATCCGCTAAGAACTTGGTCGTTATTTAATGCCGCGCTTCGTCGAACAGAACAGATTCGGACATCGTCAAGTATAGGCGGGGGAAAATGAAGCCCTCTCGGAAGAAGATTTAAAAAGCCCTCAAAAGAAATATTGGTCGTTGGGATGCCCTCTTTTAAATAAACCGAGATGGAAAAAATACGGATAAAACACGGATTGAACGAACGTAGGATCGACTTTGTCCTCGAGTTCATGATGAATAAAAAGTTTTAATACAAGTCTTTCGTTTTTGTATTGTGTTACTAGCCCTGGGCGTCGCCTCCTACTGTTAAGGATTTCGTTTAAAATATGAAAGAAGAAAAAAGATAACGCGAAATTTGAGGAAAGGGAAGCACTACGATATTATTGACTTGTCCAATACTACACACATTTATTTAAACTTTTGTAGGAACTGATATAATTCCAGAAGTATATTATTGCTTATTTTTTTAAGTATATGGTTTAAAAATATAATGATGACATTTATAACATTAAGGCTGGGTTTATCAATATGAGGCTAAAAGTGTTAGGTAAGTAACTGACAGATATTGCTAACTGGCAAATAAAATTTAGGAACTACAATGCTTTATCTTGCAGATAACTTCTATTTGACACTCAATAAACGTTTCATTGTAATTATCTTACGAATAAAATTTTATCCTCACATTGATAAATCCACCCTAAATAACATTTTACTTTGTGAAGACGTAAAGGATGCTATTATTTAGCAATACTGGTGTTACTTACTTGAATGCATATATCAGAAATTAAATCTCGTATTGACTATTTTGGTCAAGTTTATTTTAATTATATGTATGAATACCTGACACAACATGTAGTAGGCTTGTGAGCAATGTAGTCCAAACAAGAAATTGAGACTGAGGAGCTGCAGTTATAGTCTTGGGAAGCAATAAAAGCCATAAGATCCGTATCTGCACCCACTATAGAAAGAAATTACTGACGGGTTTAGTATTGTTAATCTTAACAAGCAAACTACAAATAACAGTCAGACTTTCTATGTCTACCTGTAGTTCCCAGTATTGCTACTTATTTATATATATATGGTACATTTCCAAAACCAAATGTTTCTTATATCTAGCTTTAATGGTCAAAACTTATATGCAATCAAAATCGACATCATGACCGATGTAAGAGTAGTGACAGGATAGCACCGTCTTGTTACTCTTTTTATCGCAAACTGGTCTATTATGATACAGACAGTTCTTCAGCCACTGACTTATATGATTATAAGTGAATTTAATATTGGAATATTTTTTGAAAACTACTATCTATTTTCGCAGAACAATAATGGATGAATGGGTATCTAAAATATGTAGCTATGTAAAATTAGGGTCTGGGAAGTTACTGATGGTGATAGCAACCTAATATGAGGAAACCATTCTAATAAAATAAATTGATTAGGGTGTATTTTATTATAACATGAAATTAAGGATCAGCCTAAGGAAGAATTATATTCTTTAGCGCATTAAGAGTACTTGGCAACATATTAAGAGGGTGATCATAAAATAGCCTGATACAACAATGGTAATTCTATTTAGATGTCCAATCGCTCGTTTTTTGGGGAGTAAGATTCTCTCAATATTGCTCTTAGCAATTTACGTGAATGTTATGGAAACTATGAAGAATATTAAAAATGAATTTGGACATTTTCTTATCTGTGAGAGGTGGCTGATATGATAACGTCAATAGTTCTCTAGTAGTCAGTATCCCTCGCAAAGTTGCGTAATCGACTTTACTTTTCTGTGTCGATGTTGTCCAAGGAAAGGTGTTTTGTTTTTCCATTTAGTTTTTTATTCTAAATTGATGACGCTACTTCCTACTTGGAACATGTAGTTTTAATTTTTATAGTCGTCGTTATATTCAGATCTTGGCTCGACAAAGAAGGCTAACCAAGCCTTCAAATTCCAATGCCACTTCTAAAGACAAACATAATGGCTCTTGAGTTTTCGCAATGATGTCCCTTGGAGCTTCTTCCAGATCTTGATTTTCGCGTATCACAGGTGTGATGACGATATTTACCGCTAGGAATTTTGTATGCAACAAATTAAGAACGTTGATTGTAGTTGCTTTTAACTTTAAAATATAGAAAGCAAAACCCTTTATCATTGTAAGGAAATACTAAACTGCAGAAATTAATCTTTTGTTCTTCATGTACGCATATGTATTCGCAAAGTTCACTTTGACGTTTAGGATTTTCACATGATACGTTATAAGTATAGGACATGACGGAAAACGACAATAGAATGGCAGTCTATCATGACATCTCCAATTATCCATATTGGAGGCTACGCTTCGATGAATCATTAAAAAGTGTCATCAAATCAATTCAGCTGAAAATGGGATAACTTGCTATAAAAAATTAAGTACATATATAAAGTTGACCCTCTTCCCCACGAGATGTGCGCCACCTCGTACAGGGTGATTGAAAAATTGAATTTTTTTTTATCGTAATTGTTTCAGACAGTCTTTTAAAAAAATACTAAGTAGGTATTAGTAGCGGTCGTTCTACAAAAATGGTAGCTAGTAATGTCATGTTTGATTTTTCGAAAAAATGGGGAGAATTAGAGGGAGATCTTCAAAAAGAATAATAACTATAGACAAATTTTTACCTTTTCGTATAGTTTTTTTCCCTTATACCAAATCCGTCCGACCATTGTGATCACCGGTAAGGCACCGCAGCCTTCAGGCTTATTGTGCCACGTCTGTGTATTCAAGTCATCCACTCTAACACGGTAGTCTCCTCCACTAATCTGTACAGGTCCTTAACCGACTAGGTAAGGTATGTCTCCTTTCGTTCTCCCAAATAGGTTTTGCCTTCTGCGATCTAGTGCCTCGCAGGCGCGTAATATATGATCAGCTGTCTCCAGTTCTATCTCGCAAAGTCTACACTTTGTGTCCCCGTCAAACACTCCGATTTTGTGTAGGTGTTTTTCACCGCAGCAGAGCTGTTTCCTGCTAAGCTGTAGCAGTTCTCTAGCTCTCTTCCTTCATGGTTTCCCTATAAAGGTTTTACCATGTGTTATACTGGGTATAATACTTCAGTATTCTTGCTGTTTCGTACAGATCCAGTGGCCTATGTATCTCCGAGCCGCTTGCCTTGTAACCCCGAGGAAAGGCTCTGGACCGTACATTTTCATCTCTGACCCTCTCTTTGCAAGTTCGTCAGCCCTTGCGTTGCCATCGATCCCTTGATGACCCGGTATCCAAGTCAAGAAAACCTTGATCATTGTCATTACTACCTTTAGTGCTGCTTGGCTATCAGACATGATGTAAATTCGTCTGTTGATCACCGCTTTCACATTCATTGTGTGTGCGCACTGGAGGACAGCATATATGTACTTCCGCCTGAAACACAGAGGCATATTCCCACAATGCGTAGCTGTACTCCTCATTTTGAAAGTATATCCCTGCACCAGTACCATTAGCCGTCTTAGAGCCGTCCGCGTACCAGACTAAGTCTTGCTTTTTGATTCCAAGTGCATACCTGGCAGTCTCCTCTCGTCTGCCTGGTATAGACACCGTGAAGGGATTCCCATACCTATGCTTTACCACCATCTGGTCGATCCACATTTCCAAAACGCCCGTTCTCGCATACTCGGGTATCGACATATGTTTTGTTTTGACCCCTTTCGGAGTCGTTGTGTCTTGTAGCCTTTATGCCCTCGTCCTTGCTTCCTCCTGTATAACCAGGTTCAACGGTGGAAAATCCAAGAGTGCCGACCGTATTACTCCCGTTATTCCTAAGCAGGCACGTTTTTGCACCTGCTGAATGGCATTTCTTTGATGCGTTTCATATACAGGGTCTTTCACGAATCCCGTTAGTTAGAAAGTTTACTAAATCTATTCTTAGTACAATTCTGAAATTTTGACAGTTGTGGTATAGGTTCTACTGTTCGAAATATGACTTCCAGTTATACCGGAAGTAAATAGCAACTCTGTTAGTTTAACTATAATGGTATAATTTTTTTCAATGCAATCGATTCTACGCATTATTTGCAAATATTTTGTATTAGGGTTTCCTATCCCTAAATTCAACGATGTTTACAATTTTGCTTAATATTTTGTGTTTTTACACTATATTAGTTTACGCAAACGCATAAATTTTTATTTTGTTCTGATTTTTTGAATACCAGTGTTGCCTTGTTACTGTATCGGGTATGATCTGCCATGAAATGTAAAGATACAACACTGAAGTAGGACACTGGTGTGTTCCTATTGTACTTCGACAATATTATTCACTAGATCTCAAAGAATAGTTTATGGATTTTAAATTAAATTTAAACTCTTTCTTCTTAGGTCATACTCGTTTGATTGTTCAGTATAATCCTAGATAACGGTGCCTGAAAAGGTGAACAGACATATGGTACATACTTATGTTTTCTTCTCTCTTCTGTTTTACTTCATCTTTTTACAACATACATACTTAATTTGACGTGAATAGCGGCTATAGTCTTTCTTTTTTAAGACCTATGAATTAGCAATGATATTATTTGTCGCAGAAACGTATGACTCTATGACTGGTCAATCGAGACTTGTAAAATATAGGAGTTAGAAATAAAAGATAGAATAGAAAAATAGTAGAATACTAATACTAAATGATTTTGTTTTATTTTATCTATGTTATCTACAGCTTGGTTGCACGGCACTGTTTCTCGGTGCTTTTCTATTCCATGAAATTTTACGTTTAACGTAGAACTAAATGGAGGCTAATTTCTGCAAGTTGTCGTAATTAGCTCCTCTTGGGGAATATTTAATGGAATAATTAGAGAGTACGACGGCTAAATCGTTTATACGACAACTTCTTGCAAGTTATAACTACCTTTACTTATTACATAACTTAAAATAACATCAATTATGAAGAATTTCACCGTGCTGACTAATATGCACATGCAACTCGGAAATTTTTAACACAAAAAGTATTTTATCGATTTACATTTGCTCGTCAAAACACACAATTTTGAAATCCTGGTACAATATGTACAGTCAGTTAATAATTAAATGCGAATTGTGCAGCTGGAAATTTGTATTTAGCAAATAGAAATTTTTGTAATTTCCGTGAAAGATATCATTAAATTAGCAGATACTAACTTCGCAAGGCAGAACCTCAATTTATTAACTGACTGTACATCAAGTTCCCTTTTTTCTGAAATAGAGTTTCACATAAAAACTGAGCGTGACCTGATTGATTTCAGAAAACATGAATTACACATGAACGAACGCTCCAAGTTTTATTGAAATGAAAATTGAACGGATATTTGCGATGTTTCTATTACAGTTTGCAACTGACAACAACTTATAACAGAGCGCCGAAGGTAAATGCGTCATCATCCATCAACCGGCTGCAGATGATGGTGAGTGAATAGGAGCGTTTTCCCGTGGCGTATTATATAGATCGAGAGATTATTACAGTTTCTCGTTCTTTTGGAAAATTCGGAGAACTCCTCTGCGACTATCTACGTTCATAAAAAAATATATAAAAACTGGGACGTATTCTTTGCGACAATTTATAAGATAAACTTGAAGGAGATAGATGGTATATAACTTGACTGAAGTCAAACGGGGGTGTAGTATACACTATTGTACAAAAGAAACAAAACACCGTAAGAAATTCTTATGATTGTACTAAAAATGCCTTCTATGTAAATTGCACATTTTTACACAAATATATTTTAAGAAATTACTGGACTTCTGTGTAACCGGGATTTACTAGACATCCAAAAGAGAGGTCACGTAGTAAGTATATAAAAGAACACGCAACCCTGTTTACAAATTCTTTCGGTACACTTTGAATCATTTTCGGACTAATTCTGCTCATTTCATCTCTAACATGAGTTTCAGCTAAGTTTTATACTTCATTGTACATTTTAGACTTCAAATAACTCTATCAAAAAGTATTAAGAGATGTCAGATCTGGAACTCTCGTTGAGCATTCTATTGGTCCTCTCCTGCCAATTCACTTCATAAGAAAACAATCCACAAACCTCTAACAGGACGTTTACAATACGGGGATATATCATTTTGCTGAAACCGTACGGTATTATCCAAAACATCCGGATCATTGTTATTTGGAAAAATTGTTGCATGTTCTGGAACTAAGTTATTTTGCAAAAATTGTAGTAGGTGTGCTAAATAAGGCCCACCTTTATTTATAATGCAAATATCTTTGCTAACATTGCTTAAATATTAAAACTCTTGTAAGGAACATACACTTTATTCTTTTTACTTACTATACAGCGGTGTTATCAACGACAAAAACAAATTGCTTACTGTATAAAATTGGTTTAAAAAAAAGTGGTGCTGGGCCTTGTTATATACACCTGCATTTAATAAGGCTCACAACAAACATGATTATTTTGTGCAGTTTATGCAAAAGTAATTTTGCTGATCTTCTTCTGTACATCCAATACACTCCTAATGCATCCACACACCACAGCTCTTACAGCTTCTCATTGCAAGTTTATCATCTGTATCACACAGAAAGCAATACCAATCATCGTGTGTCTCCTTCCTAGGCTGCAGGGTACTTGTGGAAGGTAAGCAATCATTTTCCTTCTCCTTCCTAGCTTTCGGAGTACTTGTGGAAAATAAATCTTTTGTTACAACCTGTAGTTTGTAGTTAAGAACCTTTTTGCGTTCAGTATTTCGAGGTTTTTCTTGGTATTTCGTTGGTGTAGGAAGCAAGTCGGTAAATGACGAATCTGTGATAGTTACTGACGATGCATTTAAGTTGTTATGGTGATCAGCTTCTTCATTGCGTTTTGTGGATGAGGAATGGTTTCTAATCACGTGGAACAATTGAGCAAGCGGTATATTGTCTTTTTCTTCGAACTGCTCATCCAAATCATCAAGATGTGGCCGTTCTGTTAGCAAGCTGGGAGCAAATGCCGCTTCTGGAATAGCTGTAGGATCATAGGAAAGATCCCAGTGGAGCGAAACCCACTAATAATATTTTCTGGTGTGGTACATTTTGGCCATACATTAGAGAAGATAACATTAAACCTTGTTTTGGTAAGTCTACGATCAGGATGAAGATCTCACTAACGCAACACTTCCTGATCCCAGCGAGATTCAAATGATCTATACACCGCCTTATCCAAAGGCTGCAGTTCGTGCGTTGTGTTACTGGGAAGACACAACAAAGTTATTTCATGTAATTCTGCAGCATCTACAATGCTGTAGTCAAGCGGGGGCTCGACGGTAAACGGGTCGATGGCCGCAGTGGTTAGGCGGCTGACTATTGTTGTGAGAGGACGATAGGTGCCGGGGTTCAATTCTCTGGAGGGACGGTGACATTTTTTCAGAGAGTTTAATCCCGGATCGACTTGCCATTCGCTGTTGGGAGCAAAGTGATTAACAGCGCGGCATCATAAAAGGCGATATGATGCTGTCACAAAGCCATTTAAACACAACTTACACACACTAAACTACACCGCAAGAGTTGCAGTGATAGCCAGACAAGTAATACAGCTTACGGAGAACTGCAACTAAGCACCCACCACACATTAAAAAAGAAAGATGGCTTTTTACGTCATCAAAAATTAATAACGTGGAACCTGCAGTTCTGTATTTAGCGAGATGTCCAATGAATACAACAAACAGTTCGGTGGTCGTATAGCCTTTTGGTGACATGGTAACAAGAGAACCTGGTGGTAATTTATCTTTAAACTCTTCTTTCAATCGCTTGCCTTTGAAAATCACCATTGGTGGAATTGAATTTCCTACTGCATTTATTCACCCTACTACAGTAACACTCTCAACATGTTTCGGCGCCACCATGTGTACACGTTTGGCACTTCGCCGAGCAAATACTACCTGTTGATGATGAGTGGTGAGCCTACAACCCTTTTCTTCAATATTATAAATGCATTGTGGTTTGTCCTTTAAATTCAGCTCGGTTAGTATCTGTTCTAGTTTAACAAAGTAATCTGTAACTATTGGCTCGTTTAATTTTTGCGCTCTAGCTGGATTCATGAACTGGGCTTTAAGTTTGGTGATTCCAGGATTTCTAGACAGGAATAACTTCAACCAAGTCCTACCAGCTAATTCTTTGTTAGAATTAAAATTATGCTGCCTGATGCTTTAGTATAACTGATGTTAATGGCATACCAACTTTTGACAACCTGATTAAACGTTGTACTAAATCCTTTTCTTGGTATACAGATAAAATACTGCGTCTTCCTAAACGTTTGTCCGGTATTCCACTTTTCAGGTGATTCCGTAACGTGCTGATACTTCTCTTTGAGAAGCACCACGTTGAAGAGTTTGTAAATGATTTTAAATTAAGTTGCTCTGTAGTCCATGTAGCTCGTTTGTGTGTTTCTTTCGGCATGCTAAGAAATGAAAAAAACATACGAACTATGCATTTAATAAAGCCCACCTCTTCATCAAGTGGACCTTATTAAAATCACATTACATTTTAATTTGCGGTAATTTTTCTTTAGTATAGTTAAATTGACAACATGAATTATCTCCATAGACAGTAAATACTAACTTACCTCTTAATTGAAGTAAGAAAACAGCATATACAACTATTGTAAAATGACAAAAATGTAACTTTTCAGTAACACCATTTTAATACGTTTAAACTGCAATTTAGAGGTTATGCTATAGAACGCTAAAGGCAGTGTTAGAAACAGCGGCCATCTATTGAATTTCATACAAACACATAGTACACTACCGTAGACATTGTTTGCCTAAATTTTGTTTTTAGCGCGAGATTTAACTGGTGGGCCTTATTAAGTGCTGGGCCTTATTTAGCACTATACATATATTTCTCCTATTAGAGTTCCTTCAAATACAAAAGTCCACACATTTAATTTCTTCAGGTGTCAACGATCCAATGAGGATTTACTCGACTCCAATATCTGTAATTTTGACAGTTCACTGTGCCGTTCAAACAAAACGTGATCTCATTTGAAAAAAAAATTGCCCTGGTAAACGTCAATTTGCACGGTATCTAAGTAGGATTGCATGAGTCCTAGGTATGATGCAGTAATTCCAAAGATGCTGAGTATCTGTAGAAGTAGTCCATGGTCAATTGTATTGAATGCACTAAAAAAATCAGTATTAAATACATTAATTTGGCCACAGAAATCAAGACGGTCACCGATATATTGAGTAATAATTGCCGAACTGCTTTGCGTCAATCTAAAAGTATAAAACCGTGTTCGTATTCTTAAAGTTTAGTTAGTATAAATTTTCACAAAGTCCAACAAAATCGAAATAGGCCGGTAATTTACTAGCTCGGAGGAATCCTTCTTATTATAAATTGGTATTAAACTTAGCTTCTTAAACCTTTATGGATAGATTAAATGAAAGCAACCAATAGCTGAGGAATAGCATGCCTTTTGTCTCTAATAAGGTAACATGGAATGATATCATCACCTGCTGTAGTCTTGGCAGGAAATCTAGCCATTATCTTGATTGGGTCTTCAATTATGTATTGCGTGAATAGTGGAAGTTAATTCGAAAACATACCAACATTGGTTTGGGGAGTGCTCTTATTATTCGCCATTATTAATAGAGAATATCTTGGCAGAGGTGTTGACTACAGCTTGGGATTCATCTAAAGTATTTCTCCATTAAAAAGAGTGTCTGAAAATCTACTAATACCATGTCTTAATCTGATAAATTGAATACTTTACTTGGGCATGTACTAATTAATTTTTGTACTTTCCTCACCAGCACTTAGAAGTTCTGTCTTACAAATATTTTGCACTCTTTTAAGCTCAGTATGGTAATATCTAGATTACTTAATTCTTCAACGAGTTCTACATTAACCAATAACGTCTATAACAACATCCAAATATGCATAATGCACAAAATCTTCTTTCCTTGCATTAAACTCAATATAAAATTTTCCCGATTTCGATGACTTTGCAATATATTGCAGAAATTCTGTTTTTGTTAAGCGAGTCTCATAACATATACATTTTTAATAAGAACTTTACTGCCGCTATTGATAAAAAATGCAAAACTTATTGGTTTGAGCGGAAGGGACCAGTTATTTCACAGCGCATAGTGTACTCTCAATAGTACCGGTTCACTGAGAATAAATATACAAAATTGTATCCAATATACCATTTCTTCGAAACGGGAAATTCGCAAGGGACGCATGAACTACAGAAGGGTCGGAGATGAAGTCGAAACCTCTAGAGGGATTTTTTGGAAATCTGACAGGTCTCCGGTTTGGGCGCTCGACCGGCCGCAACATTAGATAAGGGTGCTGTAACACGTCGAAACTTTCAATCTGGTTCGTTGTAAACATCTCACGGAAATAAGTGGTGCGACTAACGTTGCCGACAGGGACACGTTATTTACGACCTTATTTGTTAGGACGGTCGATGGAAGCGGAAGCGGGCACTGGCAAAAAAAATATCGTTCTACGTATTATCTATTCGAGGGATGCCGTAGGTGGGAAATGTGCAATATGAAATTTTCGTAACTCTGAAATTTTGTTGTTGTATTTTTATATTTATTGATTTATGCTGCCGTTTTTCTAACATTGGGGAAACTACAGGAAATATTTTTTTCGCTGTTCGGTTAGGAAATTATAGTTTATCAATTATTCGCGCGATTCCTTTTCAAATCGATTTTTGCATCGTAGATGTATTTCTCCTAAATACCCTTATGAACTATTTGTGAATAAAAATTTGTATATGTATAATTACATTTATTATATCGTTATTTATTACGGTTAAAATATTTTGTCTAGTGAAATCGTCTCTTATTCCGTTATCAGAAAATTGTACGAGATAATAAATATAACATTTTACTTACAATTTTATATAAAATCCTCTTTAGCGATCGTAAAGATTTAATAATGAAAATTCTGTACACTTCAACAAAATCATCAAGTAATCTTTGTGGCTTAAACAAGGCAGTTAGCCACTTTAGAATATTTTTTTTTTGCCAGGGGAAATGCATAATGCACGCAAAGTGCTTGGATCAATCGGACATTGGTGTGTGGGACTCGCATCCACTAAAACCCCTCATATGCCCTCTGTAGTACCCGGAACTATTGGTGATATGGCGTCGGGTACTACCGGCAGGTCTATAAATTCCTATGATCTTGTCCTTCCCACTATCCTAGGTTGCAGCAGCAGCTACTGTTCTCTGTCTGGCTCGTTCGTCGGCCTCTTTCATCGACATTATATCCTTCGCCATGTTATGTATCGCTTCCCATTGGCTCCTACTTTCCAACATCAGGGAAATCATTGTCTCTGGTGTTATCCTGCAGCTCACTGCACCTCGAATACAGTATGCTCCACCGTGTCGACCTCTCCACAGTAGAAGCACTCATCGCTACTGTCCTTGTTGATACGTTTGGCGAATGCGCGGTAGGATCCATCTCCAGTCAGAACCTGTGTCAAGAAGTAGTCGACACGACGGTGTCCACATGACAGCCATCCTGCTACATGACTAATCAGCCGCTTCGTCCATTATGCCTTCTCATTCTCCTTTTCCCATTTCTTCTGCCAGTCATCTAATGTTACAACCCTAGCTCGTTTTCTTACGATCTTGTAGTCTTCGTGTCTGTTCTCATAGACATACGCCCTTTCTTTAACCACAAGTTCTATCGGGATCATTCCAGCGATCACCTGTAACGCCGCTAGGGAAACTGTTCTGTAGCAGGACGCCACGCGGAGAAGCATATTCCTTTGCGATCTTTCCAAGAGTTTTCGATACTTCTGTATGTCCACCCCTTTACACCATATCGGGGATCCATATAGGAGCATGTTATGGACCGCACTACAGACTACTGCCCTCTTTCCACTGCTTGAGCCTTTCACATTTGGCATCAGTCTGGTGAGCATGGCCATTTTCTTTTCGGCGTTGTTTGTTGCATTGTACACGTGCGCCCCAAACGACCCTCTTTCGTCCAGCACCATCCCCAGGGAAGTCACAGTTTTTACAGGTCTAAGATTCACTCCGGCAAAGGTGAAGTTCACGTGGTCCCTTTTTCTCTTTCCCTTCAGCAATAATGCCTCCGTCTTGCTCAGCGCAAGCTCCAGCCGATGATCTTTCATCCATGTCGCTATTAATCCCAGGCAAATTTTCGTGTTTCGCATCAGTGTAAATTCATCTATTGCCCCCACCACCAGAGCTAAATCATCAGCGAAAGCAACACACATGGCATCCGCCGTCAGGTCCAACTGCAATACCCCATCGTAGAGGACGTTCCAAAGCACTGGCCCCAATACAGACCCCTGAGGCACACCTGCACTGACTTGAACTGCTTCGTTTGATCCAATGTATATCTTCCTACCAGTAAGGCAGTTAGATATAAAGCCAACTAGATACGTAGATATATTGTTCTTTTTTAACTCCCTGATTATCAACCTATGACAGGCGGTATTGAAGGCATTCCTGACTAAGATGCACCACTTTCCTTTATATTTGTTGGTAGCTTGTATGACAGTTTCGATGGCCTGAATCGTAGACTAATTGGGTCGAAATCCAAACTGGTGTTCATGCAGATCAGCTTTCGCCGCCAATTCGGCTAACAGCCTGTTTCTAATCAATATCTCTAGGAACTTAGTGTATTGAGTAGACACAATGGGCGATAAGAACTCGATACTTCAGGCGGTTTACCGCTCTTCAGTACGCCTCCTTAGCACCAGAACAAACTTCAACGCCGTCATATGGCCTTCGTAGTCGTGTTAATACCCTTCTAGATTTTACACATGCCTCCCGTTTCGCTCTTATGTCATCAGTCCGCCAATATGGGTCCTTCATGCGTTCACCAGCAGGTTTAAGGCTGCTTCTATAAGCTTGATAAATAAGCCTGAACCCTGTTTCATAAGTTACTTCCATCCCGTTTCCACCAGTTATCTCTATCGTATTCCAATCCACCTCCCTCCTTAAACTGCGCCCTCCTCTTTTAATTTCCATAGATTTAATCTCGAAAAATATATATTGATGTTCGGTAAGCGTTTCCGAGTCCAGAACCTCCCAGCCTGTTATTTCAGTAGCTGCACTGCTCGTTGATAGAGCGACATCGATATACGATCGTGTTTCCCCTCTGGTTTTGTTCCGGTATTGTGCACTATTAGATCTTGTACGGCAATCCACTCCATCCAATATTGTCCCTTCTCGTCGGCGGTCGGCGTGCCCCACAGCGGAGACTTCGCATTGAAGTCACCAAGTACGACCGCCTGCGTATCAGCGGCGAGGGAGGTCATCATGGAATCCACTTCGTTTTTATAATGATCCAGTGGTATATTTGGCGATACATAGCAGCAGACCATGGTCATAAACATAAAATGTGTTTATCTGCTCAACAGATCTCTGTTCAGTGCAAATTCGGATTCGTTTTGAATATGGTGCAAGTTCAGCTATGTTCCTTTGCATATAGTGAACATGAATCGAACTTGTAGTCCCTACACCAAACTTTATGACAACTCCCAGGGTTACTCCACAGGCTGCAATGATCTCGTGGAATTCCAGTGCAGCGAGAGCTAGTTTACTGCCTGCACTATGAACAATATTCTGACGAAATTAGCTATATTATACAGGGTGCCCACCTAGTACGCGGAAGTCTAATATCTTGGTTGATAAGAGAGATAATTGAAACTTTCAGTTTTTATTTCATGTGTCTAGTTTTCTCAAGAACTACAAACCTAAAATAATGCCGATTATACAGGGAGTTCCATTTGCTCTGCACAAACAGCAACTTTGTTTTTTTAAATGCAAACCTATATTTTTTATAATTTATTTGGAATCTACATGAAAAATAAAAGCGACTTTATGTATGGTATTAATATGAAAAAACTGCGGATCTTTGAGATATTTTTTTTATGTGTGTAAGCTGTATCGCTTCTCTGGCCCGTTTCAAACAATTTTAAAGAGATTGTTTGAAATATCCAGAGATGTTTTCTCAGCATAACATAATCCTATTTTGGATTTTTTTTGTCACATTTCTTCAAATTTGCTATGTTGCGATAATCATCTACTTGTATATCTGGCATTTTAATGTTGCCTAATCTGAAATAAAAATTATTATGGAGAGTAAATATCAAATTCAATAACAAGATTGCCAATAATGTGAAATGCAAAGGAGCATCATCATGCTGAAACCAGTGTCAATTATTAATATCTGGGGGATTGTTTATTATCACTACATGTAACTAATTTTCAGAAAAATTCAAATTGTTTAGTTAAATTGCTTTTGTTGAGAAAAGGACGATGTTCAACATTCGTTTCTTAAAACTATCTCCATTTTTTTTTTGGTTTTTATCAAGTTTATAATAATTACCTAACTGGCCTACAAAAATATTCGCGTTCAATACGATTTCACAACAAATAGTAATGCAAAGATGTATAAGTTTTTGTAGAAACAAGCCTACATCAATAAAGGAACTACTGCAAAATGGATAAAAATATTATACATAAGAACCTAATGATAATAAAACTTATTATAAACTTGTTTGATTATTTTTTGCACAGTGAAAACATTGAATAATTTTTTTAATTGCATTTTTAATTTTTGAAGATTTTTTTGTTTTTTTAATGGAAGTAATGCATAAATTTACTCACTTTTTACCATAATACTGCGTTTTTTACCTAAAATGTTAAACTTAGGTATAGGCAATGCTATAGCAAAGTTGTGGAATATTTAATTCTGCGTTTTACTGATCAATAAAATGCAGTGTGTTCCATTTGAATTAACGGAGATTTTTCATATTTTGCTCCGTCATATTTGACAACATTTTCTGGGCACCTCTTATACTGTAGGTCAGTTTCTGACGTAGTGTTTTGAAGAGCCATTATTGTCTAACATTTGGTCTTAAAATAGCTTTTCTGTTAATTAGCGTAACCACAAAATTTGCGATATTGTAATTGACATACTTCATAAGCACATCTGTTTCTCCTCCTCCACTACTTTACTTCTCTCTATTTGGAATATCATCTTCAGAAGGTTTGGTTAAGCGGAAGGTGTTGTCTATCCTATCTATTATCTATCATATTTAATATATAATTTTTTGTACTTGGTACACACATTGTAGCGTCCTATCTTTAATGTACCTTTTTAATAATTCCTCCAAAATCTTTTGGAAAGTAGGCAAATTGACCTGAAACATTTTGCCCTGGCATACGTCTCCTTGGTCCTATTTATGTGTGATACCATTTTTATCTTCCTCCATTCCATTGGTATATAAGCTCTCACTACCCTTATTACGTGGTACTCCTGCTTTTATGACCTTTAGATGTAATTAATGATACGAAATTTATACTCATTTCAGGCGCCAGAAAATAAGTTTATTGTTTTTTGTTTGTAAAACTTTCTGAACTCTGGAACATTCATAAATCTTTTCGATTTCTTCACATTACCTTTCCCACGAAGTGGTTATTCTGCATTCCAATCGATACACCAGATTCTTTAAATATCCCCAGAGAAAATACTCAGATGATGATAAATATGGAAACTTTGTTGGCCAAGTACTTGATTCAATATTGTCTATTCAACGATTTTCACCAATTTGTACATATTAGCATTTCCATTACTGTTACGATATTGTGTGCCGTCCAAACGTAAAAGTCGGAATTATTTCTTAATTAGGTATATATACTTCATGCATTGTTTCTAATAAAGTAGCAGTATCTTGCATTGTCTCCTGCTATCGGGTGTTTCATTGTTGCTAAAGTAGATATTTTTACTTCAGAATAAAACATCTTCACAATGGTATTTATCACTTACAAACGATTCAGAAGAATTCACCAGAAAAGCAAAGAATAGAAATGAAGATGTTAGTAACTTTGTAATACCGTAATATCTTTGTAAAAATATATATGTTAGGAATTGTAGGTATTTCACGCCTTTATCCAAACGACAACATAAATTTAAAATCTAAAAAGGGAATCATCGTAATTCACAGCATCCTTTGAGTTTTGATAATTCGGAGGATATTTACGGCTTACTAAAAAGGAATCTCGCGTTCTCCGGAATTAATGAGGTGATTTAATGCGGTTTTCGATTAAAATATTATGTCTCCTTAAACACAGCCAAGCAGAGGTTCGTGAAGTTATGGCTTACGTTTGTTAGGATTCTCAGATTTATGGTAGGCTACACATTAAGGAAATTAAGTACCAACGTAATAAATCGTAACACAAGATTTTATTTATTAGGACAGCTAAAAAACGACGTAATGGATGAATATTGATACGCTAGGTTCTAATGTTGAATTTATTGTGAGGTATCCATAGAAATTGATTGTTTATTGCAGTTTTACGGCTTCAAATGGTATTTACGAAATAGCGTTCTGTTTAGGTTAATACATCACTATTTATTGTGTGATGTGATTTATTGAGGGCTTTGGAAATTGATTCGTTTTATTTAAATAAATTTACTGTAACCAATAACTTCTTTAAATTTTATAATTAATACTATTTTTTCCAGCTATTTTTGCGACACTCAAAGAATATATTCTTCAAGCTATTTTTAGGTCTTGTTGGCTATATTTATCGTGCTACACAATGTACTGTTCCGTTGTTAGATATCTGTTTGTTTTGGGTAAGAGTAACGGAAATTCTATTTCGCCGACTGGATGTATAGGATTCCCTTATTGCCACATCCTCGACTTCAAATATAGAAAGTGCCTTTACAGATGTAAGTGCTTGGTTTTTATTCAAGTGCTCGTAGATTGTACCGCTAGAAAAATCTTGGCGATCTTGTAATGTTTTGGATTTGGCATTATGGTTCTGTAAAAGATATATTTGTTTTTTCTATCCCAACTTCTGTAGTCCGTGGTGGCACTCCATAATCAACTCACTGCTGCTATCTATACACAAGATCACATCTTCCATATTAGCTTCAGAGCTTCCACTACTCCATTCCTTCTTGCTTGAAAAAGTTTGGCGAAGCAGGAGGTTTCGCTGCCCTCTCTTCTCCGTTATATCTCTGAAATCTTTACCTCATATTGTCACAAGCAAATTCTACAATTTCTGCCGTTTGTAGCTTACTCTTATGCACGATTTATCCAATGAAAAATTCACTGATTTTTAGGATCTAGCAGCATTGGATATTAAAAATCGTTCTTCGAATAATTACATGTTAATTATTGTTTGGAGATCACTTCCAATTGACTTCATAAGTTTCTGAGTACTCCAGAAAGAAGGGACAAATTACTGAGTGTAATAATAGAAATATTAGTTGTAGTAAGTGCAGCTGCAGCTGTAGCGGCTTCCTAAGTTATATTGCTTGTCAAAACCAGCACTCCAGCTCTTGTTGTGTAAATTGTGTTAGTAATGAATCGAACTAAATTAACGGCAGGGAAAATAAAATCTAACTTTATTTGAATAACATATTTAGTAGAATAATTATTTAACACTTTAAAGTGTATTTCTGGACTGTATATGTACTTAATTTTTTGTTGTTGTGAGTTTTCAAACCTAATTTAATACAGATTTTTATTTTTGATTTTAAATGTATCTAATTTACAATAGATGCACCAAAATTAATGAATAGTTAACAGTGCATATATTATAGTATTACGTTCTAGACATATCTTTGGAGATGTTTAATTAAAAAACGCAATAACATCTCTTGTAGACCATTTATCGTTCTTGCAAATTCCTAGTTTGTATGTATGCGTTATAATGGCTAATAGGTATACACTGGTTTGGCGAGGCAGACATACCAAATTACTTTCTAGTATACGTGGTTGCATAGAATTACATACTGCTACTGATTGGTACTCATGGTCTTTTCGATAATCACACGCAGAGGTAAGTCATTTATACATGGAATGTTAATATTTTCTAAGACAATTCTTGTTTCATTCCCCAAAAATACAAGTGATATATGTTTCTTGGCTGATTATTTAATTCTTCTATTTTTAAAAAGTAATCTATATCAAATAGTACGTAAGTTCATGCAAAATTTATTGTATCGTTCATCTCAATTGTAGGATAGTTAGCAAGTCTTCAATATATTTTTTATTTCGTCAGATGTATTGATTCACTCGGCGAACACACAGTATACCTATGTCGTATGCAAATTTAAATTTAAACACGACATTAATCCAATCATGTCTGAAAACAAAAATCACATATTACACTAGATAAATGACATGGCGGAAAACGACACCAAGAGACGCCAAGAGAATTTATTAAATGCGAGAAAGAGGAATAAAGATACAGACAATAATAATAGTCGCACATGTTGATTTTCCGCTAGATTTTATTAAATTTTTTCCGTTCAATTTTCATTTCTTCATTTTTCATTATGTTGACAATCAGTTTAGTTCCATAGCATCTACAATAACTTTTTAAATTTACGTATCATTAGATATTAATCTCCAAGTTATGTTTAAATATAATATGGATGCATTGTGGCTCAGTTGTCTTATTTTCAGGATGCCATCCACAATTCTGATGAAAGCTAGACTCCTCTAGAACCATTTATTGAATAATCTAATGCAAATACTGCTGGCGTTGCTTTTATTTAACGGTGAACAGTTTAAGGTCGCTTTAACATACACAAAACTGTATCCATAAATGAAAATCAGTACAGTTATGCAAGTTATCGACACAGACAGATATCCAAATAAGCAATATAGCAATTGTGCACTGTTGTTCTTCGTAGGATTATGCAAACCAATAATTGTTTAAGGCTTTTCCTTCGTTATGCTGGGTATCCACTAAACAGATTTTGATTTTTGAGTCCCGATTTTCAGCATTCGACTTATTGACAAGTTGGTTACAGATTCAGTTGCCTGTAAATCGACTGTTTTTTGCATATCCACACCAAAAGTCTATTTAGTGGAATCGATGTATAAATCAGCGATCTTGTCGAAAGTCTGAAGTCGGCAATTGTAAATTGAAAATCGGTTTGGTGGATTAACATTAGATTTAACCTTTTTTACCGATGAGATCTAGTTTCGTTATAAGTATATGTTATATAACGTCCAATAAATGGAAACCAATTTGTTTCCATGATATAATCAATGCTGAATAACTCTGGTAATGTTTTGAAAAGAGGTTTCTCAACATGACAATGCTTTAGCACATATTTTGCAAAGAATTTTTAAAACAATGGCAGTAGTGGTAAAGCGACTACTCAGTAATGTAGGAGATCACTGGGTCCTGGCATCAATTCTCGATTTCTCATTTGCTTTTGGGAACAAAGTGATTAACAGCGCAGCATTATTAACAACTGAACAGTGCGGCTACAAAGTAAAAACACATGTACACACACATACAAAACCACACAACAAAAGTTGTAGCGATTGTCAAACAAGCAAAACAGCTTAATAAGTCGCCGAAACTAGCAGCTACCACAGATTAAAAAAAGTTTTATGAAGATCACATTATTAGTTGAGATCGTAAGATATAGGTGTTGTATAGCTCGATATGATATCGTTATTTGTAGCTAATTCATCCTTATTCCTAGTGTCATAGCTACATACATATATGGATCGCTAATGATTTTAAATGAAATGTTCTTAAGTATAAACTAGAATATGATTATGAAAAAACATTATTTTACTATTTATGAACTGCTTCCTACAGTTCCTATGGTGAGATACTTTTTCTATCAATAGAGTTAGACCAGGTAACTGTGGAGTAAAACGTATACATTGCCATTCACAGAAGTTTAACCAGGACAGAAAATTACAAAAGAATTACAAAGAATGTAGTCAACTCAAACAAAACGCATTCTTTACTGCAAAATAGTAAGATAATACTTTTCATCAAAAAACAACTTGGAAACAATCGCCCGACCTAAAGTTTTTATTAAAGAAACAATCTTTTGCATGCACAACAACTAGTATTGCCAGTGACATTTTCTGCAATGTATCAGTATTGTAGTTTTCATCAGATTTCACAAGGTCCATTAATTTGCCTCCCCGCCCCCATTGAGATATTTATCTCAAAAGCTAGCACCTGATTGCTTAGAGGAGGTGATAAGTCAATGCTGACCCCCATTTTATCGCGTACGACTTCCAAAAGCTAGCACTAGATAGGATATACCTTGCATCATCTAACACCATCAATTTTACACGTAGCACCAAAATGCTATCCAAAAAAAATTGTTAAACTGCAAGAGTAACCATTAACTTTCCCTCCTCCCACCAATCTGAATATTTATTTCAAAAGCTAGCACCTGATTGCTTAGAGCTCAGGTAAAATCACGTTTTAGCAAATAGAATGTCATTAACAAATGTGTAAAAGATTGAAATGAAATATTTATAACAATTTCATCGAAAGAACTCTTAATTTAAACGAATGTGTAATTGCTATTATTTGAAATAATAATAAAAAAGCATTGCAATTATTAGGGTAGTTTAGGTGGTGCTAGCTTTTTGCATGGTGGTTCTAGCTGATGTTAGCTCAGATAAATATCTCAACTGGTGGGGAGCAACTTAATGTACCCGATTTTACATAGAATATTATCCTACTCATTTAGAAACCTAGTTAACCTGAACTCTTTGGAACTAGGAGCTACAGTTCTCGCTCTTCTATTTAATTCGACTCACAACAACTCTTTCACGTTGAGATCGGAGTTTCGGAACGGCCAAGTCATAATTTTTAAAATATCAAGTTTCTGCTGTTTGCTAAGATTATTTCTGTATTTTTGGGCTATATTCTTAGAATTATTATCTTGTATAAACACAAAATTCTGGTGCATTAGTTGTACATACTCCAGCTAGAATATGCTGATGAAAGAATGATTTTCGAGAGAGTTTGTTACAACACATTCTCGAAGTATTTTCTCATTCAGTGAAGCTCTCACAAAGATTCTCTTTCGTTGTATTATTTAGGAATTTGTTCTCATAAAATGTTGCTACTAATACTACCAATTGGTCATTACTTTTTAGGACGAACGTGGTATCATGGGCGAACAGTATGGTTTTAATAGTAACTAAATAAATACTGAACGTCCTAATATTAATCTTTATGAAACACCACACCGAATATTTATCTCTTTATGAAAAAATAAGTTAAACTATAGCTGCTGCTATACAAGTGGATAGATAAGATTTGAATTGTTTGGTGTTTTAGCCCTGCATTTTGTAATATTGACGCTTTTGCAATAGTAATGCATGTGTTTCACATGCCTTCGAGAGATTACTAAACACTGTATTATTTATATATTTCAGTAATGCCAACGGAGGATAAGATGAATTAACTGAAGTTCTCTTCGACTATTTTAGTAATTTAAGATTAGCACCTGCAGCTTGTCGACTGGAACAGAAGCCATACAGGTCAATAGATAAAATGTTACTTTTATTCGGGTTAATTATAGAAATTATGGAAAAAATTATGTAGCTACAGGACAACAATTTGCATCATTAGTCTAATCATTGGTCTTAAAGCTTGTTATGATCCATTTTGGAATAGCACATCTAGATAGTTTATTGCTTCGTTTCTTTCTTTTACGGCTAATGCAGAAGTAAAGAGCAAGAAAACTTGGAAAATCGAATAATTACTTGCCAGTTGTGATTAGAATTTGTAATTATTATTGAATTGTTTATTCCTCCTAGATTAGGTCTTTTACCATTGTTTTGTTGATTTGTATCATTTTTTTTGTTGCAACCGTTTTAATTTTTCGCAATGGCAGATTCTTTTATGCAATTTCCATTTTTATTGTGGGTGTTAGTAAAATTACATATATTAATAGCGTCCTATGTAACATCATTTGATGGTTATTCAAAGCTCAATACCCAGGGAATAGAGTTTTAGTATTAAGCGACGCATAGTTTTATTGCCTTTCACTTAAAGAAAATTTTATATAATAGCACAGAAATTGTTTTTAATAAAGATGGTGTAAATGTAGTAGCTATTTTACGCTTTTAACGGTCAAATGAGTGCTTATTTGATTAGGTGGCTCGCCTTCAACGGTAACACTTAATTTGTTGGGGTTTGCTAGAGAAACGTATGGATGTTTAAATTGTCGGTGTAGGATATTAGCATAAACCATTAATTTGTGGTAAAATGTGGTAAACAAGAAACAGATATTATTACACACTACACTAATTAGCACAAATTTGCATATATGTAAGTAATGTTAAAATAATAACGTGTTTACATGATGTACATATATCGCTCATTTCTAGACAAAAATATCATACCTAAAACTTCGAAAACAATAGCAGTTATTTGATCTTACTGGTATGTAGAAACGTATATGGAGAAACTGCGTACATTATAGCTCCATAATAATAATATTCAACTGCTCATTATACGCAATCGTGAGCTGATTACCAATGAAAGCCGAAAGGAAAAAGGAAATACGTTACGCAATCATCTGTCTGTCTATCATGTCAATTTATGATATAAGAATAAAATTTATATCGCTTTTGTAACACTAATAATAAAGTCGGTACTGAATATAAGACCAGAAGCGCTTTTTTGAGATAGTAACATTGACAATACATGTTCATTAATCTGTTCTGTTCCCTAATTATATTAATAAAATACTTACCAATAAAGTGTAGTGATAAAATCTGCTCATTCATCTAAATGCAATAATTCATTAAAACGTCCACAGAAAACATGTAGAACAACTACAAACAATGCGTAATTATCGTCGTCAAAAGCACCGCCTCCAAAATGATAATTCAAATTATGTCAAAGCGATAATGTTGAAAGACTAATTAAGGATTTCATTAATATTTATTCTCGTTCGAGATATCCTATCCCCTCGTCAAGGTTGCTAAACTTACATGATCTAATTCTTAAATTTATCGCAAAAGCATCCGTATTAAAAACATGTGTCAGATAACCTAAGTACTCTCTTGTTGCATATCAAATGTAACTATTATTCTTTAGTTCATTTACAAAACATCGACAATATAAATGCTAAAATTAACCTTAAAAATAAATAAGCATGTATACAATACGGAGGGTAATCAACTGTAGAAATTTTATGCAATTGCAACGAATTCAAATTAGTTACAAAGGAAATAAGCTTTTTCAGAAACATTTCCACAAACGTAATCCATTTGAATTGATGGAAAATAGAAAGCAATGAACAAGACGTGGATCGTAAAGGAATATGAAAAGACAGACAGAAGAATAATGTAATTTTCACAGAAATTTCAATTGTAAAATATAAAAGTAAAAGGAATTACTTTTGTCTTCTGTTTAAAAACACAAAGGAATATTGCAGTATCTTGAGTAAATAAGAATGCAACAAGGAATAAATCATAAAATTATATTCCTGAATAAGTTGATAACATGTAGAATATTTATCATTATAGAAAATGTGCGAAGTTGTTGAATTGAAAATTAACAAATTAGAGAATCAATAAGGAAGTAAGTCTATCTTTAGAAAACGATAAAATTAATCTCGTCCTTTTTAACAAATAAAGCAACTCTAAAAAACGTCTCATAGAGGCTACAGATATTGATGCATCAGAATTTCAATGCAGAGAGGCATTGTAACTGCAATTATTTGTAACGCTTCAATTGTTTGAAACTGAAATTAAAAATATTTGCCCTACTACCACTTTTCTCAGTTATCGTCATCATATTTGAATTAACAACTTCAACTGTTTTATCAGAATTTTCACAGATATACGTTAAGGGAGACCAACTCTTTGATGAATCTTGAATTTTGAAAGGGATTTAATTCGTTTTGTTTCGATTTCTTTAAGTGAATAAATTACACCTTGGACTATATGCTGCGATAGATAAGAGGGCAGAAACCTAACTGATCTATTTTTCGAAATTTTCAGAAAATCAAACACTTTAGCTTTAAACAATTTTTTAGAGTGTTGGAACAACTAAACCCGTTCAATTAGCACTTATTCTCAGCCCAAATTATTCAAGTAATGTTTAATAGGCGACTTTTCTGTTGTGGTAATAAAGTTCTGGATAACATTCTTGCCTAAAGCAGGCCTGTATCATCTTTATTTAAGATCTTTGTGTAGCTATCATTTCATATATTGTTTTGCAAGTCAATTAGAAACATTTTTGCAAGTGCAGCATATAGGAATCATGAAAGTGGCAATCGTGATTATAACTAACCGCTGACAAAAGAGCGATAGAAGGAAACGGCCAAACTATAATCGATTAAGTTTAGTTATCACTGTACACGCATATCAATACAATAGAGTTAGCTTTCTTAACATATATTCCAATAAATGGTGTTCACTATTTTTCTTGGTGTAGAAATTGGATACAGAAAAGACTACATCATCCACAGAACACCATACATTGAACATGAAGCTGACGCGTTTCAACAAGTCTATCTTCAATAATTTTTGAGACATATATGATGTTTTGCGTTTTGGCAAATTTGATTTTATTCGAATCAAAATCATGGAACAAAACTTCTCCGCTGTGACAGCAAATGACTGTGTAGCACTACGCTATGGTTGATCGAAATTTAAATTTCTACCAATCCTACCAGACTTCTACGTAGCCACTATTAATGGTTGGCTTCTGCCGAATGCGTACTATGGCATTGACATTACTAATTAATAAATAAGTTTACTTTTATAATACTCAGATTCAACTCAAAACAATACACCAAGGCATGGAGAAGTATGTAGAAATGTGCATGAATCTAGGCAGATATCAAAGATTTCCTATTCCATATATTCAATGGAATCATTAATTTCAAAAAACCCATTGTAGGACAAACAGGATGCTTTGAGATACCAAAATCTATACAATTCGTACTCAGAAGAGTAATTCAGGCAGTAGATAATAGTCTTCGTGTGAGTGCGAAGCCGATAAATAGAGCTATAGAATCTAAAGCTAATAGAATAGCTAATCTAAAGCTATAGAATAGAAGCTATATAATCATGTGACAAACGTTTATTCAGCGGTTACTTAATCCATATTGCATATAAAAGGTTTATGATGTACGGTTCATGGAACACTATTGTTTGAACTACTGTACTAACTGTATCAATGGATCTTATATCAACTTAACTTAAATCCAGATTTTCTTAAGACGCCTATACACACTAGTGCAGACTTGAACGGTATGGTCGCACAAGTCGCCTTGCGCAAGTATACCTGACGGCTATAAGGCATCCACACGTAAACTACTTAGTTGAACAGTATACTTGCACAAGTCGACTGAGATAGACACAAGTGTGCTCGAACAATAATTAAATTAATATAATATGTCTTTGAGTGACGACGACGATGCTCTAGCTGCAATTGCGTGTGTTTTTATACTTACAAAACAGCGGAAAAAACTTAGTATATGGTGTAAAAAATGGTTGTAACAAAGGCACAACAAACAAAGTGTACTTTCATACGAATTTATTATATGAGTTAAAAATATATCCTCATGACTCTATATTTCGATGAAGTCTTCCAAGATGTCGCGATCCCTGCGTTGTAATACTTCACTCGAACATTTTATAGATTTCATAATCAGTAGTACACATAACACATAAAGAGTCTCCACTTTCCCAGACTTGTACCACTTTGTCCCATACACGCTCAAGTCGACTTGCGCAAACAACACTTGCATAAGTATACTTGATAACATTTTATCAAGCCTCAAGTTAGTTGCACAAGCATTAGATTTGTACAAGTTTTATCATTTACACGTTCAAGTACTTGCGGAAGTTGACTTGTGCAAGCATACCGTTCAAGTCTGCAGAAGTGTGTAAAGGCGCCTTTACGGAAACTAGGAGATGGCACCTGGTTTCATCGGTATGGAATTATTGGATTTTCATAGTCAAATCAGAATTCAAGCTAGGAATCGTCAAGCACTAGTTGCTTATATACTATTTACTTAGTGACTGAAATTATCTAAATGGAAACAGATGACCAACAACATCACTTGATTTAACTGCAATGGTTCTTTTTATTTGGTGATATTTGAAGGGTATTGTTTACTCCACATAAGTTAACGAAGGAAATAATGATTTATGAAAGATAATTTCATATTGGGCCGACTTTCTGTCATGAGGCTCTTCGGATTTTGACTGTGATTTTCTGCCGTATAATATTGCACTCCATACCTGCCATAATGTTGACGCCGCTGTATTTTACCGCCTGATGTAATAATTTATCATATAGTTGATGTGCTGTGGGCGTATCCATACCTACGTACGACCACTGTCGCTAAATTGTCAATATCGGCTTTCATCTGAAAAAATTATAGACCGCCAAAAATTTTTCGGATATATCCGCATTGCGGTTACCCAAGTCATTCGACGCCGTTTTTGAAAGGGTGTAAGGAGTGGTTTCTTTTTTGCCACCCTTTTATATATCTCCATACTACGCAAGTATCGTTGGATATAGTACATTTACTTTTTTGAGAGGTTGTTGCAAGCTCACCCATAATTTTTCACGGATCTCTCAACTCTTCACGGACAAACGCTCTTTTGCTTCTATTACAAGGACCCGGAAGGCCTGGCCTCGACTCCACTGTTATTTTATTAGTACAGTTAAATTGAGTAATCACACGGTTAACTGTTGACAACGGAATATTTAGAAATTCGCTTATTTCGCGTTGCGTATCACTACGTTCACTACGGTTAACGATGATGGGCATGATAATGCATGATTGTCATAGTACTGAACTGTAACTGAAACCTCTGTATACACGTGTGCTCTTAGGTAATGTTTACATAGAGTTGTTAATTAGTTTTTAGAGTTTGGGTATTTACGTATTGCTGCCTCTTCCATGATGTGTATTTTACTCTGCTACCCTAGTGTATAATTAACCAGACCAGAAATAATTAAAAATATCCACAAAAGCAACCACTATCCCGAAATCCTGCCTATCAAATTATTATAATTAACCTAATATAATAATAAACGGGTCGATGGCCGCAGTGGTTAGGCGGCTGACTATCGTTGTGAGAGGACGATAGGCGCCGGGGTTCAATTCTCTGGAGGGACGGTGACATTTTTTCAGAGGGTTTAATACCGGATCGACTTGCCATTCGCTGTTGGGAGCAAAGTGATTAACAGCGCGGCATCATAAAAGGCGATATGATGCTGTCACAAAGCCAATTGAACACAACATACACACACAAAACTACACCGCGAGAGTTGCAGTGATAGCCAGACAAGCGATACAGCTTACGGAGTCACTGCAACTAAGCACCCACCACATTAAAAAAAATAATAATAATATTACGAAACCGTATCATCGATCTGATCATCAGATCAGTCCTTCAAAATCGCTACTTATATTTAAACTAATTGGTTTGTATGGTAAATTTTTATATCTTGTAACACTGTGGAAAATAAATCAATAATTTTTTTACCAATCTCAGACAAGTGCTATACTTCACATGTATTAGAATAATATCAATATTTATTCCAACTGAAATACAAGACGCTTATCCACATGCCAAATCAGGTAGAAAAATTCAATTGTGATTACTTGGCTCGTTGATTGAAGAAATCGAAATGGATTTTTCCCTGTAAGTTGTGAATGTTGCGAATACTTATATATAAATTTCATTAGTATTCGATTTCAGAAACGGATTACCAACGATCATATTACAAAATCGATTATAATATGCAATAAGTGCGAGGCGTCACGCATTGGTGACGAGGTCTTTTCTATAGCGAGATTACTTTTGCAATAAATACAATTTTCGTGTTCGTGCCTTCACGTTGAATTGGTTTATATTACTTATTAGATTTATATAATAGTATAGATTCTAAACACATACATATGTTGGAGTTGCATTACAACAGAAACATACATATGTCAGACAGTTTGTGAAAATGTCGTATGTTAATTAGTTTGTTAATTAACTTCTTAAATACCGATCCGATGTTAGATATCTGAATTGTTCGTTAAATGATTTTCGGTTTATCATAGGTATATTTTTATGGGAATTTTGTGAATTACTACCAGGAACGAAAAATATATCATTTCGGAAAAGTTTACGTATTTGTATGTACTGACAGTCTTGTATTTCTTAACAGCCACAGCTTTTTCGTTTCTATTGCCTTAAATCTTATTTTTTTTCTCTCGTATTTTCAGGATTTTCTGGAAACAATTAATAACATTTTCTTCTATGATGTCCTTAAGCGTATTAAACTCAGTTTGTTAAAGATGCCATTTTATGTCGATGTCGGTATTGCATGCAGAATAGCCAAGGAGATTTCAATCATTATTGAGTGACCTTTCACTTTCATTATACCTTTTAAATCAACTGGACGAAGACTTTAAGAATATCAAATAATTCTTTTCAAAGGGCCTAACATGTCATCGCTGAACAAAAAAAATGAACTATCATTAGCTCTTTTGAATATCTAACTACATTTCCAGATAGCAACAGTGGTATCCATAACGATTTATTTGTTTGGCGCTTGTTCCCCATATTTGCTACATAAATTTTGAACAGAGAAGGACTTGTATAACCCATGCCTATTTATTCGATACCTACGTTACTGGTATGTTCTTGAATTAAGAATTTCTATACTGTAATAATGTTTTTGGAATTATAGATAAGTTACAAAATTTGTGTAATGTCATTTTGAACGATATTAATAGTTATTAACTATATGCTTCATAGTATTTACAATTTCCTGGAAAAACAAATTTTAAAAGTTAAATTTTTCTAATAACCAAAACCCCATGGATTAATTATTATCCTGGTGGTATTTGTTGTTGGAAACTTTACATTTTCAAACATACACAAATTACATAGCAAAAAGTGTAACGATAGTCAAACAAAAAACACAGGTTAAGAAGCCGTTTACTACAGACAAAAAATTATCATCAATATCGTCAGTAGTAATATGTATCTCCTCATTGCTAAACAGATTTTCCAGAACTATTTACAAAACCAGCCACCTTTCTACAACACAAATACGAGGGAGCGTTTTTATATTCGCGGAATGGGGGATAAGGGGTGGAAATAAAAAAACCAAATTATTTTTCTTTTTCAATATATTCACCTGCAAGACGGATACATTTTTCACATCTTTCAATTAATTTATTTATACCCTCATAAAAAAATGATTTCTCTTTATCTGCAAAATACGCCGAAACTGCCTCCTTGACTTCATCATCGGCAGTAAATTTTTTACCCCACAGCTCTTTTTTGTCTCCAGTAACAATTCGACTCAATACACCATCCTTGTCTTCATTACAGAGGTCCAAAAATGCACGCGAACACTCTACGCGCTGTTGTTTTTGCGGCGGCGTGAGCATTCTCGGCACCCATCTTGCGCTGACCTCAGACATGCCGAGATGATCGTGTAGGATTTTAAAAATTGTTGTATCGGATACTCCAACCATTTCTGCGAGTTGTTTCTTCTTTAGGCGAGCATCTTCGAGTACACTTTTTTTTGGTCACCTCAATGCTCCTGCCCGGCCTCGGGTCGTCTTCAAGGGATTCCCTTCCTTGTTTAAATAAACTATGCCACTTGTATACCATGGTTTTTCCTGGACAAGAGTCGCCGTAAACCAATGACATCTCATTCATTATGGTCGCGACTGATTTTCCTTGCCTGGTAAGGAACTTTATAACGGCACGATATTCGATTTTTTCCATATTTCACTTTTCACTCCTGATTATGTTACTTGGTTGACGATAGCTCAAAGACTAACTGTCTAATAACAATGAAACTTCGTATTTATACAAATTATGAGTCGCTGCACAGGCCACGGCCCCAATGCGCCTAATCACCTCCCTACAACCCGCTCATTCCGCGAATATAGAAACGCTCCCTCGTACATAGGATCTATGGAACAGAAATTGTATATGGTATATTGTAATATTATAATCTATGATACGATTCCGTATAGAGAAAATTTCTCAGAATAATCGCAATTTTGCTATTACTGCTACTAAATTCTGGATCTTTCCATTAAATAGGACCTCTCGCCACAAATTCTTAGTCCCATTTTAAAAACGAATGTTATTAGATAGATAGATAATTCACGGCATGGCTAAGTAGCCTCTTGTGACTGCGACCTATGGCTCTATTGTATCTAGACCACTTGGTCTAGCTTTGCCTTCTTCATGAGGCTTTCAAGCCTTGCTGGGCTTGTCTTTATGTAGCTCGTCGTATCTAGATATGGTTCTCCAATATACTCTAGTCTCAATCTGGCTAGTCCCTTGCATTGGCACAAGATGTGCTGCGAGGTCTCTTCTTCTGTTTGACGGATGCTACACATAGCGTTTTTCGCCAGGCCAAGGTTGATCATATGCTGTTAGTAAACTACCAACCTGATCGTTCCCCTGCCTTTGTTCAAAAGATCATCAGTGCATTTAGACATATATTCTTTGATAAATTCTTTAGCCGTTTTCTGTCCTGGGGAGGTTTTCCATCATTTCAGCGATTTATCCGCCGACCATGTCTCCATGGATTTGACTCCAATGAGGTTCAATGAGTGGCCTGGACGCTCCTCCTTTGGTCAGGGTATCTGATTTCTCATTTCCTTTAATACCTTCGTGTCCCGGTACCCAAGCTGCTGTGCACTCTTAATTCGTTTAGTGCACATGCGCAGTCCCATATCGGATTTGATGTGATCCTTGTGGCGTCAAGCGCTTTTATCACAGCTTGATTATCAGTGAAGATGGCTACGGACTTTTGCTCTGTCCCTTGCCTTAATATTTCTCTTACACAGTGGTGAATAGCAACTGCTTCTACTTGAAAAAGTTCAGTTTCCTTTGAAAGACTTAGCATGACTTCAGTTTTTGGTTTAAGTCCGAGTATTCCGGCTTCTATACCTTGTTCCGTTTTGGAGCCGTCTGTGCAGCGAGGCTTACATTGTTCTAACGGATGTTATTAGAATGTTATAAACTAATTTAGAATTTGTAAACAATAAGTTTATATTAATAATATTCAATGCCTGTTATAGTAGACGCATTTAATAAATGTGATTGAAACCGCTTGTTATGGCATAGAGGCAAGAGATGATGTCTAACTCTTCTAATGCTGTGGAAACCGACCATAGTTGAATTTGTGTTTATTATTATCAACAGTGAGAATCACGTGAATACAAAAGTATGTTACAATCAAAATCTAGCGGCAGTTGCGCAAAATCGGCACTCTGATTCAAGTTTCGAATGAATGTTAGAGCGAGTAAAGTTTTGAGTGTAAGAGTGATGAAATATTGTAAGGAAGAAAGGTGTCATCCACCAACAACTAACGCTGCTAACGTGTGCCGTTGCAATGATTAGTCGTTATTCAATCTTCTATCTTCTTATGCGTTCAGCTGCAATAGAAACGTTTTATTGACAGCCGGAAATTTTCATGATTTTAATCTTTTGATAGCTGTAAATTAGAAGTTCAGAAACAAGAGTTTTTCAGTGATCGAATTATAGCCGATTTTGTGTGGCCTTTTGTAAAATAAAATATAATTGTAAATCCTGTCCAGAATATTTTTGATTTGCGAGAGAGAATTGTAGTTCCACAAAATTAATAATAATCCTCAGTGCTTTGGAATGTTATAAGTTCTTTTATAAAACGAATGCAAATGTATTCCCTAAATGCTGTTATCAACATAACATTTGTCATACATAAGCACATATAATTTAGTAAATATATAATATTATTTAGAAAATAAACAACGAGCAATCTGGCAATTAATAAACATAGAGTCCGGAAGGAAGAAAAAGGTACGAGACAATAACAATACATTAACACCAGATATGTTTAATGATTATTTCATAAGCATAGGTAAATCTACTGATGATAATAATCTCGGCAACTCAAACTTAAACTATCAAGATTTCCTACAAGCCGCCGGAGATAAAAGCCCAGTGTGTTCGTGTTTCTTTGAATGCGTCAATGTTGATGAATGTATAAAGATTATATACAATCTGAAAAACAAGAAAACAAGGGACATTTATGATTTTGATGTAAGAGTCCTAAAACAGGTAGCGAAAGAGATATCTGGACCACTTTCGCTTGTAATAAATGCATGTATTAACCAGGGAATTTTCCCTAAAGAACTAAAACTGGCCAAAGTCATACCTGTATATAAAAAAGGAGAGATAAATAATAAAGAAAATTATAGACCGATATCTTTGTTGCCAATACTATCGAAAGTGTTCGAACATGTCATGAAAACACGACTACTATCGTTCCTCGAGAAGAAGAAGCTCCTTACGGACGCTCAACACGGCTATAGATCCGGGAGATCTACACTAACAGCGGCAATTAGCCTCGTCGAAAACATTCTAAACGCCAGGGATGACGATCAGAGTCGCCAAACTAGTATTATATGACCTAAGCAAGGCTTTTGACACGGTACCTCATGACATATTGTTGCATAAGCTGAATTTCCATGGAATCAGAGGCACTGCCTGGAAACTGATGCAATCTTACTTGAACGAACGGCAACAGACAGTACTATGGAATTAGATACTCGGCAACGCATTACGTGACCCAGGGCGTACCACAGGGATCTATATTGGGCCCAATTATGTTTATTATATACCTGAACGATTTGCCAGATAATGTAGGAACTAATAACATCTTCCTGTATGCCGATGATACATCACTTCTGGTAGCCGACAATGAGAACCAAGTACAGCGGAAAGAGATAGCAGCAACCGACGCATCACGGAACTGGTTCAGGGAAACAAGTTGAAACTTAACGAAGCCAAAACACAAATGCTCACCTTTTCGAAAGGAAGTACGAGTCAGACGGCTTGCTTTCTTGGTCTCTTCTTGGATGATAAACTTAACTGGAACCATCACATAACTACGTTATGTAGTAGGTTGAGCTCTGCATTATATACCATCAGAAGAATCAAATACGTTTCTAATTGGAGGCTAAAGTTGCATACTTTGTTAATTTTCACAGCATAGCTACATACTGTATCCTAACTTGGGGTATGTCTGTGAGTGCGGATGGGTTTTTATTTTGCAAAAACGCGCGATTAATTCTTTTCGACCTACAACAACAAGATAGTTGTCGGGACTTCTTTAGGCGGGGGCGCATACTTACCATCGCGAGTGCGTATATTCTAGCGTGCTTAAAGTTCACCCACAACAACTTGACGCGTTTTAAAAGAACTCAAATCTCCATAACTACCCCACAAGAACGAAAGACGAGCTGGTGACTCCAACTTCACAGGTTCTCATCTACACAGCAGGCAGTTGACTACTGGGGCCCTAAACTTTATAATCATTTACCAGAAGACATAAAAAACACCAGTTCGAACAGATTTTCTAAATATGTGAAAAATCTACTTTTAGACAATACATTTTATAATGTGTCCGAATATATGTCATATAGCTTCGACTGATTGGTCTTTGTATTTGTATTCATGTTGCATATCTATTATGGTGATATGTTGTACTTATGTATGTGTCATATATGTAAATTGTGATGCCTTGTATTTATTTATTTATTTGTACACATGTGCATTTTTTTTCCCGAACCATGTAAAATTGATGGTGAAATATATACTACTACTACTACTACTACTAAATATATACGTAACATGTTCCATAGCCACTCAGAAGATTTTTTAGGATATCACGTTATATTTCCTTACTAAAAACGCAAACATTTCCGATTGGCGTTACTAATTTTAAAAATGATTATTCCCTGTATGAATATCAATTTCTACCATACAATTTTCGCATCGCTTTGTTTCGATTCCAACGAAACAATTCTACAAATCAGAATTCCACTGAAATGGATGTATTTTTCCATAATTGTCCAGTGGTTTGAATACCTATAGCTATCGGTCTCATAATGAAGGCAATTGAATATTTAGAAGACAAAATCCAACTCCATTAAAATGTATTATACGGTCATTTCATTACTGACTACGTAACATCTTTATGTTAACTAACTAGTTTTATTTTTTAAATATTCAATTGTGTGTTATGCACTGTAGTATGTCATTAATCTATACATACGAGTAGGCCTCTTAATATGTTTAGCTTCTAATTTTTTTTTTAATGTGGTGGGTGCTTAGTTGCAGTGACTCCGTAAACTGTATCGCTTGTCTGGCTATCACTGCAACTCTCAATTAACAACCATATTCTCTTTCTAGTATTGCCAGATTGTATTTGTGATACTAGTTATTGTTAGAGAAATGGATGTATGCATTAAAAAGTTATTTTGTTTAATGTTATTGTTCTGGTGATAATGTAAAATTATCTGGCATTAATGTTGTGGATGCAACTTTGTTCAGAATTGTTTTGCAAGTACTATAACCGTTCTAAAATATTTGTTCAATTCTTCAGTTCTGGCTTTAGAATCAGTTGGAATAAATCTTAAAATTTTACTAATACAAAGAGAAATCGAATTAGGAATTAGTAATTAGATCATGTGAATGGAAGTTTAGACATATCTATAGAAATTAAGTTGATTTCACAGCATTTTATTTCTACCTGTGTATGAGACTTTAAATTAGTTCAGACAGATCTTTTCACAACAAAATAGTAACAATAATAAAGTATCTCGAAAATATTGGAAAATATCTTTTCATCTTAGGACAAAGCAAACAAATACATTTTTATCAAAGAGGGCTCAATTGTAAAATGTTTGTAGCCAATTTTCATCTAATCAAAATAAATAACGAAAGTAGGATCAAAATAAGTTAACTAACAAGCAAAAATGTATGCCATAGATTTTCTGATCTACAAGAGAAACCTCTTGATTAAGTACAATTATTATCCATAAATACTTCAAAGCATTAATGCTTATCGATTGTAAAAACTTCCTTTATTATTCTAATCTAATCTTATATTTGTTAGATACATCAAGAGAAGTATGATTAAATCTAATTCATTCTTTTCCAATGTTTCTTGCAACAGTCGACAATCTTCTATTGACTGAAGCAGTTGTGTCTGTGGCGCTAAGCGAGATATTTCCAAACGGATGTGAAAACAATTCTATTTTTAAGCCGAGCACACAAACAGAAACCAAGTTACCCAACATTCACCAGATAACCGAAGAGGAAGATAGAGAAAGACGGTAGATATGCAGTAAAAGGGGAGAAACTGACGGGTTGTGTTTTTAAAATAAAGTGGCTTCCTGGACGAGGTCCAACAACCTCTGATTACCACTACGGGCTTCTACTTGTTAATACGTTGAGTAGACTTTTTCGTTTGCGGTTCTCTTTTCGGGAAGATGGAGAGAGGAAAACGAAGTAGTTGGTAGGCGGTAATTTTTTTCTCGATATCCTGATATAAATGGTGCTGGTGGTAGAATGAAATGTTTTCATTTACAATTAGCGTACCGTAAAATACTGGCGTACTGTATGAGTTTATTTGACGCTGAAAAATGCCGGTGGCTGTTTGTTTTAAAGGGAAAATTACACCCAATTATGCTACGTATTTTCCCATGCCACGTTACCTAATTTAATTCTTAATTTGTTTGGACAAGAATATACGGTGTAGCATGAAACGTGCTTGGTTACTTCGCTTGAGCAACGTCAGATGTATCTACGTTATTAAGTTATAAAGTTGTTACTTCTCTTAATTTTAGGGCATTGCGGTATTTGTGGAATGTCTGTATGCTGGATGCACACCGTTTCAAATTTCTATGTTAACTACTTCACGTACGAATAATATATGAGGCATCCATGAATGGAAGACTGAAGTACGAATACCCTGTAACCATCTTATATTAGACATTCTTTTGCACTATTTGATTGAATCGTGATTAAAATGTTTAAATCAAATAGTTTCTTGATTTATTCATAATATTATATCAATATATAGGAATAAATAAGGAACGATTACAGCAACATTAATAATTCCAATTGCAACTCGACAATTTTTTACTAATAAATAAATAAAAATTATTTACAATTATTTTCAAATGAAGAAATTAGAAAACAAAACGACAAATATAACGAATATAATTTGAAAGAGTATCGCGAGAAACTATTCAAACGCAACATAATTCTATTAGTAGCTCTCTTATTTCCATGTCTGACGATATGTTGTCATAATAACGCTGTACTGCAAATATGATTATTAATTAAATTTAAAAGTTTAAAAGAAGCAAGGAAGTGAATATAATTGCCCCATTAAAATCTAATATGTTTTAGTCATTGAAGTAACAAACTGCAATTATTCAAAGCTGCCGAGTCCTATTTGAATCGTAATTTAAAAGAAATCGTGTTGTAATTTTCATAGTAAAGGAGAATGAAACGATGAAGCATTATTCAAAAAATTCTATAATAGTTAGATTCTATAATAAATGGGAATGTATGAATATGTTGAATTTAATTTACACAATTTTCAAGTAACATTTGACTAAGGTGATGGTTATAACAGAAATATTATGGCAGTATAATCAGTAAGGAGATGAAACGATCCAATAACCGTTTTAATATTTTGCATAGCAACTTTTTGCTCATTCTTTATTGCATTTCATTCTGGTAATGCTGAAATTTCTTTGTTTTCTTTTGTGTTGTGTTTGTGAACCTTCCTTCTCATTTCACAAGTGCTCGATGAGATTTATATCTGGTAATTGGGGAGGTAAATGGAAATGTTTTGCCAATATGTTTTGGATCCTATTTTTGGATCATTATCTTGTTGACAGATAAATGATTCATCTGGCTTACAATTTTTTTTTAATTGTTCTGCAAAATTTAGTAGTACATATTTTGATGCGCAATTCCACCTATAAATACCAAGTTTCTAATTCCTGCAGCGCTCGTACTTCCCACCTAAGAACGCTTCCGCCTCCATGTTGTACAGTAGCGTACAGTTTTTTTTAGTGTTTGAGTGCTATTCTTCTTCCGTAAACCATAGTCCTCTCATCTGAAACAAACATATACAATTTAAATTTGTCACTAAAAATTATGATATTGGTTTATTGAGAAGTGTGTTGTCGAATTCGAAAACTAACCTTGTTCTTCTAACGTATTTATAACTGATTCAGCTACAACATTGATGTCATCATCTTTTAATCATTTTGACAAGTATTGGTGCACTAGTTTGCGAATTCTCGAATTATCTTGCGAGTGCGCTTATGAATAGCATTCAATTTCTTAAGTCTGCATAAACGTGGCCCATTTTCACAAGTTTGTAGTTGTTGATATCAGTTTACTAGGTGTGTCTCTAAAGTTTGCGAAAAAACGCTCGTTAATTTCTGAGGGAAAAAAAAAATGGATGCTTTCGGAGATACAGAGTGTCAAAAGTTCAATTTGGTTTTAGTTTTTTATAAATAATTTCTGAAATGTAAATGCATTTCTGAATTTTTTATATTCAGATTACTCATGAACGGCTGCTCCAATCAACTCCTACCAGGTATACCTTTTCTAGGTAAAAAACATTGGAGAATAAGAACTCTCGCATGAGATTTCTTCACAATTTGACATATTTTTGTCAATAACCTTTCTTCTTCGTTTGAAGTTATAATTAACTTGCAAATGGCTTGCAGAACCTCTAATAAAACCAAAGAACAACCATCGCTTCTATGTCAGTCACTAACTGATACTAACAGTGCAAGGAAACTAGTGTTACGTAAACAGTTGTTTCTGAGCGAAATAGATAATTCCCAATCTCTGTCTATTCTATATAGAAACTTCATTTGTTGTATCTCTCTGGCATGCAACAGATAAATTTAAAAAAATATTCTATAGTTTCTATAAAATAAGATATATTTTTAACGCCAATCTGTTCATTTGTGTGTTACAATAATGGAATTGTGTATTGAATTTATTATAAATGTATTATTTAAGTCAACTAGATCCGCTAATTGAAAGAGCTAAGGCCTGTATACAGATTGTTTGAGGTGTAAAATAATAGGTGTGGTTTGAAAACAAATACCTATAATGGTTATTTTCGATCTTGTTGAAAAGGTGTAATACATAGTCTTCGAGCAATTATGTAATTACTTCTTTAAGTTAAGTTCTCCTATTACCAATGCAACTAAGTTAAAAGAAAAATTTACTAAATTTAGTTAGTATTACAATCAGTATTTATTCTATCTTTGTATTATTAATTATGTATAATTTACATCGTGCTGAAAAAAATATACAGGTTGGATAACCAGATACTAGGCATTGTAAATAGCATTACATGCAATGGTGAAATACATGTATGCGTTAGAATGACGGAGATGGTGATACGAGGTAGAGATGTACGGTGTTGTCAACGTCGAATTATTGCATTTTGTATTCTCGTATCTGTGACATGCTGACAATTTACATATGTCAAAAGTATTTAATTTCCACGAAGTTCGTTGTAATATTTTATTTATTATAATCACAAAAGGCTACTAATACAACCAAACTTTTCGAAGTGATAAATATTATATATATATATGTGATATTTTATGAAAAAATGCAATCAATATATTTGATATATGCAAATTTTCAGCATGTCACGGATATGAGAATACAAAATGCAATAATTTCACTTTGGCAACACCGTACATCTATCTCGTCTCACCATCTCCATCATTGTAACGCATACATGTATTTCACCATTGCATGTAATGCTATTTATAATGCCTAGTATCTGGCTCGTCCAACCTGTATGTACATACATATATACATACATTGTCATTAAGTTACTCGTTTGAGGTAACGACAATATCTAGTTACATTGCGGGAAAAAAACTGAGTTAGAAACCTTTTGCCACTATGTACAAATTTCTCTAGGGCGCACGAATATTGCAGAATATTTGTTAGAAGATAGAACTTTATTTTTGCAAACAGAAACTGTATTTAAACCAATGCAACCATTTAGAACAGATAGGATAAATCAGAGAGAGATGACACACATATTAAAAAAATTATGGATAAATTTCCATAGTGTACTTAAAACTAAACTAGAGTTGTGGCTAGTGCCCCACACAAATAATTCAAATAAGTCCTATATATAACTTTTTCCAAAGGTAATGTTTTCGCAGCAAACAATAGTTTGCTTTTGCGGAGTCTATTGCCTATGGTAGGGGTGATACACTGCACTTCGCGTCAGTGTTTTTTAATTATTAACGTTAATTCTACAAATCGTTTTCAAATGCGATACCGAAATTCTGCTTTTTTTCTTTTGATCTTTTTATTCAACACGTTGCGTTTTCTTCGCTTCCTTTTGGTGTTTTTTATTCAACTTTCTTACAACTGTTACCGATTTTTCAATAGATGTTACTATATGTAACTGCTAAATTTTTCAACCGTTTTTCTTTGGTTTAGTCTTAAGGCAAATAAAAATTTTCTTAGAACTTTTGTTGGAGTCCCCTCTGGTTCCAGTGCAACGATGTCCTCGCTATAGTCAGGTTGTGGTCGGACTTGTACGCGTTTCTTCTGAGTGAGATTTCAAATTGTCAGAAATTTAAAACGGGTAGTCTAAAAGAGCATTTCTATTTAGACAAAAAATGCCCGAGGATTTCAAGTTTCTCGTGTCATTTCCTACGGATGACGATTTTTCCCTTGCTTCACAAATGAAAGGCCTAACTTGATATCTAGTTGGTTTACGATCTACATGTTGTTCGACCCATGTGTTGATAGCAGTTTTCAAGTAATTCTTGAGTGAACTAAAAGAACACTTATCTCGGCTGTAGTGTAAGTGGTGGAAGACAAATCATTGTTATATAATATTGTTTTCAACCAGTGCAAGAAGTGACATTGAGAAAACGTAGGCAAAGTTAGCATTAAAAGGGTGCTTTTCGAGGCAAGAAGTGTTCACTAAACCACTTGTAAAATAATCCACTGTTAATGTATATTGATTTTTAGTTTAAGTGTACTTTAGATTTTGGAAGCAGGCCATTTGGGAACTCAGGTTTGAAATTTTTAACTAACCAAACAACATCCTACAAGATTCATTATTTCACTTCTTTCTCCACTAGTTATTTCACACCCTTTCTTGCACCAACCTTTCCAAATCCTGGTCTCAGCAACATTGTGTATGTTTTACTACTTATTCTATGTCTTAATCTTAATCGTAATTTTTTGCTCTAGTTAGAAAATTATAAAATTGATCTGCTACTTTTTTTGTCAACTCTTTTTTCCGATTGCAAATCCTTCAGCTTTGCGAATGCTTAACTTGAGATACATACTTCCGTAAAAACTACAAAAGGTAATCACTAAAATCTATTTATAAAGTTAAATGTTACAAAAATGTCTTGTTATTTAAAAATGTAATGTACAAAAAATATACATACGAAGAATAAATAATGTAGAAATATATACATAACATATGTTAATAATACTTTTGCTTGTTGACAAATCGCCCAAGTCAAAATAATGTTTTCTCGAAAATATAATCACACGACGAGTAGTGACACTATTAACTATTTTTTCTGCGAAATTAACTTCTTATAACAAACATTCATTGATTACACTGAACAAAGTGACGTTATTTAAGTCAGTAGAACAAACTAATTACTAATAATTAAAATTCATTAATTTATAAATACTCGAAATACCTCACTGCACTTATCATTAAAACTTTTATATCGTCGGAAGGCATGTACTATTCACAAACAAAGACATTTTTCCAGCATAAATCAAAGTGAACTGCCTTATCTTGCTGCTTTTTTACTTGAAACTTTGCCCTATTTATTAGATTCTTTATATATGGAAAATATCTTTACGACTCATAAATTATGTATGATATCACCAACTTTCCACATTCCTATACCTTTGAGAACTGAATGATCAGTTATTTACCCGTTAAATATGTATATCTATACTGTTGTTTCTTGTATAGTTGTATTCGAAGACGGTTTCCTTATCGAAATGAAATAACTCTTTTGTTATTTCTTGAAAGTCAATTTTTAAATTACGAATAAGTGAATCATAAATTTGCTTAGTTATACCAAACTGAAACTATTGCAATAAGTGGTTATTGTGTACATGATGTAAGATTAAGTTTGTGGCAAGTTTTAACAAAAAAAGTATATATTTTCTAGTGGATATAGTGCGATATACAAACTGTTCCATTTTTACTTAAAAAAATCTGGGCAAGGGTACTTCGTGTTAAAATAACGTGAAATTTTTTCTTCTTTCAATATATGTTTTGTAGTTTTCTTAAGATTTATTATTTCCTGGGCTACTTTTTAATGATTATTCCAAGATCCAAGATTTCGATGGGAAAAAAGGTGAAATCTATGGACTATTCCATACTCTTGAGCAATTTTTGTAGAGTACAACGGTTTCGAAATAATTACGATTCAAATTATTGGTTAATTGGTGACTTGAATGATTAATAAATGTAGCATATCGATTTTCGACACTTATTCGTGGATATTGTATAGGTTTTGCACCGTTTTTAGTAAACTTCTGCAAGTTGTTGACAGATTACAACGAGAAATAAAAGAGAAACTTTTTTGTCGCAGACAGAGAAATTTATAATTTTTTATAGCATGTTTTTTCTTGAATTTAAATATATGCTGTTGGTTTTTCTCCATCAAGATTTTTGAGAGACAGACATATAAGGAAAAAGGACGGGACAGCAGAACAACTTGTACCGACCGCTATGCGTATTAAATGGCTTGAGAAAACTGCTGCAACAGCTCCTTCTTTCGAGACTGAAGATCGAAATTGAAAGAAAGGGGGCTTTCTTCGGAACAACACAGCTTTAGAGAAGGAAGATCCACGATGACTGCACTGCGAAGGGTTAAAGAATTGGCCCAGGAGGCGTACAGCGACCCCTTTTCTGCAAGACAGCTATGTGCACTTGTTACGATCGATGTAGAGAATGCCTTCAACACGGCTGCGTGTGGAAAGGGATTCTAATGGAATTGAAGAAAAGGACAGTATTATCATATTTATATAACATGATAGATAGTTATCTGGACGAAAGAGTCCTGCTGGTCGGAGACCGCAGTGAACTGCGGATTACGTGCGGAGTACCACAGGGATCTGTCCTCAGACCAATGCTGTGGAATGTATACTACGACGGTATACTCGAGCTGCCGGTGCCACCGGGAGTACACCTGCTAGGATAAGCAGATGAGCTGGGCGTGGTGGTGACTTTACAGAGTGCTAAAGGTCTTGTAGACTTGATAGAGCAGATGCTGGGCGGTGTAGTGGGGTGGCTGGAAGCCAAACAACTAAAGCTTGCTGCACAAAAAACGGAAGCAGTTCTATTGGTTAGGGAAAGAAAAGTCAAAGAGATCAGCATAGGAGTGAATGGGACAGTGATTCAAAGCCGTAAAAGCCCGCTATATTTTGGTGTATATTTCCAAAGAAACCTTAAATGGACGGAACACCTGGCCCAAACAGCGGAGAAGGCACATAGGACTCTGGGATCTCTTTACCGACTGATGCTTAGAATTGAAGGCCCCAGTGAGTGTAGCAGGAGGTTACTGTGCTCCACGGTACACGATTTGATTGAAAATGGCTTGGATGGTCAGCCGCAGGCACCTATCAGCCCATATCCTGCAATTTTCGACGCACATAACAAGTTATGTGCCTTGAAACTGTCACCCACTATCTCACCGCCCGCAAGACCGACACCTTTCGGAGAGGACCGGCGAGCCGGAGGGCTCCTCTCCCCCGTGTACCCATGTTAGACAAGTTTCGTCAGCGTTAGACATCACCGCTGGAGACGCTTTAGCGAACTCCTAACATCTAACCAACGGGGCCTAGGCCTCCTTGCGGATGGCTAAGAACGGCCAAGCGGTGGAAACGGAATCTATGAGGTACAACCAGCCCGCCCGTGAATTAAGCCTGAACTACGAGACGGCCGGGCAGAAACCCTACCCCAATATGCCAACCACGCCAACTCTTTCGCCCCTCCGGCGATCAAGTATCCGCGGCAGCTGATAGTGAAACCGCGGTCCCGGAGTCAACGAGTTGTTTAAGGATGAAACCAAAGGTTTCCCCAACCAGACAACCAGCGGGCGGACTACTCCTCGGCGAACCGACTTTTTGGGTACTATCTTCGCCAAATTCTCCCGCCACGCCCGTTTTCCTGAGTGTGGCCACCAAGGATGGGGTAGTGAGCTGCAGATTCTCTAACTAAGCGCCGAGGGTGCCTGCTTCCCACCGTATATTCCGACGGTTAGCGGCCGGACACCGGAGCGTATGCCCATGATAAGACCAACATCCTCCCCAGGAATGTTGCTACTGCGACGGGATAGACACGGCCAAATCTACATTTTTTGAATGCCCAACGTGGGCCCCGGAAACGTTGTAGGCAGAAAATACTATAGGGCCTATTACAGTACAAAATGTAACAGACAACATGCTAGGGAGAGAGGAAAACAGGAGAGCAGTAGAAAAGTGGACGAGGAGCATCTTAGAGCGAAAGGAGAGAGATGAGAAACAAAGGCAAACGCCAAGTTAGGCGAGAAAGCTTTGACATCTAATCCAACTTTCCTCTGAAGTAATACCACAAAGTAGTCCCAGAGGAAAAAGGTCTGGAAAACCTTGGTTTTTTTTTTTAGAAGGTATGCCATGCTGGTAAGTTTTACACTGACGTGTCATAGAGCGAGACACGTGTAGTCCATAAAGGATTTTTCCCCAAACTTTTTTTCCATCAAAGTTTTTGAGAGACAGACATACAATTACAAATATTTTTATACTTTCCATATTCTTAACTGCAAAATATTCTTTCAGCAGTTACCATAGAATTTGGAAAACTGCTTAGATTTAGAAAAAAAGTAACAGGGTTCGAATCCGGTAATTCCAGATTAGAACGCAAGCGTTGTAGCTATTACCTCACTAGCTAGTTTGCGTTATCGGTAAAGCTTCAACTTTTCTTTGATCAAACACATTTTAGCGCTCAAAAGAAAAAGCGAGAACGATCACGTATATTAGTTACATCGCTGAGCAGGTGGTATGAATCGAATTATTGCAGCTCTAAAATTATGTATGCTGAAAAGAGAGCTTAGATAAACAAAAACCAGATGGGACGGACTGCAAGGAAGTATTAAGCAGTTGTTGTACAAAGCGAATAGTGGGGTATTAATGGGCATGCTCCTAATATTTTTGTTGCTATGCTTATATGCTATTTAGTACCGAAATAATCGAAATCATTTGACAGCAAAACGAAGAAATACGATGTTGACAAATCAGCACTCTGATTTATTGCATATTGTGATCATCAAAGTAGTTTGTTTAGAGTTACATATTTCCTCTCAGATAACCTTCTTGTTTGGTAAATGTTGCTCGTAGCATTGAAAACGCGTGCAGGTTAGCGAATTAATGTAGGCGCTCATGTATTTTTCTTCCTTTAACTATTATATAAAAATATTGCTTTTAGGGTGATGTGCGCAGCTTGCTCCAAAATGGTGACGGGAAAAATTATATTCCATTAAAAAAAATATTCAGGAACCATTATTTAGAAGAACTACTAGCCACAATTCAACAAGATATTAATAACATTTATATATATGTATATACATACATATATAATAACATATATTTTAAATGCTGCAGGATTTACATTTATAGAGATTTTAAGTGTAAACAATTTATATAATATTCTCACTAATTTGTTTAAACTATTATATCCGTTGTAATAGAGAATAAATAATTTTCCATTGTTATTGTAGCTTAAAAAGAATGATACATATTCTCGCATAAAGTTTAGATCAAAGCCGATTTACCCTTAATAACTAGTTACCAAACCAGGCATGATATTGTTTGTGGCTGCAGTGCTGGGTATTACCAATCTGTAATATTAGTTGTATGTCGGCGTTCAAAGTCATTATTCGATAAGTACAAATGCGTTGGCAAGGATACAGGCGTATGAATCCCAGAAGGGTAATCAGTAAACAGATAAATTAACTGTAAAACTGAATATTACATATGACCTTATACCACTATGCATGAATAATCAGTTAATGTGATGATATTTGCTCATTTGGTTGTTATTTACTTCTTGATCAGTGGTATTGGATTAGAATAGATAATTATCTATGCGTTGCTGCAGCGGGTAGTGGCCCTACACTAAGAACATACTTAACATTTAATATATAATCGCTTGAAGCTTTAGCTTGAAAAATATTATCTTATGCTTTGTATACAAAAATATTGTTATTAGCTATGATAGCCATCTACTGTCTTTCATTGTCGCTACTTGACGCTTCAGAGGTTTTTTGGAGTTTTATTTAAGCTACTGTTTGTTTCATCGTTAATTTTTTTTTTGTGCAGTTCCAGCGGTTTTTTCAGTGGTATTGAATTTCGATTATACATACACATTGTTTTTATTCTATTTGTAAGATAATGGAAATTATTCAATAAGGGTTTTATTGACTAAAATAGTTGTTGGAGTATGTAGTGTAGAAGTAGTACAAAGAAAGAAATTTAATTTAAAAGTATATAAATACTTTTTTATGTTGAGAAGTTATTTAGACCAAGTTTAGAACATAATGTTGTCATGTAGCTGTGCAAAATTTCCATTTAAATCTTTTAAACATAGCTGAGAATCAGTAAATCATGATCTCTATCCAGGGCATCCTGTTGATTTCCTAATCAGCACAAATGATGTTAAAAGACCAGTGTTTTGTAATGAAGAACATGATCTTGAGGGTATAGTTATTAGTAACTTTACTATAAATCGTAGAAATCATATCTTAAAATTAGGAAAATTAAGTTCCAAGAAGATCTAGAGGCATGTTAATAATTTCTAGCGCTTCCTGAAGACCAACTACTTTTAATTATCAATTGATTTATCATTGCAAATAAATTTTCACATAAAAACCAAAGCTACGCCTTTTCTTGGAAACATAATTGTAACCACCTTTTGGTGCTTGATTTACTAAAATCGCTTGATATTTATTATCCAATTACTTTATGAGATATTTCAACAAGACTCCGAGACATACTTATTGAGGACAACTTTCTTCCCGATGCCCAGTTTGGTTTTCGAGAGGGCTTATCGGCAGACTTTCAGCTTATCCGGTTAACGTAGAAAGTGCGCGCCTTTGGAGCTGAGACACTTTACTGGTGCAGTTTTCCTGGATTTCACCCAGACATTTGATTCGTTGTGGCATGATGGTTTAATTTTCAAAATGAGCAGATTAGATATCAGCCCGAACATGATATCTTTGGTTCGGTCGTACCTCTTCCATGGGACCTTCCGAGTCAAGAGGTTTGGCGAGCGCTCAATGATCAAACGCGCAGACGCTGGTGTACCCCAGAGGTCTTCGATCGGAACTATTTATTTTGTACACCAGCGATATCCCATCGAATATCAGCACCAGATAAATCCGTAGCGATCCGTTTCTCATGAAAATGAAATCCGCCCCCATCGGAGATCGTCCCCAGGTGCGGTATCTTGGAATGGTTCTCGACAAGAGGCTCACCTTCAAAGATCACTTTTCTATGGTAGCGTCCCGATTTATTCGCGCTCGAGCGGCTCTAGCTCCCCTAATCTGCTGGCAGAGTTTCCTCAGTCTGAGACTTAAACTTATGATCTACACGGTATTTCTCCAGCTGATACTTACCTACGGCGACCTTACCTGGTCCAGCGCTTGTAAGTTGCAGTTCAATAAAGTCAACATTCTGCAGAACAGGCTGCTGTGCATAATAGTCGCAGCACCCTGGTTCGTTGCCAATGTGTAGATCCATAGAAATCTCGACGTTTCACCTTTCATTGATCATGCGCTGGCGCTGGGCCAGGAAAACTATGGAAAGGTTTGCTCGGTCGGAGAACACGTTGGTCCAGCATTTGGAGGAGCTAGATACGAACAGGCCGCCACTACGTGTCGAGACGAGGCGGATCCTACAGCCGATGGAATGACCTACCGCCATGAAAGGACCACTTCGCTGAAGACCTCTGCAGTAAAAGACCGAAAACTCCGTGGCTAGATAACGGCTGCATATCAGAGACAAAAAGGTTCATGGACAAACAGCCCAACCTTAGAGCAATAGATAGTAGACCTATGATCCTCCATAAATGCAATTATTTCTGAAGAGTATAACCTTGGAGCAATAGATAGTAGACCTATGATACTCCATAAATGCAATTATTTCTGAAGAGTATAATAATCTTGTAGGTTTATAATACAAGGATTCAACTGTCGTTTAGCAGAAACTTTGCAATATTAAAATTATGTTACTCCCGTTAAACAATGTGAACAATAATTAAACTATGGTATTTTTAATAGAATTGCTTATGTGTTGTTGACTACTGTACTTTTTATTTTATTTAACTATTGCCTATTTTTTTCATATTGTAAAGCAGAATATGTTCAATTCCTAGCATGGACTTGAGCTAAAATTGAACTTGTATTCCTAAAATGTTGGCGTTAATTGTGAAGATCTTTGTATCCATCTATAATTTTTGCCAAATAACATAATTACATAATTAGTGAAGAATTTTTAATGATTGTGCTAATTAATCTATACACAATTCAAAAAAAAATTCCAAACACCTTATTGTCTGACCTTTCGAAGCATAGAGTTATTAATAAGCCATTCTATAGTATACACTTGGCGAAGCAACCACAATATTATGCGTAGTTTACGTATGAAACTAGTACCACTTTAAAACTTGTAACTAATAAAGTGTTGTTAATCGCCTAATTAGCGCAAAGATATTAATGCCATAGTTAAGTACCAACACACTCGTAAAGGATTCCAGTGGGAAGAATTAGTGAATGAACGTTGAGAGTTAAAATGACTTTTTTTACGTTTATGTGAGTTTTCAGTAAATTCATTATCTTCTCCTAAGAATATACGAGTAAGTCTATTCTCTTGATGAATTGATTAGTAAAACAGATTTAGTGTACTTTGATATAGAATTGTGATTATGATGTAATAACACTATTAATGCTATTTTCTATATATAAACATAATAATCACTTTATATCTGTTAAAACTTAAGTACCTATTAGTTACAGTAGTGTATACTTCTAACCTGTTTGTTCTTCTTACAAAAAAAAAGAAATTGTTCTGCGAAGAATAGCTTAAGTCGTTGTATTATATTCGGTATATCATGAAAATAAGGCTTATGTTGCGCTAACAGAGGGTTATGTATGTACTACATGTTTTGCTTCCCGCAAAATTATTACTATATTTCAACTTTAAATTGAGATGACATTTATGTCCTCAACCCTTTACTTAAAGCAACGACAATTCGAAAATTCGAAAGTGATACTGGCGCTTGAATGCTACCTCATTTAAAAGCTTTGAATAAGCGTATCTAATTTGTTGGAAATATATCGATTTAACATCGTTAAACTGCATTCTTAAAATAACTAAGGTATAATAAATAAAGTAACTACTTATATAAGAGAATAGTTAATTAAATGCAGGAACCTGAACATTTTTTAGACTTTCATTAAAAACAACTTAAATACTCAAAATGTCAATATTGTAATGGTTATTCAATATTTATTTTATTTCAATATTTCATTTTACATAGCCATTGTAAAGCCAACAATTGCTTCCAACCAACACTTTATTAACATTTAATAGTAACTTTATTCGGATACAGAGATATTTGTGTTCGAAACGCAAGAAAGAAATTTTAATATATTTCTAAACATATTTCTGTTGTATCTAGTTACTTATATTTTATTTGATGAAAATGTTAATGTTATATTCCATTTTCAACCACCATTTGTTTTTTAGTATTGACGTCATCGTTTGAGGCTTTTAATCCTTCCTTTAATCTCCATTTTTTCCTTTATTTTGAGGGATATTTTGCATACATTACCGAACCAACAATGTAAAAAATTTTACATTAGAGAATTTTCGAGAAAATACTTCAACAATAGACAACAAAAATTATTGCAAACTTCTCTGTCAACCCCACGCTAAATTGAAGGTATTACAGGAGGGTAATTCCTCGTTGAATGATCAAGTACCCACAAAACATTCGCAAAAATTAAATGTGCCCGTTGTTATAGTCCATAATAGTAGAGTAGAACCGTCCTTCCTTGACTACCGATCTTTGTAGGTATTCTTACAAAATAAATTTGTTTCGGAGCTTGTAACAATTTTTCTAAACGAAAATAATCTTGACGATTCAGATAATACCATCCTGCTTCAGCAAGACGGTATATCGCCGATTTATGCGCCTTCTGTTAGATATTGCTTTCCTATGATATGCCTTAAGTTGGCTAAGATGGCCAAGATTTTTTATAGCGTTTAAAGTCCCAAGTTTACGTCAACAGACCACAAATTTTAAGTGAACTAAAAAATCACATTAGAAATGAAATGCGCCAAATTAGGTTAGAAACGATGCAAATTGAACAGGAAGAATTGCTAAGCAGGCTAGCATTTTTTTTGTTAATAAATGTTTGTTAATAAATGTTATCGTTTTCTTCCAAAATTTTTTAGTGTTCGATGGTAACTGTTTTACTGTCTATTCTGCATCGATCACTTAGAATTAATCATTTTGTCTTTGAGCCAAATATTCCTCTAATATTTTTTCAGATTGAGATCATTAAATTTTTGTAATTCTGATAGCTAAGGAATCATTCTGGATTCTTTGTGCAATTTCTGCTTATTAATATTGATTACGGTCCCTTACTGTTTACTTCTACTACCATCTTTTTTAGCCTTCCTTTTTTGATGCTATTATGGTTATGAAATCCGTTTAATGTTACAACTTGCATTGATTGAAGCTGTTGTTTCATTGAAGTTGCCTGCTCGCATTAATCCTTCTAACGGACGAATAGCCGCAGTGGTTAGGCAGCTACTCAGTAATATGAGAGATCATTAGGGTTCAGGGTTCAATTTTTCCAGGGGACGATGATATTTTCTCGGAGAGTCCAATTACACCCAATCATCATTGAACCCAGAACATTCCTGGAAATTTTCTCAATTATCATTCTAAAGGTGCAAAATTGTTGATCCTGAGGATTCTTTTATGAGGATATCTGAGTTGATACAGGTTGCAACTAAATTTTTACGGCACTGACCGAAAGTGAACATATTGTCGCCTGTTATAAAGAGCATTGACATTCTTTTAGCATAAATCTGCTAATCACGGGAATACATATCAACGAGAGGTATCTTGAATGTGCGAAACCTTAACCTTCATAACCATGAAAAATAAAAGGAAATAAACAGAAGTTAGAAAAACTATGCAACGCAACAAGAACTTGTTGGGACAGTTCACGTTTAATTAATTTGTAATTATTTAATTTTAGAAATGATCATCTAATTTTTATGACAGTATTGTTACTGCTATCTATGGACTATGAACACATGGTTACTGCCATTTTTTCTTAGTTTATTAAAATAATACTACAGATAATCCGCACAAATATACAGGGTGACCTGTAATGAAACGGTCATACTTTACAGCATGTTAGTAAAGATCATTTTCAATTTGCCTCATCCAAAAGTTGTCCGTTCTCGAGATATTCTGGTGTTTTTTTCCCCGAAATTTACTTACTCTCACTCAAACCTAAAATTTACGAAAATAATGGAACTTTTTCTCAATTTTTCAGTTTGTCTGGCTAGAGGACATTTCAACACATATTATTTATCGATGACAATTACGTTAACTAGGGCAAATTAAAAGAGAAAAAATTAAAACTGTAGACACAATCGTCACCTTTGTGACTACTTATTTAGCGAAACAGATAACTTTTGGATAAGGCAAATTGGGCTGTATCTATTCCAAATGATCTCTGCTAACACGCTATAAAGTATGACTGTTTCATTATCAGTCACCCTGTATATTTAATAATATATAATATAAACTCTTTCAAACTACACGCTAAAGGGCAGTTGTTTTATTTTGATTTACTTTTTCTTGGAATATTTATTGCTACTCTACTCCGTTCAACCCAAATAAATATATACATACATCATCTTCCGAAAATATCTCTATTCTTTTATTTATTAAAACAACATCGTATACATTTTTAAAATACTACTCGAAAAAGCAAGGTATTCATATCACTATTGCTATCATTCTTTGAATAAAATTTCCGAATATTTCATGAATATTGAAAGTATGCATTCCTTTATATTATATAATATTCTTTCTAACCAGGAATTTTTATTTGCAGAAATATCCAATATGAGATCACGTGCGAGTCACCAACGAAGATTCCACGACCGCTGACCATGGCAACGTCCAGCGTTAGTCCGGAAGGACCGAATTCACCGGAAGACGCCATAACTAACCGGAAATGCTCGGAAAGCGAACGCAGCCAGCCGAATAAACGTGATTCTCGAGAAACTGTCAACGACACCGGTGAAATATTTGACGACGATGTCGTGAAATTAAACTCGAATAATAATAATACTAGCGATACAAATATAGAATTCAATTTAGTAAAACATAATAATGAAAGTAAGAGTAACAATAATAATAACAAAGTGCCTCGTTCTAGTGATATAGATTATTTTATATGCGACGGTAACGCGATAGGGAATCCTAATGAAAACTCTTCTCCTTATAGACCTTCGAGCGTACCTGCGTATCAAATTAGCCATGATAAGGGCTCGTCACGAAACAAGAGTGTTTCAGAAAATAGCCTATTCTGTATTACGAATAAATCGAAGTTAATCACGGAACAAATGATTGACGATTCGATTGGCTCCAGTGACCTAAATACGAAAAGGGTAAACGCGCTGTCAACATCTGAATATCGCGTTTTAAGTGATAAAAATGCTATCCACGGAGAACAGCGTGAGAAAGGCATTACTAGAGACGAAGCGAGTACCTCCTGCGAGTATTTCGCAAACGAATTATGGAGATCGCAAAGACCCGCTGATGTTGGCGACGACTTTCGGGATAATTGCAATAATTCGATTCCGAAAACAATTGAGAATGATGAGAAAATATACGGAAGACCCCGAGAAGTAGATAATAATTCGATTGTCGCAGAAACTGGAGCTCTATCAGCTGAATATCTTGACGATAACGAAGAAAAAGTTAATATTCAATTAGCTAGTGCTGGTAATAATGTTGAAAGTATAAATAATAATGCCGAAGTTGAAATAAGGACAGGTTCAAATCTAATTCAAGTAAATCAAAGCTTAGAGCCTGGTGATAACCGAAATGAAATTCTAGGAAAGAGGGAATCTAATTTTTTAAGTAATTTCGTACGTGAGAGAGATTTAGTATTAAACGATAAGAGAGAAAGTGAAAATATTAATGTAAATAATAAGGATCACTTAGATATTATTAATTTAAATATTAAGGAAACTTTGGATAAATTTGATGAAAAAATATCGCATGTAAGCGCGGATGTAAATCTAAATATTGTGAAAGAACGAAAGTTACGTTTTAGGAAATGTTATTCAGATTCAAAAACTTGTTCTAAAATCTACCCAATTTACGAAAATCTTCATAATGTAAAGAATAATGGTTTTTACGATGAACAAACGATGGAATGTTTAAACGTTAAAAATTTAGAAAAAAGTATGTTAAATTGCCGCGGAAAGGTGAGAGATAGTACGAAAAATAATGAAAACACCGCGAATCAAAAGTACAAGAGTAGGAAATCGTATCATCAGGACGTGGAGGAAGCTCTAAGTTCTCTACTGTGGCAACCTTACGAGTATCAAAACGCTTGTAACAAAAACTCGGACATAAAATCGAGTTCATCTCTATCGTCGTCGTCTTCTGGTTGTTCCTCTTCTTCGTCATCGTGTAGTACCATCAGCAGTAGAGGTTCTTTCCGTCGCGACCTTGAAAGATCAAACAATGGGCCCGTGCATCGACAACAATCCGCGCGAAGCGGCAACATCGCTACAGACCTACATCTCCGTGCTGGCGAGATGGTGAACAACCCAGCGGCGAACGGCTACGAAAACCTGCTTAACCAATGGGGGGAAGTGAACGGGTCACGTGACGCGGCAGAACTCAGCAACGCAAGTAGGTTGATGGTCGGTGTCAGTCCAGAAGTGCGGTGTTTACGTGCTGTCGCCTCGCTCGAACGGTCCGCGTACGTTTTCTGTGACTGTGATGCTTGTTTGAGTGATATGCGGCTGGAAGTGTGTGAAGATGTAACACCCTTAACTTCATCAACCGCGTTAGCGCACGAAACAACGACGCAACCGGTCAGTGAAGCTGGCAGATCTAACAATGTGACTTTAAATCAAACGACGAATCAGCAGCACCTGCCAATTGGTGCTGCCAATTTAACTAACATGCAACAGCCAGCACAACGACCCGTTTTAGATAATGGTTATCAACGAAACAGCTTAAGCTCCGTCAACGTAGTAGGTCTTCCGCGGCCTATACCGTCTACAAACAACAACAGACCTTCTGTAAGCTCCGGGAATGGTCTATTCACTAACCATCCTCGTAATGCCTCCGAGCCGATTCCGATGGTCCAATCGAATCAATTCAAATATAACAGCAATACTATTAATGCTTCAAACGTCGTGCCAATCTTAAGCCATCAAAGACATAGTTCTCAGATCGAATCGGGCAATGCAATCCACACAATTAACCATATGCGAAGTGCGTCCGTACCTAAAACAGTACCTCACGCACCACAAAAAATGGGTGAAAGTCGGAGTAGCGGTTCCGATTTGAAAGTGATTGTTGGGAACGAACAACAACAGCAGAATTCCCAACAGAGACAACAAAGATTACCTCTAAATGTCAGCAACGTGAACGTTAATTACTACAGGGCCGTACCAGTGAATGTTGTATCATCTGTACCTACCATACAATGCGTTAATTCAGGAGAATCGAATGTATCTAATGTAAATATCGTACAGGCTATGCCTGTTGTGAATAATAATAATAATACTCCAAATTGCACTTATACAACATGCACATCTTCAACGAATTATGTCCAAAACTATGCAAATTTACCACCGCAAACAACGCAACATCAAAATTTTTCATTCCCTAATCCTTCTTTCAGTACTAGTAACAACAATCAGATGCAAATTCATCCACCAGCTTTACAACAATGTGCTATAACAACATTTGGAAGTAGTATAATTACACAACATTTCCCCAGTGGTAGTACTTATAATCTAAGTACTCCCCAAGTACCGAATAATGTACAGATCAACGCGAACCAGAATATTCAACAATCGACCCAAACTCATATATCATATCAAAATTCCAACGAAAACAATGTGATACAAAACGGTACTATCGTAGTACCTTCTGTTAATCAACAGCAACCATCAAATTCTCATACCTTTAGTACAACAGAAGTAACAGTACATAATCCTCCGGTGTCTTCTCAGATTCAAGTAGTACCGCTCCAAACACGACCACCTGTTGCACCAACATCTACAGAAGTACGTACCAGAACATTTACTTCAACCGAAGCACAAACAGACGAGACGGCTGTTAATAGTAATGCTCAAAATGATTCTGGTTCTAACAGGGAGCAACGGAGACGCGAGCGTCGAGAACGAAGACATCATAGGAGGGTAAATAGTACTAATCACCGACATGGTACTAACGATCACGGTACTCAATGGAATTCAATGCAAAACGAAAGATTACCCGATATATTAAATAGTCACATGCCACCCTCTTATGCGTCAGCTGTAAATAATGTAATACCTTCACCCCAATCGGTACTACCGAACGCGATAGTTTCGAATCCGATAGTACCACCTGGTACCGTAGTGCAGACAATGGTGCCTAATAATATAGTGCCTAGTGGCCTAGTGGGAAATCCTATAGTACCGTTTCCACCACCAGTGGTACCGGGACAGGTACCATTGGTGCAAGGCGCAGCACCAGTACCTGTACCAGTGCCTGCGCCCTCTGGATTTAGGTTTCCATTCCCTGCTGCAGGATTTAGAAGGTAATGATTAACTAATGTTTTGAATCAAGATTAATGCACATATGTAGGTATATCGTGTTGTAATAAAGTTTTTATAATAATTTATAGCTGAATACACGTTTGAACTGTAAATAAAGTTGATGTAGATATTTATATCTTAAATTGCTTTTCTGATTGAGGTTTATATTGTTGTTATTCATTACTGCATATCGAAATGTCCCGTAAAATAAAGGAATTGCTTTTAGAAAAGAATTGATGACATCATTATTCTTAAGACGGATTTTAAAGTATTTTTTAAAACATAATAAAATGATTTTACTGTCTTAATATAGGAGTTTTATACTACTCCAGATGATAGTAAAATTTCTATGAAATGTAACCTTAGTTGTCAATTTACATGCACTTCTTCAATACATACCATAAATGCTTAAAAAATGAAAGTGATATAATATTGACAAATAGAGTTTAGCAATATTTTGCAAACGGTTTTATAATTACAGTGAATTAAAAATTGCTGAAATGATTATAGTTTAGCTCAACAAAACTTAACAGAATAATGAAACAATTCAGTAATCATGGTGTGACATCGAGAACAAAAAAGAGGTAAATTGTATGTAGTGTATTTATATTCTGTTACATGACAATAATTCCTATAAATCGTACTAAGAAACATTAATATATTTTCCAAGAAAAATATTTTGCAGAACCGGAAAAGGTGGCTTCAGGAAATATGAAGAGACTCAAAAGTGTGTTAAACAACAACTTGAGGAAAGCATTACCTTAGTTGCCTCTCTGTTATACATGCTAAATATGTATTATATTACTTTCATTCTTTAGTTAAATATTAAATATCAATTATGACATCAGCGCCACTGTGTTTTTAAAAATTATTTCCTACAAAGTTTGAATTCAATTCAGTATTCAGTGATCATATTATTACTTAAAACTAACGTATAAAAATACGCTTTATAAGTTCGTAGGTCTAGGTAACCGACCTCAGCGTAGATCATTAAACTATAAAAAAGCTAAATAGATTTAACTTTTGGTTGGATTTAGTTGCAATAGAGGGACATGCGGTTAATAACTTGGAGAACTTATTATATTGCGCAAAAGTTAGGTAGCAGTACGGCCTCACTCATAACATATACAATGAGATAATTTAAAATGTTTTATTAGATTTTTAAAATCCTGAACAGAAAATAAAAAGTAAAAAGAAATAATCATAGAAGTTTACTCTCATGAAAACTGCAAATTTACTATTACATCAAAAAGTTTGCACGCTAGCTTATAATGACAGATAATATGACTTGTTTCTAATAAGATTCCTATTAACTCCATCTATATGAGGTTTATTCCAAACACGTTTTTCGACTTGCACCATTTTTAGAAATTGACACATTAATAAGCAAAATTTTGTCACCTCAATTCAGTAGCATACAATTGCATCTCAATTATGAGATATTCCTTGTTTAGTTTTTAAAACATTGCCTCGTGCCCATATTATTGGGCATAAAGTAGTGGGAAAAATAGATAAAGACGTATGTATGCCAATTTTACGAACCGAGACAGAGCTGGAAAATACTTTGTAACTGCCAAGCATTAATCTGGTTAAGATTTAAGCATTTAGGAGAGACGATGCTAACACCAGAGGAAACCAAATCAATCCTAATTTTCGTTAAGAATATTGGTTTCGAAGGGTACTAATGGAACTGTATAATTACAATAGATTAATACATCACAATGAAGAAAGGTACTTCAAACCTGAACGACCCTTCTACAATATAAGAGAATATTGTTTGTTACGAGTAATGCCAGTACAATGAGTGGTGTAGGTCGTTCTCTTAAAACATGTAAATGTATGGCAAATATAAAATGTGTTTGAGAAGTCTCTGAAACGTACTCATAGAGCTTCTATTGGACTAAGTTTAGACCGACTGCTCGTTTAGCGTTTTTATCCCTGTCTAGAGGGTGGTTCCTAGGACTATGTGAGATTTTGGTAGTGGATGTCTGGCTCGGTTTTAGCTGGGGCTACTGCGTCATGTCTAAGAGGCGATGGATCGATAATCGCGGTGGAGGCCTGTCCAAATCCAACTCTTCTAGGTAGTGAGTAAAGGGTTCTCTGACCGAGAAGTCCTTTTTAACGTTCTTCAGGCCAGTGCCAGCACGTGCTCATTTAACATCGGAAACTGTAGGTCTCTATGGATTTGTGCGTTGCTACGAACCAGGGTGCTGCGACAATCATGCGCACACACGTAGAATGTTGAGATGGTTAATTTGTGAAGTACTGGCACTAGACCAGGTCAGCGCACCATAGGTTAAAATCGCCATGTTCTTGGTAGACTCGAATCAGAAGTTAGATTTGATGTTTTCCTAATGAACTACTTTGGAGATTTTCAATGAGTTTTGTCACATCTTATCATAGTAGTAGACCAGAATCTTTAAACTTCAAAAACATCAGATGAATGGTTTTGGCTTCAAAATGAGCTGCAACCCATTCTTTGGGTATACGAAAATATTAGCACTACTTGTAATCAGTCTATGCTAAAAATCCCAAAACACACTCGGTCCACTTGCGAAGAAAGTTCAAACTTTTTATACAATAAGCTGCCAAATAGTTTTAAAATTATAGTATAATTAGATACAAAATTTAAACAGGAAATAATATATTACTATTATAGGACAGCAGGTAGGAATTTTTGATCAACAAAGCATTTTATTGAATAGATGCTAGAAGAAGTACTTAATCACACTTGAACACAAGGCCCGCGTTACACACATGGTTTTTCAGGAGTCAGTGCCTAGTGTCCGGTTATTGCTTCAAGAACTTGACTCAGATTTTGCAGGATGGTCCACCTTAGGAACTAAATGCTATCAATAACGCTTATTGTAGACTTTGTTGATCTATATCGCGCTAGTAAATAATGCAAATTATCCTTCAATATCTGTAAAGACTAAAATGTCTCGATAATACCCTCAGTCTGTATAATTGGTTTAATGCTTTGCCTTGAAAAATTATCCACACTATAACATCTTTGCCTAGATAGTGGTGTATTTAGGAAGAAGTTGTTTGTCTATGGGATGCACGACATGTCCCATAACTTCCATCCAATCTAAATTAATTAGGTTTACTTTTACACATTACGTTTACTACCAGATTTTATATGAAATTCTTATTTAGACAATAACTCACAGTTATCGGATTTTAATAAACCCATTTAAACTGTTCTCAAGGTTAATCTAGATTTATTTATTGAAGGTCTACAAAACAGAAGTGGCTCACTGGCTATTTTAAGAATTAATCTGCAAGTCCCTTCCAAATACCAACATATGAAATTTTATTCATTAAATATTTTTGTAAATATATTGGCATTTCTTGTATACGCATTCCGAATTTAACGTTTATTAAATATTCAAATTGAGCTGTAGTAATACTGATGTGCATGTAATCCTAAATCATGTCAAAACGAAAGATACATAAATACATATTTATTAAGTGTGGTGGAATACGCACAGTATGCTGTATTTTTTTCCTCGTCTTATACATGAATATTTATGATGTACGTAAGCAAAACATTAGTGAAATTACATTTCAAGCAAGAACAATTTTCATTCAGGTCCATCTTTTATAAATTGAGATGTATAATATGACTAATATGTAAATTCTTTAAATAACAGATTGACACAAATAATCAGTGAAAATTATTCAGAAATAGCTGTCAAGTTATTAAGTTTCGCAGTTATAGAGTTACGATCTGTTATACTACATTACACATAATGGAATGAATAGTTTTCATCTACTGCAAATGCATATTTGTCGCTAACCGTACGCTTCATTATTTGATCAGTTCACCGTGTTAATACCAGATTTATTGAGGTTATCTATCTAACGTATAATTTCGATACGCAGTTTCAAATACAGAAATGTAGGTTTTCTGCTTTGTGTTCCACTTCAAATAATACTGCTACTGAATGTAGAATAAATCGTGTCATATTCAAAATAAAATAATTGAATTAATGTAGCTTTATTATAGAGAAGGTAAATTGTTTAATATGCTTACTACTATTAAATTGGCATTATTCCTTGCATCAATTTCTTATACCAAAATTAAATAATGTTTACTTCTGCTACTGTTACTTCTTTCTAAATTTTTACTTGGATCGAGAACTTTCAGAATGTGTCCAGTATAAAAAATAACGTTTCAAAGATATGTTGTAACGATCGTATAACATTTAGCCAAAGTTTTTAAGTCAATATTATGGAACTATATTCGTAAATGTATTATTATTACAAAATATACTACGTCGCTACTGCTTTAAGCTGTGTCTACAATGCTTATCAGAAAGTTTTGGTACACAAAGTTATAACTACATAATGTACAGGAATGTCTAGTATGCATTTGTGCTATCTATGTATATAATTGCTTTATCCAAGACGCAGTATTGTTTGTTGTGGTGTCATCGCTATTTTCTATAGCACAAAAACACAGCCAGAAAGTACCAAAGTATGTGATGTGATTGTCTATATATATATGGCCTTTCAAAAATATGTTACACTATTTTAGCGGACATTTCAAGCACTGATTAAAAAGTACGTCCATATGCCTCCATTAAAGTTTTTAAGTTAGTTAGTTAATAGTAGTCCTAGCAAGTAACAAAACAACCAAATGTAGTACAGTAAAATTTCATTAATCGGAAAATGCTTTAACATGATGATATATTCATGAATATATCAGTACTGTGAATACCAAATATTGCATTCTCTGTAGTGTCAACAACTAACATGCTCGAAACCGTGTATGATGAACGAGCTTCATTTTGAAGTTATCTGGGATTTGCTCTATCACAACAAATCTCGCGGTGTAGTTTTGTGTGTGTAAATTGTGTTCAAATATCTTTGTGACAGCATCATAACGCCTTTTATAATGCCGCGCTGTTAATCATTTTGCTTCCAACAGCGAATGGTAAGTCGATCCGGATTTCAACCCTCTGAAAAAATGTCCCCGTCCCTCCAGAGAATTGAAACCTGACCCGTTAAAACTGGCTTCCTTTATTTAGGTGTGGTGGGTGCTTAGTTGCAGTGACTCCGTAAGCTGTATTACTTGTCTGACTATCATGCAACTCTTTTGAAATAATTCGGCAAAATGCATTATTTTTTTCATGAAGTAGTGTGGATTATTATGAAAACATTCGTCTGTTAGAGCCTATGTTTCACACGCTGCATGAATCAAAATTGAAAAATACAGAATCATATTCCTTGGTTGTAAAAATGTGGTTGGGTTGCACAAATTAAAACCGTTCGTAATTGGAATAGCAAAACAGTGTAGATACTTCAAAGATATCTCTAATCCTGTTGTTTGCCACAGACAATTGCCTTTTTAACACATTCTTTCTTGTAGTAAGTCTAAATCAAAAACAAAATTGCTATAGTTTATTGTAATAATTTTAGATATTTGGGAGGGTATCTTTTTTAATAATAAAAATATGACAGAATATGTCGTCTTTTCGTTCTTTTTTCATCCTTTGGAATTATAACCAGAAAAGAACAACTGATGACAAAATATTATTTTTAGGCCTCCTAACTTGAAAAATACTGTTCACACAGCTTATGGATCAGAACGTTCTTCGGTTTACTAGTTTTATTATAAAAAATTATATCGATTTCAGGAAGCTCTAAAAAATTATGTTAAAGGATGTATTGAAACTGGCCATTGCGTGAAATAAGTGGGACCAATTTGTTATCTTTAAATGTTGGTGTAAGATATTTTCGGACAATACAAACACTGAATTTGAAAATAAAATGGAGGCTGCTGACATATCTGAAATTAACCAATATACACAATACACAAAGGTTGCAGAATGGAATAAAGATACATTTATGTTCGAAAGTAAATATAAAAATGATGAAGCATTAGATATGAATGCTAAAGATATAAATTGAAGGTATAAAGGTTTGCAAGAGAAACCAGTTTCTAGCAAATAAGCTCGATTAAAATGGCTTGTTTCTAGCATCTCAGTCTTTTTGCTCTACAAGCATCGACCAAGGTGAAAGTTGCACTTATGGCGAAAAGATTCTCGATCACTATTCACCTTATTTTCAAACATCGTCACACTGCAGGGAACATGTATTTGGTATGGTATCTTAATTTAAAAAAAGGTAACAACCAAAAGCAGACTACCTATTATTTATTGATTCCTCTTCTATTTGCCATTTAAGAGACCATGGTGACGCTCTAAAGAACCAAACAATTTATTATGGTAAGTTAATTTGTTATGGTAGCTGAAATGATTTCAGATTATGAAGCATACTATATATTAAAGAAGAATTATAAAGGAAAAGTAAGTCATGAATTTTACAAGAAAATTATATATGACCATGTCATATTACCGTCTAATTGTGTCCATAATTAAGGGTGTCTATAACTCCATAACTATTACCCAATTCTAAATTAATTTGTTTCTGTTATATTCACTCACCCCACCAGACTACTTTTTAAATTTTTTTTTCCCTATTGTCACCTAGCCGAAAAAGTTTGATTTATATTTGTGAGAAATTAAACTTGATATACATAGACTACACCTTAAGTTACTGCAGCACCATCAAGTTTCAATTCCGACAATCCACCATGACTATTGTTTCTTTGGTAGGGACAAGCGATGCGACATTGTGTTAATTTCCGAGTTTCTAGGAAATGTTGCATTTAAATCGAAAACATTACATCACCAAGATACATGACAGCTACTCTTGTACTCACTATTAGGTATATGAACGGAAACTTGGCTAAAAATTGACCGAATTATATGTGTGACCCTAATACGTACATATATAAACTAGTGTCTGTTATTGCTTTAGTGGTTTATTTAATAATACGACGATACAGTCTTTGCATCTAACTGTCGTTATATCAAGTACATCCGGTAAATACGGTGACGATAACGAAAATCTAATTAATTGCAATTCATTTTAGGCTTGCAAATAAAATCTGTTTCTGGAATGACCGGGCAATATCCGTAGTATATTAATCACGTATAAATATAATAGAATCTAATCGCAACTCCTTAATTGTATTAAATTATTCCAAACAATCTCTCCAGTTAAAATTTAAATTATTCACGAAAAACATTACTACAGCTAACAATTATTTCCATCAATACTAAATCAAAAAAAGACAAAAATAACCTTGGTTAAATATATTGTTAGTGATAGCTGTATGCCTGTCTATTCGGCACAATTAATGGTTCTTTCAAATTTAAATTATTTGTTGAAATATAGATAATTGCAAAGGTGTTAATAACCGGAAATTTCATAAATACCGGAAACTATATGGAGATATCTGTAAGAATGGAAATTAAGCGGCAAATAAATGCTAGATGGAAATCGCCTAACTGTAAAACTAATGCAAAAAATCTACTAAAACTGCAAAATCGTAAACTCAAAACTATAATTACCGATTCTGAAATATGTTAATGAAACAAAAACTGCTATGAATCTTTTCCTTAATTGCGACGTTCAAATGTAAGAAATGTGAAATAAATTCTCTCGAAATAACATCGAGTCGTAAATAATAATTAGATATTTTTTTGAATGAAGTTTTAAGATAATATCGAACACGTTGTGCCTGTATACGCTCTTGGATGATGTTTAATCGCCTACATCTCGGTAAACTTTTCTTCAACAGTACGTTAATTGCCGTTGTGGAAATACTGTACTTTCTCTTTAACTATAATTCAAAACAGCTGTGAGAAACAGGTTTTTCTGTCGTTCTGTATGTTGCAATGTTATTTGAACAAGTTGATTAAAATGACGTCGTATGTAAGTAGTTTAGTCGGATAAAAACTTGGAAAATGTCATAGCATTGAATATATCAAAGAATGTTCAGATAAATTCAATTTAAAGAACGAACAGGTATGAACATAATGTAGATAGCAATCTATTTTAGGTAAAATAAGTAAATGAATTGGATATATCGAATAAAAGATGAAAAGCTGGTGACAGTACTATGAATGCATTCTATGTAACTAGACTTTAATTAGTTGGAGTGGTTCTTTACACGAACTCAAAGCAGAACGAATTTCATGTTTCTATGGCAACTCTGCTAAAAATGGCTAAAATTTTATTTTCAGTAAAACTAGTTTCTCTCGTGTTACATTTTTATTTTTAGGATTAACATAATTTAGATTAAATGTGAATGAAAATGGAACTGTCAAGCTTACCATACTTGAATCTCTGACTTGGATTTTGTGATTTATTAAAAGAAGTCCATTATCATATGTACAATACCTACAATATCTGTCTTATTTATAGAAAGCAGGTAATCGAATATATGAATTTAATTTAGATTTGGTGTCACACTTTTATATTTTAATTTCAAAACTGTCTTTTAGTATGTCCGTGTAATTTTCCAAAGATCTAAACACACTTATTGCAGTTAAATATCTAATTATATACACCACCTATAGTGGGAGATTGCTTTTAGATGGCCAAAATTTTTGGTTCCTCCCTTTATGTATTTTTACCTCTTTTGGGTAGACATTCCTTTAACTGGACATGAAAATGAGTTTGACCTGCGAATTAAATAACCTACTTCTCTCTTATCTTTTACAATATTCACACTTTAACTTTGAAAATTATATCTAATCAGTGTCAAAAGATATATGTACCAACTTTTAAAAGTAAAAAATACTAATATTGAAAGAAACAGTTGAAGTAATAAGGACTCCCTCACAAAAGCAAGAACAGTAATTGCGATATTAATTAATTTTACATTGGAAAATCTCAAATTGTTGAGATTTTAAAGAATAAAGTATCGTAAAAGAATGGTACTCAAATACTGTCAACGTTTCTGATTCTATGATAAGAGAGAACGCAATAAATGTTGCTGAATCATCACTGTTAGAAATTTTCAGGGATCAAGTGGTTAGTTAAGTGTGGCCACCAATTTAGAAAAACTTCCTGGTTTCATGGAAAGTTATAACGAAGATCGCATATATAATGCCAATAAAACAGGACTCTTTTACAGGACCCTTTTTACTAAAACTACGGTTCTTTATGTGCACACATCGCATATCAAAAAGAAAAACCTTTGGTGATTGGAAAGTCATTTCAGCTACAGCTACATTGAACAATTTAAATCATGATCAGGTATCAGTAGATTGGCGATACAGCAGAAAAACATGATTCAGATTATCAAGTCAGATTAGATACAAACAATGGCCGAGAACACTAAGCACCAGAAAGAGAAAATTTCATTATCCCATGCCTAAAAAGTGAAAAATATTCAAATTATTTTTGTTCCATTTATTCAACTTCTGTATGACAACCGCTAGATCAGAGAATTATTAAGCGTATTAGAGATAACAAGAACTGTTTTGGGAAGTTGGTTTTACGAAAACTGTTTTGATGTCAGTAGCAGAAGGAAATTTTGATGCAGAAAAGGAAAGCATCAAATGCATGGAGTAAGTACGAGACATTTTCAACCTTTTGAAGTAAGTTCATTCTGAAAAGTATAACTTGAAGATTTTATTTCTACAGTAGATGTTATATCAACCAAGGAAGCTAAAGTTATAAGCATCGATTATATTGATGAAGAATTAAAATAAGACAAAGAAGCACCAAACCATATTAATAAGTTGGAATTATTTTCGGCATACAGATTTGATGAATTACTAATTTAAGCAATAAGCGTAACTATAATGCTGGTAATTCATGATTTTGCGGGGATTATAACTTCATTTACCAAAGTACTACGATCATTGTAACAGCAGGATACTTCAAATGGCGGCAGTACTACCAAATTAAGATGAGAACAAAAAAGAGATATGGAACTAAAAAGAAAAGGAAAAAAAAACAATTTTCTTGGTTAAGCGATTCGAGCGCTCAATAAATATTGCATAAGGTCCAACGCGTAACATGCATTCTTTCCCAAGCTTGTCACGCCGGGCTATCGTTCTGTAAATATAACCGACTTAGGCTTTACACGCCGTCCATTTATTTCTCTTGCTTCTTGTATCGGTGGCAATACAGAATTGCAGTCCGGACCAGTTCAGACTGTCGGCCTCTACACAGAGCTTTTTTATCTTTTTCTGACGCCTTTAGAAGAGAGAAAAGGGGAAAGATACAATAGACAGGGTCCTACGGTTCTAATCGTCGTTGGAATTGGACTCCCTTTCTTGTATCGTTCTGGTGTATTGATGGGGTTCCAGGTATAAAGATTACAATAGATGCATATGTACGATACAGGCCAGGACATGGAGGCTTCTCTTATCTTCGGTAAACTGTGTTTCATTTATATACGATCCAGTTCAACCAAAGAACTACTGCTCGAGTATTTTAAACATTCTAAAACAGAATTTGTTTGGCCTAGACAGGTTACTCTTTTGTATGAAAAATGCTATAATAGTTATAGATCAATATAATACTCCAGCAAGCGTTTCTCATTGGATATAGGTATTTTTTACATAATTCTTGCCAATACGTAATGTGAATATATGTATACCACAGGCAATAACAGAATTATAATTAAAAGCAAAAAGAAACAAACTTGTTACTTTCTTATAAGATTTAGAATAATCTCGAGAATAATGCTTTTAAATGAAATAATTCGTCACAGAATGTGATGAAGTTGTATTCTGGAGTAAATTGAGTGTTAATTTATTCGTGTTTTATTGACTTACAAGTGTAAAGATATTTGGAATCAAAAGATTGCAGATTTCGTAAAGCAATTTCCTATATGGAATCTAATACCAAACATTTATTGCCTTAGTTATATCCTATATACTAGTTTTGTTACATTGTGGTTTAAAGAAGCAGTACTTGTTAGCGTTCAAAATTATTATAAGATACTTATTCGAATGATCACGATTAGGAAACTTTTGGAAACAAGCCTTTAATGTTAAAACGTAATGTTTATTAAGTTATGATCAGGATCGTAACCATCTCTTCTTGGGGAGACCACTGCTACAATTTGACTTCATTCAATGATATGTGTTTTTTAACCTCAAAATGAATGTTTTTTTAGCCAGACAGTTTAGTATCTGCGTGTATATCCAGGAACTTTACTGAAGCCCAATTTTGCAAGATTGATCTCACAACACTTCTCAAATTGAGTCATACATAATTATCAAGTCCTATAATTTATCTTCCACTCTGCATATCTTTATCAGTAGTATTAAACGCAGACGAAATATTTTCTAAACCTATGACAATCACTTGCAGTCTTGAAGCTGATAGGCACGCTCCTCTGTGTACACAAAAATGAGTATTAGGTGGGGTGGCTTGTCTAAAATTTGGGGAGATTATCAAGCATAAGGCTTAAAACATTGTGTACGAAAGCATTTTAAATTTAAAAAATATGTAGAAGTTATTTTGGCATTTATTCTATTAGATAATCGTAAACGAATTTGGAAACATTTTTTAATGAATATCGAGTAGTACTGGTAACTATTTTAATTTATAGAAATATTGAGCTACAGCAGGTGGCAAAATATTTAGACAGAAAAAAATATGTTTTTGTCTTACTTCTACTAGCATACAAGGAGGCGTTGTAAAACAACTGGAAGAAGAATATGGCAGACCATTAAAGTGGCTAATATGCATGTTTCTTAAAAATTAAGTGTCTCCTTACCATTTTTTACAAGATATAGATGGGTTAGCAGGTAGCAATATATCAACAGCAAATATATCAACCGGCAGGTGCTCAAGAATATCAAAATGATTTAGCTTTGAGAAAGACTGGAAGGTGACCATACAAAGTGGCTAACGTTTGCCAATAAATTGCTAAGATAGTATCCAACCGAGAGAGTGACCATTTAAAATACCACCATTCAAGTTTTGCACTACATAGTATACCATCCATAAAAACTAGAGTATGTTCATGGAAGTTGCGTCATCTGCACATGTATACTTTCTCAACTAGACTCTACCACGGCAATTAAAAGAATGGCTACTACTATTTCAGAAAATCGACTATTTCTTCTGAAATAATATGTTATAATTTTTCATATATAAAATGTCGTACAGCTAACTATCTCCAGTAAGTTTTGTAAGTGTTGCAACTTATATTTTTTTATTCTTAGTAATGCATGTATCTTTCTTAGTAGAAATACAAAAAGGTAATGAAAATAATTAAATGGAATGATATAGCAGACAAATTCATTGTACATAATACAATATTATTTTAATGGGCCTGTTTTCCTATCTTTAACCTCCAACTTCAGGAATATGCTTCGCAAAATTTTTATATTTTCAGTAGAAAAATAGTACAAATATTTATTTTAACAATTTTAACGAACTTCAACAAAACACTGTCAACAAACATGTAAGTATAATTGCCAATTACTCAGATGGTTTTTTCTCTTCTATTATATGAACATAACCTTGGTAAATAATTTATTCATGCTTTAACTTATTATGACTAGACATTGTTGTACAGATGTATAACACGAATACTGAGAATGAGATGTGGAACGCAGATAGTTCTCATTCTGCCATATATATTTATTTTAATATTTTATTTTGCTCGGGTTTTAGGTTTAATGCGTTCTGAGAAACTAGACGATTAATTTATCTGATCTACGTGTTTTTTTTTCTCTGGAAATTTTAATATTTTGAAGTAATATATATAACTATATGCTTCAGACATGGTACTTTTGCCATTTGAAAATTATTTATTTTTGCCAAGCATTATTAATGATTTGTGCTAATTTATTATTAGATAACTTCTTTCCGGATAAACTAAAATATCAATAGTGATTACTTACATATTTCATTGTGTATTTACCGATCATTATTAGCTGTCAAAAGTTTTAAACAACCATTTGCCGAGACATTTAGATATTCTTTCATGATAAACCGGTTTATAAGTACATGTTACAAAAGAATTTTAATTAGGAAGTGTACGATCGAAATTATTTAATCATTCTTCTCTGTCAGCTTATATTGAAACTATAAATTGCCTTTTTTCGCCACTTAAGTTTACAAGCACTGACCGTTGGTAATTGTAAAAATCTGGCTAAATGGATTTTTTATCTTCTACTGATAGATTTAAATAAGTTTTAAATGAAGATGAAATTTTAAAAAATGTAAATTGAAGTTGGCAGTTTTTAAAAACCTCACCAGATAAGAAAATTCTGTTCTGAAGTTCATCACTTTCTGAGAATATTGCGTCACTACATTAACAAAATGAGATATCTAATGGATTTTGCAAAATGAAAGGTTATACTAAATGCCGAGGTTGGAATGGAAGTATGAACAAAAATCATGCAAATTTTTGATACTATACATACATAATACAGCAGTTATAAATAAACATCTAAGCGTTTCGTAAAGCTACGCAAAATCGGCACTACAAAATGGTAGAAAAACTTAGAAAATGACGGAAAGGGCGAACTATTTATTAACCAAGAGCGTTGCCGCACGCATTCTATTATATATATATATATATATTACTGTTTATCTTGTACACATTATATTTTGCTACTTTGAACTCTCTTCTGTAAAAACAACTGTTAAGACAGAATAAATCATTATTATTATTATTATTATTATTACTGACCAAGAGCTATTTCGATTGGCCACCCTTTGTTTTGGCTATAGCCACTATAGACATATTTAACGATATGCCAAAAATATCAAAATACTGAAAAAAGAACTAAGAAAAAATATTCTTTCAATAATTTTTGTTGGATAGGTTTGATTATCATTTGATCATGTTTGACCGCCAGGGTTTTTTTTTCTGGGGACTCAAAAAAAAAACACATCATAGTTACATAAAACAAGAGACTACTACAAACTATAGAAAATCAAAAAGTATTCCAAAAGTGTTATAACTCTTGTTTGCCAGCCTTCACGCATTTTTATAACTTACATAAACACTGGTACTGTCTTCTTGTCTCTGATGAAGTAGTTAATATATTACGAAAGCTCAGACATTAAAAAAGAGTAAAATTCTGTTTTTTATTTTTTGGCTGCCGCCCATTATACCGAACTCATCCCCTCCATTATACAGCCGTTAATCTCTACTCATTAAACACTGAAAGTTCTATAATCTATAATCTTGTATTTGTAGATTACCAGAAGAAACAAGTTTGCATATTTGGTAATTGATACACTGATAATTAGTAGCAAGGCATTCATGTTGAGTATGCACCATAGTTTCAAGGAGTTCAAACTAGACCGTTTCTTTTTCTATGTTCCGCAACCACCAGTGATGTTACTTTTGGTCTACGACCAATACATGTTTTACTTATTACAGTTTTATATTTTTAAAGATAAGAGATAGTGATGGTTGTAACAGCGAAGTATTTTTTGGCGTTTATGTACCGGGTGGCCAACTAAGAATATTATTGACCAAAGTGACCCCGAGAAACATCTGGAAATTATTTAGAAAAGCGTAGGATGACAGCTAGAGGGCGCAACTGATCACCAAAAATTTTAATTCTTATTTTACGCAAAATTTACGAACTCAAGGTTTATCATAAATATGAAAATCGGAATCTACTGAAAACTTTGCATATTTTACATCGAACAACTTTTTTGTATTTTGTCAAATAAGGGGAGGACATGTATGCCAATTGCCGGTGCAAAAATACATTATACAGATAGTGATTGTAATCAAACAATAGTCAATCGCAAAATTGATCAATTTCAATATTTGGGATATTCGGATCGTTGAATATATCTTTAATGGCTATAGACTAAACGAAATGTGAAAAAAATAACCCTTCTTACAAAGAGTTGAACGAGACAATGCCAATGATATAAACGATCCTTCAATAAGAAAAACACGATCAAACTGTTCATTATGGAATCACAAAAATTGAACTGCTAAGGTATAAATCGTGCCATCTAAATATGCATCCCTAAGATACGAATTAGCTAAATATCTACTACAAACATGAACATTACCAGCCATAAACATCGTAAGCTTGTAAAAAAAGACCTGAACATTGGTAGAACAACTGCTAACACGAGAAGGATCGATAGAAGTAGTGTTGCCGCGAGACGAGACGAGACGAGAAAAGGCCTTCTCTCGTCTCGTCTCGTCAGGCGAGATAAAATGGGTCTCTCGTCTCGACGAGAGGACGCTTCTCTCGCTCGAGAGATGCCATCTCTCGTCTCGTCTCTCTCGTGACTTAAACCAAATATCAAATATGAAAAAGGTAAAAATACGATGAACCATAGTAAATTATTTTATGCATATGTACTAGTAAACAAATATTTTCTTTTATTTGCTGATTTATTTAATAAGTAGTGACATAGCCAGAGATTTATTTTTCAACCAACAAAAAGTCATTATTTTATTATTTATTTAATTGCATAATAACGACGGCGAAGAAAATAAAACTATAAAAATTCACCATATTTAATAAAAATGCCGTTTGTTGTTGACGCAAAACATTCCATCAAAATCCAAATTTTAGAAGAACCAATTCAAACCTTGAATAATACAATATATTTTTTTATAGAAAGATAAGACGCATTTTTCACAATACTGTGATTTCGCGTTTATCTATAAAAAAAAATTAATGTATTAATTTTTCAAATTTTTAAAATAAATAAATAAAGGCTTATTTATTTATTTATATTTATTTTAATTTTTAAAGAAATATTTGTAAAAATAATTTCCTGAGACCTTTGTAATAATAATTGATTTTTTTGTAAAAATAATTGAATAAATAAACAATCGTTATATAATTTCCCTGCATTACTAGCTCAATAATATTCATAACTAGGTCCGAAATAACTAAAATAAAAAAAAACATTTTTTTCTTACAACCACTGTGCAAATGTCCACTTGGTGACGTCACTCGACATAAAATTATACAAGTTCATCAAAAAAATTTTAACAATAAAAAAAATAAAGCTTTTAATATTTTATATAACCTGTATTAATTTATTACACTACAATTTTATAAATTTCTGGTTATATGCTAATTTTACTCTTCCCGCAAATACTTAGGCAGAATTTGCAATGTAAGTACTTATTTTCTAGGAAAATATATAGAGTCGAAGTTTTGGATCTTGTCCGTTACGTCATTAACAAAGTCGAATTTTTGGATCTTGTCCGTTACGTCATGAGTAATGTCTGTTTGAATCGACTAATATGTCATGTTGACATTTCTCTCTAATGTACGTTAAATGTCGATGATGAATATTTTACGTATATTTGTGTTTCATTACGCTGTTAATGACGTAACGGACAAGATCCAAAAATTCGACTTTACGTAAAATATTCATCACCGACATTTTACGTACATTAGAGAGAAATGTCAACATGACATATGAGTCGATTCATACTGACATTACTCATGACGTAACGAACAAGATCCAAAAATTCGACTGTATATCAATTTTTGCATATTTTTAACTAAAAATATATATAAGAAACATGAATAAGGGTTTAACGGTTTAATATGTCAATGCAAACACTCACAATAAATCATAAAAATTATAAAACCAACATTTTCTGCTCGAGAGAAATCGATAGAGACGAGAATTTCTCGACGAGAGAGGGTCTTTCTCTCGTCTCGTCTCGAGCTTTCATTCGAGAGAGAATATCTCTCGTCTCGTCGAGAGAGGGTGAAACGAGACGAGAGACGAGAATCTCTCGTCTTGACGGCAATACTAGTTAGAAGATCTAATTAATGTGTTGAAACTTTGAATCTGAACTTTGAAATTTGAAACAAAGTTTCACAACATTAATTAGATCTTCTTATGTTATCAACTGAAGAAGCTACAGCGTAGCGAAACAGCTGTTGTGTTTTCAACTAAATATAGTGTAAATCTGAAACAATTGTTTGTGTTTTATTTCTATTGAAATATGAATTTACATCAACTAAAAGCTGAATCTATTGAATTGTTGAAACTTTATTTATTGCTATAAAAGTTCATTTTTTTATTTTGGTACCTCGCTCTCCATATCCAGAGCGAGGTACCAAAGAATTGATATTTTGCAGAATTTTCAGACAACACAAAATGGGTTCTTTTTTTTTTATGTGTGGTGGGTGCTTAGTTGCAGTGACTCCGTAAGCTGTATTACTTGTCTGGCTATCACTGCAACTCTTGCGGTGTAGTTTAGTGTGTGTAAGTTGTGTTTAAATGGCTTTGTGACAGCATCATATCGCCTTTTATGATGCCGCGCTGGTAATCACTTTGCTCCCAACAGCGAATGGCAAGTCGATCCGGGATTAAACTCTCTGAAAAAATGTCACCGTCCCTCCAGAGAATTGAACCCCAGCACCTATCGTCCTCTCACAACAATAGTCAGCCGCCTAACCACTGCGGCCATCGACCCGTTGTTACTTTACAATATAATACTTTCGCTAAAGTAGCCTAAAGCAACAAGAAACAACTAAGTCATTGCTTCGGATGCGTATGCGAAGTAGCAGTAATCACTTTAAAATAGGGTTTCATCTTCCACATAGAATGTTTACAAACATGTTAACATAAAAAATTGCATAGAAATACCGCACGCAAGACTTTACTATTCGGTTTGCAAATTTATTAACATCTCTTCAATTCCAATTCAAAACTGTAATATCCTCTTTTAGCTTTAGTTCGTGCAATTTAAATTTAAACAGAACAATTGTCATAGGCTCTATTTCACTGAGTAAGTGCCCAGATTTCTATTCTAGGTATTTCTGTTTACCGTTATTAAATCATTTTACATGTTCCAGCGTTGATAGCCGATTACAGAATTCATAATATCCTATTATTGAATAACCTTAATTGTTACAAATCGTTTTTGCCTAATATCCAATATTAATCCTTGTACAATAGACGTTACGCGGCCGCCCATTAATTTTGACATATAAAATGAATCATTCGATAAAGAACCGATTATAGCGAAATCGACAAAGCGTAGAAGTTGCGGAATTGGGGATGTTACGAAAGAACGTATTATTTAATAAATACTATTTAATAAAAGAGAGAATTGACGTGACGGTAAGAATTTCTATAGTTATATATCACTATAATATAACGTTATTGTTTCAGGAAACGCGTATATTGTATGGGCTTCTGTAATTGTACGTTTGGAAATTAGAAAGTGCAAAAGCTTTTTATAAAGAATACATGCATGCCGGACGTTTTCATATAGAAGCAAACAAAATTGTTCAAACAAACTCTTAATGTGTTAGATAAATATAGAGGTAGTATGTATAGCTACGCAGAAAGTGAAAATAGAAAAGAAATTTAACCATTAGTATGGTAATACTCAACTAATTTATATATAAACTGCTTTTACACGGATTGAAGAAGGCATTGAAAATATAATGGACATACACATCCAATGTAATAGAAACACCCGTGATATTTGTAATCACTGATCTTGTGACCTGTATGATAGCTTTAGAAACTTAACATAGAGTTCTTTATTGCCCCTTATAATAAACAACCAACATTTGAAAATTACCAGTCAGTATCACTTAACACAAGTTTAACATCACTTTCAGAAGTAGACTTTTTTTACTTTTTTTGTCCTTTTCTCTTCTGTGATTATCTTATTTCGAACCTTCTTAGAAGTTGGAGTTTTTGCAAGTTTCGGCTGCACTCTATTTCTTCCTCCAGTAGAACTGATTATAGTACTGCGGGAATAATGACCAAACTTAATTCTTCATCTTCTTGCCCGTAGCTTTGCCGTCAACACTATTCTTTAATGCCAGGTTTTTAAGGCTACATGGATGGCACATACAGTTTTCATTCATTCAAATTGAGACTTCTGACTACCTTCGGGTTTTACTTTCTTCTCACTTTTCGGGGATTTCTCTTTTCCTTTTTGCTGTTGTTTTTCCAGCTAATTTGGTGATGTCAATAACATTCCAACTTGTTTATTTCACTTTAGTACTTAATAAGTTTTAACTGGAATAGGATTAAAATCGCATACTTTGAATAGTTTATCTTCGGATTTTTCTCGGATGCTGATGAAGTGGTAGGCTGCGCAAGAGAGTCAAACAAACTGTGTTAGATACCAGCAACTGTTAGTAATCTTTAATAAACAGCTTTTATTTTATTAGCTTCATGTGTGCTTTCCGAGGTGCTAGGTCAATATTTGTTTTTGAAGTTTTGAATGCTAAACAGGTCGGTTTTTAATGTGAAGGAAACCATTTGATATCGAAGATGCTGAGGGTTGAAATTCGTTATGTGTTGACGCAGAGATCAAGGCATATGTATGCTCTCCAATTGCGAAAGAATTAACCTATGTACATGCTACAGCAAGCAATTGGCCAAATTGTAGTCTTGTAATACGATGTCCAGGATTTAATGAATAATGCTGTCAAGAAGCTGCAAAAAATGGAAAGTGTAGCTTTCCACGGAATTGTAATAAGTTTAATGGTCGTTCAGGACAAATAAGGTTTTTGCAGAAGGCTTTCGTGGATCCAATGATCTCTTAGCCATTCCAAAAAGTTTTTGAAATTATATGAGCGGACTTTTGCGACATAGGTGGGAACCATACTGGCGGAAAACTACTGCAATACAACAAGAGATAAGTGTAATTTTTTCACCTTTCTCTGTGGACTAGGCCGATAGGGACATAGCTTGGTTTTTCAAATAATCCACGTTCCTGCATAATTGCTTCCGTAATTTGAAAGTAACCATTACCAGCAATGTGATTCATGTCTTGAGATCTGGCTAATGAGATACCTTCTGATTTTCTTAATGATATGCCGGAATTGCTGGATAAAAACTTGGTAGTCAGTTATTAAACTTGTTCTTTATTCTCAGTTAACGTGTGAAGTGATAGGCCATGCTGCGAACATCAATCGTTAAAGTAAACGAAGAAAGCGGTAGATTTAGTTTACCGTTCTTCATCGAATGCCCTTCTGCAAATCAATCAAGTTTCTTGAAATATAGTTGACTGAAAGCTTCCTCATGCCCAAACCATGATTAACAATGTGGAACACACGTTCATACGAAATATGTGCCCAATTTCTTGATCTCTTACAATCTTATCATGGAAAGAATAATGGTTATGCCGAAGTAGTAACAGTAATTAGTCCTTTGATTTTTAATAGTTAATAGTTTTTTATCGCCGTTCAAGTTGTGGATGTCAAAGCCCTGACAATGTATTTACAAAATATTATTCATAAATGGAACTGTAGCAACCATATATTCATCCAGGCTAAATAGATTTCGTTAACTCCTAACAGGTAAATATTACTTATTTTATTTTAAATTTGATTCCGCATTAATATATTCAACTATAGCGGAATTCAAGAATAAGGCGTGTGAGCATTTACCGATTCCGATCCATAGTCTATATATTTTCTCTTTTTCCCATGCATTAGCAACGCCAACACGTCAAATAACTTCTTTTTATTCATTCAGGTAGGCAATTATTAAAACGAATATGATTCATCGAGAACCAGTCTACGAGCGGCCGGTATGTGAATGAAAGACTTTCCGCACCTAAGCTCGAGAGCTATGTACCACACCGACATCGGCTTGCTTGAACCTGCACGTCGGGTTTAATCAGAACGGGTCGGACCCGTTTTCCCGAGGAGCCGTATTGCACTCGGCTCGGTAAAGGAACTTATCTGAATAAATCATTTACACAATCTCGGCTCGTGGAACGCAGAGTATTCCTACACTTTCTCGGCATGAGCGCATAAACGTATTTGTCGACATCTACAATCACACACGTGTTCATATTAGTTTTTTTTTCTTTCGTGTAGACGGCTTTTCCCACGGAACATGTGCTATTCGGTCGTTGAATGAGCTCTTACTGGATGAACTTGAGACGAATCTTCGAGATAAAATGTTTATTTTTATTGTTAAAACGCGTACATACACGTATTTACTAACAACTCTTGCGGGTTAATGCCCATCGACTTCTCTATATGGTTAAAGCCTCATATTGCGTGTATGTAGGCTTTACTTTCGTAACTTCCTAGAATATTTCATCGTAATTTGATTTGTTCGTGGTGTATTCAATAGCAAAAAAAAGAACCGTTTCCGTAAAAATACCCAAAATAAATTAATTTACTTTTAATTGTCGTTGACTTTCCGAATAACGTAAAAAAAAACTGGAAATTGCTTTGCCTCAACCTTCATTGTGATATTACTTCCAACGTTTAAAACTCAACTTCTTTAACCTATACGTATGTATTACGTTGGCATGCTTCCTAAACAAATGATTACAACATCAAGGTAACCAAGTACCATTTAAGATAACTTTCTAACGTTTTTTATTCTATATTTAAACGCTAATTTACTTACCTTAAACGCTTTAAAAGATCCGTCAATTCTTTAATAAAAAATGGATGGTACTTGTAAGACTTTTCGATTGCTGAACTATGACAGCATTAGGTTTTTACTTTCGTAGAGTTTGACGTGGAGAAAGTTATTAGAACTTCTGGACGTATTGATATTTCAAATTATTCAAATAACGTAGTCGCAAGTTATTACCCCAACTTGACAATTAGTAGGTTACATAAATAAACTGTTTCATTGAACATGAGATAAGTTATCAGGACTAAAAATATTGAAACGATTATGATATGGAGTGTCTAAATGGCATATGTTTCTCATGAAAGCAAGAAATAATACTCGTAATAATAATATACAGGGTGGTCCATTTAAAGTGTAACACTGTAATATCTTCGAAAGAATTAGTGTTACGAAGAAATGTATTAGACAAAAGTTTAACTATATGAAGGGGCTCGTTCAATGGCGCTACTATTGTCACTATAAAGAAAGACATAAAGGTCATAGCAAGATCAACTTTTTTTTTCAAATGGCATATGGTATTTTTTTATCAAATTCTAAAAGAGCAATAAATTGTGAATAGAAAAATAGTAAGCCACATATAACCTCGAATTAATATTAATCGAGATATTTAGAAAAAATGACGACATAAGGTAAACAGTGGAAGAAAGCAGACGGCTATCGAATTAGATGTTCGAATTGCCGGTCACCCAATGCACTTTTGAATTCGCTCAGAAAAATCGCTATATTTATTTTAAGTGTACAATATTGACTTGTTGTATATGACACAGAACCAACTTACCAGAAAACATGCAGCAGAGAATAAGACATGCATGCGCAGACATTTCTGAAGACATGTTACTGCGTGTGCATAGAGATTTTTCTGCGCGAATGCAAAAGTGCATTGAGACTGGTGGCCGCCAATTTGAACATTTAATTCGATAGCCGTCTGCTTTTTTCCACTGTTTACCTTATGCAAACAATTTGTAACTACATACTATTAACATTTATTTTCTACTTTTACATTTAACAAACAAATAAAAAACATTTACTGCGCTCTTTTATTATGTCCTCATTTTTCGAAATATCTCGATTAATATTAATTTGAGGTCATATATGCTTTACTATTTTTCTGTTCACAATTTATTTGATAAAATAAATTGTGTCTTTCTTTATAGTGACAAAAGTAGCGCCATCGAACGAGCCCCTTCATATAGTTAAACTTTTGTCTAATACTTTTCTACATAACACTAATTGTTTCGAAGATATTACAGTGTTACACTTTAAATGGACCATTCTGTATAATTTAACTTATCGAGACTGTTTTCCTGTATTCCTATATCCTAATATTTCGTAATATGTATGTATATGTATTTATTACTTCTTCAGGAGAAAATTCTACACCGTAAAAGTTAATTAACAAAGAGTTCATTTTTGACAATTTTTACTTTAGTTTTAATAATGAATTTTATGTTGGTGTAATAATAGGTTAATAGTGTTAGACAATCTACTAGACGATATGATACCAGTTTACTTGTGGTTTGCTCGAAACCGGGTACCTGGTTTCGGGTAACGTTGTAATAATAGTTTCAGAAAACATTACGCGCTCTTTTATTATATCCTAATATTTCGTGTTAGACTATCTACTAGACGATATGATACCAGTTTATGTGTTGTAAAACATATCTTAAATACTAGGACTGTTGCTCGAAACCGGGTTTCGGTTTCGGGTAACGGGTACCTGTGTACTCGATATTGTTAACAACGGTTCTGCTCGATTTCGGGTATCCGCTTCTACTCGATTTCGTGTATTCGGTTTCAGATACCACATTTCGGGTAACTCACTACCCGATATTGTTACATTGTTAGTTGTTAGGTAAGTAATTTCTTAAAACATGCAAGTAAGAAGCAACATTTTGGTGGATTTTCTCATGAAAACGTTTAATTATTAATAAATAAATTATTTCAAACATAATCGTCTAAATATCTTAAATAAGCATCTGAATTTTACTTCATAAATCGCATATAAAACAAAATGTTATGTTTTACTTGGATCCCTCATAAATGCTTTAAGATGTTACTTACCTAACTCTGTAACAACAATGGGTGGTAATTGATATTTATGTAATTACGAATGCTCGAAATCCGGACACCCGAAACCGGATACTCGATTGTGCAACCGGGTACCCGGGTAACCCGGAACTGGGTAGTGCGCTGGACAGGTACCCGGTTTCTGAAAACGACAGGTTTCGACAACCCTATTAAATACTTTTAAGTCTAATCTTAGATTGGTGTAAAAAACATACAACTTCGGGTACATTCTTCAATTACCAATCTAACCCACTAAACCAAAAGTTTAACACAGTTGTCGCTATAAAAAAAAATAGAGTAAGCCACATAAGTAATCAATCGTTTCTTCAGCACAATCTAAGATTACTTTTTAATATTCTCGCTAATAATGGTTATCCCAAATAGATCTTTAATTAACTAATTTATAACTTCAATGCTTTCGATAGTCCTACAAAACTTCCTATGCGCAATAACAATATCATTTATAGAAAGTTCCCTTACGTAGCAAACTTAATAAACAAAAATATTTCAGATTTTACAGCTACATAAGGCACCATCATCACCCCATACATAGTTGCACCATGATTTATAGAATATCATGTAATGACTGGGGTTGTTATATTAGACAAAGCTCACAATTACTAAAAAAATTGTAGCCATACAACATTAAAGAGATTGTAGAATTGGTAAGATATCTTGCGCTTCGTTTTGAAATGATGCGTATTCAGAAAAACAAAAATAGTATAAATTCAAATCATATATTAACCAACTAATAGGGCCTATTCTACTAAACAAAATATGATAGTCCGCTAAGTTTAAGTATATTAAATTTATTAAATACGATCGAAAAGTAAATATAAAATAATATTGAAGGCTTCCGCGGTCCGCGTCTCTGTTATGAGGGTTTCCGTGTTTTGATCGCTTCACAGTAAAGTAAATACATATATACAATACAAAAATAAAATAAAAGCAATAACAAAATAGGCAAGAGGCGCCAGAAAGTCATGGTAACTTGACGTATAAACCACGCCAGAAGCCAAAACCTTCTGACTGGTCCTCTGCTCAGTACGTTTTTGCCTCTAGTGTGGTTCGCACGTCGAATTACGGTGACCCCCTAGCTTCCCTTAGCCATGTTTGCTAAGAAAAGAAACAAACTGAATTGAATAATAAAACCTTTGCGATCAGAAAATTAATGGAAGGCTGCAGTTTTATCGGAGCAGAAACAGTTGAATTTTAAGAACACAATTTTAACATTGAGAGGTTCATAAAGATTTATCGTGTAGTGAGTGACGATAGGAGTCAACCCTTTTTTGTAAAAACTAAGTCCAGTAAAAAACTAGAATTAATATCTTCTACTTCTATTGCTCGTTAGAAAGTTAAGTTGCGTATAATTCTGACGATACACTAAGGAATATCTTTCTAGACCAGGAATTACTTGTACAGTTGGAGAAAAAAGTATCCTGCCAGTGTGCGAACGAAGAAGGTTCCTGACTGACCTACAGTATAAGGGGCGCCCAGAAAATATTGTAAATATACATATTTTTTGGGCACTCCTTATACTGTAGCTCAGTTTCTGATGTGGTGTTTTGAAGAACCATTATTATTATATTATATACTAAAACTCAAACATTATTCACTGATGTGTCTGATTTTTTCTATGACATTATTTTATTAACCGAGACATGGTTGAATTCTTCTGTTTACGATGGAGAGCTGTTTCCTGCTGACTACAATGTTATACGGAGCGACAGAAAATTCAATGTAGTAAATCGTAGTAGAGGAGGTGGCGTTTTAATAGCTTTCGCAAAAAATATTTCTTTTCAAATTATAAACACTTCAAACATAGCTTACTTGGTTCCTCTCATTGACCTACTTATATGCAAGGTCTTCGTTGATTCTTATTCCTTTTTACTAGGGTTAGTTTATATATCTCCTGACATTCGAGCTGAAGATTTAGAAACCTTTACTAGCGCTCTGGAAATACATGTGGTGGGTGAGGAACTAATCTTGATTGGTGACTTCAATCTTCCGCAATTGTTCAATAAATCAAACATGCTTTGTAACAAATCAAAGATTTTGAATAATTTCATAGATACCCTTAACATTAAACAACACAATTACATATACAACATTAACAACAGACCTTTTGACTTATTGTTCTCAAACATTAACTGTTCTTTTGATATTACTCACTGTGACTTGCCTCTAGTTCCAGAAGACATGTACCACCCGGCTCTTAATTTTCCATTTTTTTACAATAACATCACGCAGCAACCCAATTTTCCTAGTGCTGATAGTTTTCCGTACGATTTCAGGCGAGCACATTATGTTCCTCTTTATACAGCATTGCAGCGGTGCGACTGGTCTTTCTTAGAAAATCATAACAACGTTAACATCGCACTTCAAAACTTCTATCATGTTCTTTATTCGATCCTGGATGTTTATGTTCCTCAGAGATATCCAGTTAATCGAAAGTTTCCTCCGTGGTTTAACAACTTGATTAAGCGTAATTTAAAACTCAAAACTTACTATCACAAAATGTGGGTCAGAACTAAAAACATATCCTACTTTAATGAATTTAAACGCATTTGCAGTCTCACTAAAAAACAAATAAGAGAAAGTTACAATACTTATGTTACTAATATGGAACGCAGCATTAAAAACACTCTCTCCAACCTCTGGAAATTTATGGGCTCCATTACAAAATCTACTAGGATTCCTGGAAGATTACACAACGATGATCGACATGAATACACAGATCCTACTGAGATTGTAAATGCTTTCGCAAATCTTTTCATGGGGACCCATAAAGTCTTTACTACTACTTGTACTGACAAACCAACCAATACTCTTCCTTATATGTTTTCACTGACAACTGAAGATGAAGTAATTAAAACAATGTCTACATTTCCCAACAAACTCACGTCAGGTTATGATCGGATACCTAGCTTTTTCATTAAGGACTGCAGATATGTTTTAGCATATCCTCTGACAATACTTATAAACTTGTCCATAACATCTCAAACTTTCCCCTATCTCTGGAAAAAGACAAAGATCTGTCCAATACACAAGTCGGGCGACAATACTTTGCTATCCAATTACCGACCAATATCAGTTTTATCAAACTTTGCTAAGGTTTACGAAAAAATTCTTTATTCTTCTATTAATAACAGTACTCGCTCTTACCTATCTCCTAACCAGCATGGCTTCATTACAGGTCGCTCAACGGCTATCAATTTGACGTGTTTTACACAATTTGTTTGTGAAGTACTAGACGGACGCGGCCAAGTAGATGTTATTTACACCGATTTGTCAAAAGCCTTCGATACAATAGAACACCCGCTCCTTCTTTCGAAACTAGAAGCGTTTGGTTTTGTCCCATCAGCTGTTAGCCTAATAGATTCTTACTTAAGCCAACGCGAATGTTACGTCTCATACAACGGATTTGTATCTACTGAATATATCCAACACAAAGGGGTGCCACAGGGTTCAAATTTAGGTCCCCTCTTGTCCAACCTTTTCATAAATGATCTCCTGACATGTTTCACCTGCCCTGTCCTGGCCTATGCGGACGACATTAAATTATATGGACAACTCAAATCCAACAACGACGCCATCCTGTTGCAAGAGAATTTGGAAAAACTTGCTACCTGGTGTACATCAAACCGTTTAAATCTTAACGTTAAAAAATGTTGTGTTGTATCATATACACGTATCAGTTCCCCAATTACTGTAGATTATAGAGTTAATAGTACTTCTCTGGAAAGGAAAACAGAATTTAAGGATTTGGGTGTCTTCTTTGATACTGGCTTTACCTTCAAACCGCAAATTTTATCTATGTGCAAAAATACATTTAGTTCTCTCGGTTTCCTGATACGCGCTTCACGTTACTTCACCGACATCGAACTCCTAAAAATTTTATACAGCGCTTATGTCCTTAGTAAACTGGAGTATGCACCACTCGTTTGGTATCCCTTTTACGCATGTGATTGTTTGCAGCTGGATAGAATTCACCGTAAATTTCTGAAATTCTTGTCTTACAAGCTTGATGGAACTTATCCTGAGGTTGGCATACCTCAAGTAGAACTGCTGGAACGTCATGAGATGAAGTCCTTATCTGAACGTCGTGACGCACTCTGTCGCAAATTTTTACTAAAGTTGGTTGGTAATAAGATTGATTGCCCTTATTTTCTCGAGAATATGGCATTCCACATTCCACGCTTAAACTCTCGGACCGACTGCACTTTCAAGCCACCTCCAGCCAGGACAAATATGATGAAACGTTCGCCTACTGCAGTAATGACGAAACTGGGAAATACTATTAACAATATGTTTTGTTAAATCAGTTTCTTGCTTATGTTAATTACTTTATAATTATTATACTTACTTTATAATTATTATTTATACTATTTAGTGTTATTTACTTCAACTTGTAAATTATGCAATGCTTTTCAATTTTGTGTCCTCTATTGGGTTTGCACCTGTTGGACATTAATAAATATTATTATTATTATTATTATTATTATTATTGCCTAACATTTGATCAAAAACTAGTTTTTCTGTTAATTAGCATAACCACAAAATTTGCGATGTTATAATTGATGAAAATTGACTAGAAAAACATAGTAAGCCAAATATTTCCAAGACCGTCAGTTTTTTCATATGAATATCATACATAAAGCCCAAAATAAATGATAAAAAATATAGGTTTGTATTGCTTTCTGTGTAGAGGAAATGGAACGCCCAATATAATCGGCATTATTTTAGGTTTGTAGATCTTGAGAAAATTAAACATGTGAAATTTAAAAAAATCACTTATATCTTATTAACCAAGATATTGAATTTCCGCGTACTAGATGGGCATTCTGTATATAAGAAAAATAAAATTGACGTATTTGAAAGGGAAAAAAGACGTCATAACACTACGATATATTCCATGACGCGGTCAACACCTACAAGCCCTCACAATAGAGTCTGGACCGTGGAAGTCCGATAAAATTGTTACTTATTAGATTTTATACACTTTTAACTAGCTATAAATCACAATTTCATCACTTAGTGCGTCAATCTAAACATAAAATATGAATATAAACTCCTAAATCATTTTGGAATATCTAAAACGTTTATAACTAACATCTACTATAACAGCACCCAAGTTAACACGTTACACAACCATTCGTTCATCTAATTCCGTAATTTCATCTAAATGAATGACGGGTTAACGAGATTTCGAGCTAGATATTAAGTCATTGTGCATTTATATCACCAAATTAACGTGTAATATGTTACATATGTATGTATCCTATTACCTCCACGTATAACCATATCAAATAATAGTACTGTTTGGTAATAAAAACGGAATGGTATTACAGCATTCGAATATCGCTGTTTCATTTCGAATTTCAACTTACATAATTCATGATATAATTAATATTTAGTAGGCATAAAATTTCAAGGTTGGCAGTGCATGTATGGATCTAGTATCCATAACGGCTGATATAAATTAGTTAATAGACTATGTAGAAAGTTAACTTCCAACTTGGCCTTCCCTATAAACTCATCTAATAATAATAATTCTTCCATTCTCGTACCGCCCGCCATTTAATATTTAATACTGTAAGTAATATAACAAGGCCACGTTTTAAACAAACAATGACGCAGTAATAATCATATTTTAGGAGCTACATCAATGTACACCGCGTTGATAAATGTGCGCGTTGTTATGTTGTTTTGTGTATTATATGCTAAAACCACGAAGCAATTAACTGTTGCTTATTAATTTGCAAATGTATTCCATTTCGGTTCAACGACATTTTCCCGAATTAACTACGATGAGTTGTGCGCAGGTTCTGTTTGATTTAATTCCTTTTTCGGGTCAAAAACAAAAATGCCCCTGGGTTTTAGTGATATATCGACAGCTGTATAAAATTGCATATTTCGTTTCAGTTTTTGCATCTGTTGGTAGACATGCATATTTGAAACGTGTTGTTTTATTTTGACGGAATGCTTTCGAACCTGATCCTATTTATGACTGCTACAGATCAATTGATTGAGAAAGGTGAGATGGATGATTTGTACCTACGCAAATGACGGAAAAATGCATTGCGAATATCAATATGTATTTGGTTTTTTCGTTTTCTAGCATAGCGAGAACAACACAAAATTTCTAATTGTAGGTGGCAGTGTATAAATTTCAGTTTTTAACAGTATTTGTAGAATAAAATGCATGTCAGGGGCAACAGGGGACAACGGGGAATGCACAAAATATATAAAATACCAACAGAAAATATAAATTGTTGATGAAAATGATATGAGTACTCTTCCCATACCTTTAATAATAATAATTGTAATTTATTGCAAGAAATATCATTTAACATAATCCGTGGGTACAAAAAGAGAATTAAGAAAAAATACAAGACATATATACATACATACATGTTACTTGAACTAATTAAAATAATTTATTTAGTCTTATGGTGTTTATCTAATTATGTGTACACATACGTAAAAGCACGAACAAGAGAATTAAAAAGAGTCATCGACATTATATAAGGAAAGCAGATGGTTTCTTATTTTAGTTTCAAATATATAGTATGACTTCATTTCTTCTGTCTCGTTTGTTAGTGTTTGAAGATTCGACAGACCTTAAAGTGGGAGTGCTTCTATTTTTTAAGTAAAATATTTTGGATTTACCAACGTACCTACATTCTTTAGTTTTAATTTGGTGGTTGTGTTGTGATATTAGAAATTTGTTTTTATTGTTGATGGCATAGCTCAAATTTTAATTATATAGACAAAGATTTTTTAATGCGTCTTGATAAAATTCTCATGAATAAAGCAGCCATAATTTTGATGTGTAAAGAAGCACTGCAAGTTCCCAGATAGGGCCTAGTGTGTTATGCCACACAATACCAGGGATTAAAAACATGCAAGGTGTGTGGCGAGTGCTTACTTGAAGTGACTCCTTAACCTCCATAATACCGTGGGGTCACTGAAGAGCCCACATAAGATTTGTGATTAAATATCCCTGTAATGAATATTGTTGGAATTTTCAAAAAAATGTACTTTTGATGTATACCACTGGGGTCTGCTGAGATCCCAAATATTTTTTTACATATAAATTAATACACACACCGGCAAATTTAAAGGGACAGACATAAAATCCAATTATTTTCTTTATAGTATTACATATTGTTATTATTTCTCAGATAATCTCCTAGTACGAAGTTATGTGAAGTAATTGGAATGTGTTTACAAAGGTTGTACCATGTGAAACCTGTTTAAGAAGAGAAAAACTGGAAGATGTCAGACTCAAATAAAATACTGGTTTTAAACAGAATAACTTTATTGTACATTTTGGACTTGTTTAATCATTTAACGCGCTTTTCTTTTGCTTCAATAGCGTGTGTTACCCCCACGAGCCCTTACAACTGCAGTCATTCGTCTTCCCATACTTCGGATGAGGCCATCGATCAGTTCTTGTGGCAATCTGTTCCATTCCTCAATCAACGCAACTCTTGCTTCTTCTCTGTTTTGAACAGCAGGAATTCTTGACCTAAATCTTCTGCCGAGCATGTCCCACACATGCTCGATAGGGTTCAGGTCCGGGGAACACGCTGGCCAGTTCATGGTTGTTATACCCACTTGGTTTAGAAAGTCAGTTACACAGTGGGCGATGTGTGGGCGCGCATTGTCGTGCATTAAAATGAAATTTTCTCCAATATATGGGGCAAAAGGTACCACATGATCTTGGAGAATATCTCTGATGTACCTAAATGCAGTTAACGCTTCGCCATCAATCACCACTAACTCTGTGCGTGCCCCCAAACATATGCCGCCCCATACCATGATTGAACCTCCGCGATACAGTAGTAGTAAAATTAAATGGTGCATTTTGTTATCCTTGGCGTCGATACAATCTTTCCCTACCGTCAATTGAATTTATACAGAAACGGCTCTTGTCCGTGAAGAGAACTTGACTCCACTGGTTATCATTCCAATTTTGATGTTCTCGACCAAATTCTACTCGCGCTACACGATGGCGTCTCTGGAGTCTTGGGGCTTTTATTGGCACATACGACTTGAGACCACTCTCTCTAAGTCTTCTTCTTACTGTGCGCTCACTTACGTGGGTTTCACGAACATCCTGCAGTAGGTTTCTTGTTTGAACTGGCGTTTGGCGTCTGTTTCGCAGTGTTTGTAACGTTATAAAACGATCATCTACAACCGTGGTTGAGCGTTTTCTGCCTTGCCCTCTTCTTCTCTCATACTGCCCGGTTTGCCTCCAACGACTTACACTACGATGGATGGTTGATTGTGATTTACCAAACATTCGGGCAACGTCCCTGTATGTCCGATCAAGTTCGATCATTGCTACTGCCCTAGCAATATCAGTTGGTACTAAGTCACTCATTATTACCTGGTTTTTGCAATACAAACAATACAACAACAAGAACAAATTAAGAATAATCAAATTTCAACAAACCCGAACAAATTAAAGTGATTACTTAACAACAACTTAATTGTTATCTACAGATAATACGTGTCTAAAATGGAAGATACAAAACACAGATTTGAAGTTTTGACATTTAAAACTTCAATTGATTATTGGAACATTCAAAACTATCTAGATATAGGCTATAAAATAATAAAGTTAAGAAATAAACTAAAATTACAATCCGTTCCTCTAAACTTGCCGGTGTGTGTATTTTTGCTCATCCACGAATTTTACCCCTTACTTTCAATATACTAGTTTTCTAGAAAAACAAAGTTTCAAAATTAAGTGACCTAATTACATATTTATCCCGGTGCATTTTACGCTTGTGTGCGCTAGCAGTACATACCATCTGCACCAGGAAAGGATGGTATAAAAATTTGGGGAGCTTGTGACAGTAAAACTTCATACGTTTACAACTACAAAGTCTATAGTGGAAAAACAGGCTACTAGCGTGAACACAATCAAGGTAAACGTATCGTTTTAGAAATGGTTGAGGGTCGGGAAAAATCGGGTCGGAATGGGAGCACAGATAATTTGTTTACAAGTCTTAAACTAGCAAGAGAATTAGAATTAGAGAAAAAAAAACAGATCTGTCTTAAGAACTGGTAACTCCGCATGGCAGATAAGTATATTCAACTAATTTGGTATCCAAAACCAAGCAATGTTGGCATCTTACTATCCTAAATAAGGAAAAATGGTTACATTATTATTAAGTATGCATGAAACCGGCGAAGTTTGTGAAAATTAAAAGAACAAACCACAAATAATAATTGACTACAATAACACAAAATCAGATGTAGATACAGTGGACATGATAGTTCGAACATGCATCGTAGAAAGACAAGCAAGAAGATGGCCTGTAACAATTTTTTATAATGCTATAGATATTAGTGGCCAAGAAAAAAAAGGACACAAACGGAGACAATTCCTATTACAATTAGGAAAGCAACTTGTAGCTACAGAAACAGATCCAGCAGAACCATCTACCTCCCAGGGTCAGTCACGAGAACCTCGAAAACTCAAACGTGGGAGGTGGTTCTAATGTCAAGCCAAAGAAATGTAAAACTTTTAAAAATACATTATCTTCATAATAAGCTTATAAAATTTGTTAACAATTCATTGCATTCAATAGTTTTTAACTTTCTGAATTTTAAAATAAAATATACCCTTAAAATTTTACAACTTCCTGAAGGGGTCACAGGTGACACCTGGGGTATTACTTGACACTAAAAACTTTTGGTATTATAAGGGTTAAGCTGTATCGCTTGTATGGCTATTACTGCAACTCTCGCGGTGTAGCTTCTGTGTGAATAAATTGTGTTCAAATAGCTTTGTGACAGCATCATACCGCCTTTTATAATGCCGTGCTGTTATAATCACTTTGCTCCCAACAGCGAATGGTAAGTCGATCCGGATTTCAATTTTCCGAGAAAATTTCATCGTCTCTCGGGAAAATTGAAACCCGACTCCTATCGTTCCGCCACAACTATAGTCAGCCGCCTAACCACTATGGCTATAGACAAGTTAAGTTACTAATATTTGATACAGACTCAACATGTTCAGAATAGAATTCTCAAAACATGTCATGATGAGTTCTCAATAGGAGTGACGTGTGGTAATGTACACACAACTCTAACACTTCCCTCGTGAAATATGCTATATTTTTGGATGTCTCAGTCATCATGCTATCAATAAACTCTATTCCACCACATCTTTGATCCATGATATACAACCCTGTAATACAATTCTAATGTAGTTTTCTCATATTAAGACTTTCCGAACAACAACAAGTTTTGCAACGTTCAGGCGTTGCTTGAACTATCACAGCTGAGAAATATTAGATATTGATATTTTCAAATAATTATGAGTGGCCGTCGTTATATGAACTAGAATAGTATGAAGAAGAAGAAAATGATTTGAGGTGCGACACAAAACAATTTCGTTTCAACTTCGAAGGCGTTAAACTAAACAATCGATTCTTTAAGTGAAATCAGGAATCAAACAATATTGTTTACAATAATTACACTACCATAAACGACAATTTTAAACTTTTTTGAGTAATTTTTGTATACATCGGTGTATAATAATTGTATTTACAAATTTTGTTAAAGAGAACTTATTAAAAAAAATAGAGAAGTACAAAAATCTTGATATAACAAATACTAGAATGTTTAATTAGTATCAAGAATACAAAAACACTTAACTGTACACAAAGAAAAACTGCTGACATATCACAGTTTTGCATAAATAGAGTTGTTTCGTCATTTTATGTTTAATCTTCCAACCCCCCTCCCCCTCCCTCATATCGTTTTTCTGTTTCTGTAATATCTTGATGGAATTTTTCTGTTATTCATCACTTCTTTCCTAAATTGGCAGGGATTTTTGGTACATTTAAAATGTTTGTCTTTGAAGAATTTCCTAACTTGTCGACTAACAACTATTCCTTCGCGAACTTCTAGTTCTAAGTCTGCCGGCTACATACTTTGGTAAAAAAAATAAATTAACAAAATACAATAACAACGTTAAATTAAAGCTAAATTAGGTACGCTAATATTGGCAATTGGAACACCTACACTTATATTACCAAACAATCTGTGCGCATATCAAAAGTTCATTAATAACTAATAACAATACAAGCAAATATACGAAAGGAGACTGTGGGAGGCAATCATAATTCGGAGAGATTCCGAACGAAAAATAACTGGTCCTCCATCACATCTGATTAATCAACTGGCATTCCAGCTTTGTAGATTGGCTCACTTTAAATAAAGACCCGGCATTTCGAAAGCGCGTAGGCATATAATTAGCGTGCAAAATTTTCACGAAATTGCTACTTTACAATATCAGAAAATTACACGCAATTTTGATTATACGAGATTGTTATTCCGTGGGAAAATTGCACGTCTTGATTACTTGTTGATTTTCAGATTCTGCCTGGCATGTGTTTAATGACGCGTTCCACGTATAATAACACGAAAATTATGGCGGCTAAGAATTAAATAATTCCTCTTTCTATATATGCAATAGAATAGAAAACGCCGACAGAATGTCAAGAGAATCATGTTTCTATGATAATAATTACTTATTACCGGTAAAATGAAAGGTAAGTATTATTAAATGTATTTTTGCATTTACTTGCAACCGGTTTCAGGCGATCACCGATGGAGAATTATATAGTGAGTCATACTTTTAATGAAATTGAGTTTGAATAATAAAAGAAATTAAAATACGATAGACGCTCATTGCCATCAATCAATACTGAATTTCTGAAATCAAACATGAATTTAAAGCATAGTGGCCGAAAAAAAACGTTGCTTAAGAGGTGAGAGTAAATATTCTGTATTAAACTTCTTGCTCTGCAAGTCTTTCATACAATTAATTTTGGTCTATGAGAGCCAGTTAAATTCTGACTTAAGAAGACGTAAGAAATACTGCCATCCCAAAATGCTTTCTTCCTTTAAAAGAATGTACTACACAAAAGCAAAATTATTCCAATTTGTGCCATAGAAAACGTTTTTTCATTAGTGTGTATGTATCTATATACTTTAAAATCTGCATCTAATATTTATTTACAAAAGCAATAAAAATACGTTGTATGGGCAACGGCACTAAAAAACAGTGTTAATAAGTACCGTAATGAACAAAAATGATTTCATTGAATAAGAAACTAGAAGTGAGATTTCGTTTTTACGAGCATAACCTCAAAAGTAATTACTGTTTGGAGTTCTTTCATCTTGTGTTTACATTTTCACATATCTAATTACCCGAGTAAACGAACAAAATATCGCACCTAAGCATCAAAGCAGTAATTTTGCTCCATCTATACGAATACTATTAGCTTTAACAACATATGGTCAGCACTGATGGAATGTAGAATGCGTAGAGTATGCTTATTAGGAGATAGTAAACAACATATTACTATATCTAGGTGTACTTTACATCTTGATTTTTTATTCGAAATAATGCATTAGGATATCTTGTACTCGTTTTATGTTTCAACATTTTTAAAACGATACTGTGTAATCTATAGTACCTGATTGTTATTTCTTTTGTATACGCACATGGTTGATCGTCCATGGTTGTAAACAAAAGCTCCAAGAATAAAAATATTAGTACTTTATACACACAATACTACGTACTCTAAAGAGATTTGTGCGTTTAAAATGAAACGTAATTGTTGGAAGTGAAAACAATATGAGAAAAATAAAATTTGAAAAAGTGGACGACTTTGTATTTCTCGTGGAAAAAATATGCAAGAGAACATAAAGATTATATAAAAGCAATAGACATTTACGAGCAGTTTCAGCAGCAGCAAAACAGTACTATGAAGCTGAAGCTCAGAGATAAAGCGTTGCGTGATTTCAGAATAAAAAAAACACAAACCTCATTTAACTACTACAAGCAACTTCGTAATTTCACAACATCCTCTATACGTCTTGAGAAACGAGTATATATGCGCCAGGCAGCTATCAGTGGAAATTCTGGAGTTCTATGGAAAAACCTAAAATTATTAAATATTTATAACCGTAAGCAATCGGCTAGCTTACCCGCTCATCTCAATGATGTTCAAGAAATAAATAATCACTTTGCAAGTTCATTAATTAATAACCCCGTTGATGTTGGTACTTTAGGTACTTTTATAATAATAACCGTTTTAACAATGCTCATTTTAGTTTTACCTTACCTTCAGTATCAGATATAGATACCATCATTTCATCTTTAAAATCTACTTCCTGCGGTTCAGACAATATCAATCTTAAAATGGTACAATATTGCTGCCCATTTCTCCTTCCGGTGATTACACATTTAATAAATTCTTGTTTAATTGATGGTATATTTCCTTCTTGTTGGAAGAGCGCTTTGATTACTCCCCTTCCTTAAACATCTAATCCTAATACTTTCAGTGATCTTAGACCAATATCCATTCTTCCCTTGCTTTCAAAGATATTGGAGAAGGTAGTTGATAAGCAAATTCGTAATTATCTTGATGCTAATTCCATCCTTCCAAGTCAACAGTCAGAGGTCTGCGAAGTTGACACCACAAAGTGGTCAAAAATCGACAAAAATGCTAGAAAGGATTGACCATTTATTGACCACTATTGACCATCAGCGATTTCGATTGACCACCTTTTGTTTAGGCTACAGCCGCTATACCCATATTTTGGGGTCTAATGGCGAAAATGCTAAAATTAGCCAATATAGACATTTTGTTCATCGGATACGATTGACCATCGTTTCACCACGTTTGACCACCCTTCACATTTTCAAAATTTTCAAAAAAATTTTTTTTCGAATTTTTTTTTACTGAAAACTCTAAAATTTTGTTGCAGTATAGGATTGACCAACGTTTGACCATGATTGACCACCAAAAAATTTTTTTGAAAACTTAAAAATATTCGAAAAAAACAAGTTCATATCTCCAATGAAATGACATCAAACCCAGATAATGTTATAACCTCTTGCGTCGCATATTTCACAAATTTCGAGAGGTGGTCAAACGCTGAAAATAATAGAACTTATTGTCCCATGTCTCTAGACCACACAAAACTGAAAATTGTCGTTTGACCACCCTCCGGTTAAATTTTATCCGATCTTAAAGTTACGTATAACAGTTTCAAAGTTTTTCGCATTTTCACAAATTTTGAGAGATGGTCAAACGCTGAAAATAATAGAACTTATTGTGTCGTGTCTCTAGACCACTGCTGACGACACTCAACTCTTTTAGTCATTCCATCCTTCAGATGTTGTCACCGCTATTGCCAATATTAACTGTGATCTTCAATCACTTGTTACTGAATCTGAACGTCATTCTCTCTTCATAAATCCCAAAAAATCTGCGATGTTGGTCTTTGGGCGTACCAAACAAAGAGATTTGGTCTTGCCTCGGGTTAAGGTATTCATTAACAACGTAGTTCTTCCTCACTCAAATTGCTCTAGAAATCTTGGACTTTATCTTGATACCAAAATGCGATTCAGGGAGCACGTCTCCAAACTTATTCAAAGAGTTTTTTATAATCTTAAGATACTATACGGAAATAAAGATTGCTTAGATACTAATTTACGTAAAATGTTATGCGAGTCTCTAGTGCTTTCCCAATTTAATTTTTGTGACCATGTATACTTCCCTTGTCTTGACAGCGTTGATAAACTTCGGATACAACGAGTACAGAATGCTTGTTTAAGGTTTATTTATGGTATACGTCGGTATGATCGCGTTTCCCATGCACTAAAATGGGCTCATTGGCTTTGATATCCGTGATAGAATTTCTTTACATTCTATTATATTTTTCCATAAAATTATTTACTTTAAAAAACCTAGTTATTTATACCGCAAGATTGTTTTTCGAACAGATGTTCATAACGTTAATGTTAGGAGTAGGGGCCTGTTGACACCTCCACAACATCAACTAGAATGTTTCAAAAGATCCTTCCGATACAACATTGTAAAATTATATAACTCTATTCCTACATTTCTTAAACTTTTATCTATTTCGTCATTCTGCCGTGGGTTAAAGGCGCACTTTCTGTCCTTGGGTCGTGGATGAAAGCCTTGTCGAAAATTGTCAACTACTTCATACTAGTTTTCTGATATTTTATTTTCATTATTTCATGTTCTTTTTGTGTAATTTTATTGTATTATTTCCATGTTGCATGTGTGGCTCAAGAGGTGGAGCAGTCGTGTGATCACTCACTCGGCTGATCTTGAGCCTATTAGCTCAAATCTGTACCTACATGTATTTCTTCAGTTTTGATGTCTATATATTTTTGTACCTTTATATTTATATACATACCTATCTATATTTTTTTTGTTGGGTTAATGAAACACTATTATTATTATTATTAAAACACTATTATTATTATTATTATTATTATTATTAAATATTCGGAACAAAGAAAATTAACAATGTTCATATGAGAGGATAAGATGGGCAGATTGTAATTGTAAATAAAAGCCCGACAAGCTAAGAAAGCTGAAAGTTCTGCAGGACGTGGAAGTAGTAGCAGTAGATTAGGAAAATTATAGGATAAAATTCAATAACAATTGATGATACGAGGAAAGTTCACCCAAAAACAAGCAAGTAAAAATTGAGTGAATTATGTAATTTTTTATTAAGTGCAATTTTGAATGTATACTTCGTTTTAAACAAATAAGTATGGTAAATATGGTTCTTGGCACTGTTAGTTATACAGCGTATTATTAGTTAATTTCTTGTTAATGAAGGCGTTACACTTACTGTAATTTTATTCAGACTTTTATGAACATACACTTAAGAACCCGGAAGTGTTTAAATGGTCTGCTCGATTAAAATAAGTACGCAGAAATCGTAACTTTAACCACTTCAATGGGCATTTTTGGAACGTACTGTAACATGTGATGACACCTATATTTATTCTCCATACACTAGAGCCTAAAAAGCAAAGAATGCAATGAAATTATTTAGATTTTCCTCCACAAAAAAATTCAATTTGATACCATCCATCGGTAAGATAATGGTATCCGTATTTTGGTATAGCAAAGTTAGTATTTATATCGATTTACTGCCTTTTATAATGCCGCGCTGTTAATCACTTTGCCACCAACAAGCGAATGGTAAGTCGATCCGGATTTTCAATTCTCCGAAAAAATGTCACCAATTTAAAATATTATTTCATATAAAACCACTTTGAATTATATACCTAAATATATTGTCCATATGTATTCGCATACATATTTCATTTTTATTTTCAACAGTAGATTTGTTACATTGTCAGCGAGTAAAATACTGTACTGCCGCTCAACCTGTTTATAACATAATAAAAATCTATAATGTATATACATACATACTTACATAAATATATAATGTAACAACCACGCTGCTACGTTTTCATCATGATATGTATTTTAAAAGCGATATTTCTGTAGTAATAACACAATTGCTCATAAACTATGTATGTATTCGTAAGTGCATACAATGCAACTGCAATCCATACGGACGTTATATTAGCGGGCAATGAGAAACTTCCCTACGTCCGAGAGTAGGTAATATGTGCTGTAACACTTCGAAGTACCTTGTGAAACATCTTAAGATTATGACCTTTTATGTAACGCTACAGTTTTAAATTTCAGTACACGGTTGCAGACCATAATGCATTTTACGTAACGTCTAAGATTTCCAGACTTTTATAAAGAATAATTTGTAAGTTATAGGTCATAGAATAACAATAGGTTAGTGACATTACCATTATTATCTGTGTAAATCTATCTGGGTCAAATAATTGATGTTGACATTTCACATAATGTCTTCTCGCTAACCATTCGATTACTTTAGAAATACAACGGTTTATTACACTAGCTATCAAAACTTTTTTGTATTAATTCCTTATTAGAATTGTTTAGTTATAAATATTACTTTTCCTTTTAACTCCTTAAAGTTAGCTGTATAACAACTAATTTTTGATTTACTTAAAAATATTTCTTCTATAACTTAATAAGCAATCCAGTGAATTAGAATGACCAAAACAAAAGTGCTGAAATGTTATGCCTTCTGACTAAATTATTTGTGTATGTATCAAAATAATTACATAATCTGTTCTATTTGCCCAAAAACGAATATTAACATATCTTGAATTTATAAACCGATATCTCATGGAAAAGGCGCTCCCGCTTCTTATTTTCAAGCCATTACACAGATTTACCAAAGGAATCGAAAGGTAACTATCAGCAATGGAAAACTACATTCCTAATGCGCATCACTTTATAAACTAGTAAAGATAAATATGTTCAATTGGTAATTTTAAGCTTTCTAACCGATAGTGAATTTTCAACGATTACAAGCTGTAGAAATGAAGCCCATTTGACATTGCGGACCAAGTTTTCATGTTTTGGAACAGAAAAATTAGTTCTTATTTCTTTGGTACATGGATCAAATTAAATCGTCAATTTTATCGGCCCATTTCAACTCGAACTCAAAACCACTATTACTATTTTTGGCAATAAATGCAAAATACAGAAATCCTGTAACTAAACGTTGGTACATTTACTTTATATTTTTATGGTAGGTTTGTATGTTTTGTGTAGATGCGAAGTACGTATCTAAAATCCACTTCAAACCTACTAGGAATTGATCTGAAGAAGAAAAATATGTTTGTGGGAAGCAAAATACCCGTATCATTTTCCAGTTGTAGTTTATGTAGATTGGAGTGTGAGAAAACCAGCTCTCGTAAAAAGTTGTCTAAAGAACATTACTGTTGAAATCCAATATCCAATATTTTTTAAATTTCACAAAGCTATCTAATAACTATTATTAGATAATAATAATATTTTTAATATTTTTTAATATTCAATTCAATTTTTCCTATATAGACAAAGAATTTGAACTGAATAATAATAAATTGGTTCAGGGAAGGTATCAACCATACTTTTTAGGGAAAGCTTTGCTAAACAAACTGCAGACTGTATATATAATAGACTGTATTAGCAGATTTTTCGCCAATAATAGTAATAATAAAGGAATTTATTGGTATAATAATAGGTACATACATCATTCACAATAATATAAGAACCATAAAATCATAAACACCATGTCACCTAGCCGTTACATAAAATAAAAGTCTATATTCGGTGTACCTATGGCCTTACAAAATGTAGAAATTATAATAACCAAAAATGCAAATGATCAAAATAAAAAAGGAGATATAAATTCAAATACACCAAGTGAAGAATAGCATTTCCTTTATAGACACTCGTAACGTTCCTGGAAGTCATAGAATAATGAAAATAAGCCGAATACAGCAATTTTGCAAACACTGACTTGTATTAAGGTCTCTCAATAGAATACAATGAAAGTAAATAACGTCGTTGTAATTAAAATAGTAAAAAGTAAATGCTACATAACAGCAGTTTTGTGTAGTGAGTAATGAAAACGATCCACGTTAAATAAGTTGAAAACGTCAAGAAATCATGTCCGGCCCTCCCTATCCCCCTCCCTCTCCAGCCCTTTCCCGTCAGAATCGAACTTTAAAAATTGCCGAAAATGCTAAAATTAACCAATATAGACATTTTGTTCATCGGATACGATTGACCATCGTTTGACCATGTTTGACAACCTTCCACATTTTCAAAATTTTATTGCAGGATAGGATTGACCTCGGGATTGACCAAAGTTTGACCATGATTGACCACCAAATAATTTTTTCGATAACTTCACAATAATCGAAAATAATAAAAAAAAACAAGTTCATATCTCCAATGAAATTACATCAAACCCAAATAATATCACAACCTCTTGCTCCAGGCTACTTAATAGTAGCAAAACGCAAATAATCGTTTGATCACCCACCGGTTAAGTTTTATCCGATCTCGAAGTCTCATACAACAGAGTTTTCAAAGTTCGTCGCACTTTTCGCAAACTTTGAGAGGTGATCAAACGCTGAAAATGATACGACTTATTGTCTCGTGTCTCTAGACCACAGAAAACTGAAAATTATCGTTTGACCACCCTCCGGCTAAATTTTATCCGATCTCGAAGTTACATATCAAAGTTTCAAAGTTTATCGAATTTTTCACAAACTTTAAGAGGTGGTCAAACGCTGAAAATAATAGGACCTCACTACATCATGTAGCACAGCAGCCTATACCTATCCTTAACACTTTAGAAGTTCTTTTAAAGTTTCAATGGCTATTTTCTATTTTTTATTCAATCCAGGGTGGGTTACGGGGGAGGTAAGACATGTTTTTGCCTTTTTAGCGAAAAAATGTCCACCTTCAAACAAGAATCGATCTGTCTCGGCGTTTTTTTCTTTTTCGTAATTCTTGACGTTGTCGACTTATTTAAGATGGATCGTTTTCATTAGAAAGCCCTGTATATAGCTTTAAACATAGAAAAAGCTCTTTTTATCAGAGCTGTGGTATTATAATTGAACAATACAATATTAAAAACAGGGAATACATTGAAAGTCAATGTGAATCTTGAATATCGGTTAAACTTTTTCTCGAATATTTTCGCGTTGCGATTAGTTGGGATTTAGTTGCGATTTAGTCGAGTTCAAAACTGCAAAGCAAAAAAAAATTGCAGGCTATTTAAATCTTCATTAATGTATTCTTCGGTAATATTCCACTCATGGAGGAAAGACGTATACAATTACCTGTCACCTGCAAACTACTGCCAATTCCCAAACATATCTTGCAATTTAACATAGATGTATAAATAGCAAATATCAGTGCGCTAAATATAGCACCTTGAGGAATACGCTGGATAGTTTGTTATTACAAGTAACTCGCTCTATCCTATAGCTCAGGTATGAGGTCATTATGCCAGGTGCATCATCCTTCATTCCAATCGAGATAAAAAAACATATTAAGACTTTATGGTTGATTGTACTGAAAACCTTACTAAAGACCAATAAAATCGATACAGTTAACTTGCTTTCATTAGAAGCAGATAAAATCTCGTCTATAGTTCTTATTAATGCATTAGTACAATGACTACGAAATTGATGGTAATATATAAGCTCCATTGACGTAATCAGCTGGTGTAGTAGTGTAGGATATTGACATTAACATCTTTAGAAAACATATTGAATACGTGATACGATACTGAAAATTAATAAGCTAAGCAAAACTATTAATAGGATGTCGTACAGTCAGACAGCTCTAAATACACTGAAAGCTTACTAATTTGACTGAGTTAACTTAGCTTTGTTTTAAATAAAAGGTCATTAAGAAATTGCGCTTTCAATGGCGCAAAACTGAAATTAGACTTACTAACTACTACTTAAATGATAAACTTATTTGTACATCTGAGGAATGCTTTCTCTCTGATAATCACTTCCAAATGCTTGAAATTGATAATTGTCAGGAACCTGATTCATTAATGGAATATAGGCGTTGTTTTACTGATGCTTCTGAGTTGCAGTTTCAGTTACTATTAGCTACTGAGGACTGGAATGATGTACTATGTTCTAATGAGAGTAAATTTGATGTCTTTTACAATACATTCTTATGTTACTTTAATTCTGCATTTCCACTAAAAAAAGGTCAAAATTCTTCATAAGCGAAGTATTGACTGGTACACCGCCGAATTGGCTAGTAAGGCTGAGCAACTCCGCGACCTTTATAACTTATACAAGACAAATAAACATCTTCTTCTTCTAAATGCTTATAATACTAAAAAGCAAGAGTATAAACATCTCGTAAATAAAACGAAAAAGTCATTCTACGAAAATAAAATTATTAATTCTAGTAACAAGAGTAAGACTGCGTGGAATATGATTAATCAAATAACTAATTCATCGAATAACGATTCTAAGTTTTTAACTCTGCATTATGGAGGTGGTAATGTCATAACTAATCCTCACTCATTTTGTAAAATGTTTGCCGAAACTTCCTATAATTTTAGCAATATTATGACAGCAGCTGTTGATGTTGGACAGGAAATACCATCACTGGGGGATTCTACCTTAATCCTACCAATGAAAATAAAATTGACCGTATTTTATTTGAGACAGGTAATAAGTATTTTTCTGGTATGGATGGTGTGCCTTGCTTCGTTCTGAGGTCTGTCGCACCATATATATCTAGACCACTAGCTGATATAATTAACAATTGTCTTGTAACGGGTATCTTCCCGGACAAATTAAAAATTAGCAAGATAATACCGGTATATAAGAAAGGAAACAAGTTCCACGCCAGCAATTACAGACCTGTTGCTATTCAAAATGCAATTACAAAAATTTTTGAAAAAATTATTAATAACAGACTTACTAATTATCGTAGGGATAGGAACATTATTTCAGAACATCAGTTTGGATATGTGCAGGAGAGATCAACTTCCGATGCTATATATCATGGCCTGGATCATATATATCGAGAGATGGACAAAGGAAACAGCGTAATTGGCTTGTTTTTCGATCTGAGTAAAGCATTCGATACAGTGAATTATAATATTTTGTTGTCAAAAAATGGGGAAGTATAGGATACGTGGTACTCCTTTTGACAAATCATATTTTACCAACAGACAGCCGTACGTAGCCATTCGTGGTTGTTTTGAGGGTTTGACTCGTGAATATTATTCTTCCGGTATAAGTACTTCTTGTGGTGTACCACAGGGGTCTATTATTGGACCTACACTCTTCCTGTTGTATGTAAACGATTTAAATTTATCACTTTCCCCATGCGTGTTGTCTCAGTATGCTGATGACACTAATTGTATTGTTGCTAACACTTCTACCGAGTTAGTATCTGTTGAAGCAAATACAGTTCTCTCCAATATGTCTGTATGGTGTAACAATAATCTCGTGCTAAATGCAGAGAAAACAGGCGTGTTGCAGTTTCGGATAGCAACAAATGCAAATAGCAGCCCTTATATTAAATACAAAAGTAAATCTATTCCTGAGAGCGATTATGATAAATTTTTGGGATTATTTGTGGATTATCACCTTCGCTTCGAGCAGCACTGCTCTATGCTCCAGAAGAAATTATCTTCTGCATATTTTGCTATAAGAAATTTAAGGACCATTGTAAACATCGGATACTCTCCGAATATTTTACTTCTCCTATGTAGAGTCCAGGCTTCCTTTCGGAATAATTTTCTGGGGACGTGCAAGATCCGTTAATCGACTTTTTATATATCAAAAAAAAATTCTAAGATGCATGATGGGGGTACCAGCTCGAGATTCTTGTCGTCCCATTTTTAAGGCACTAAGAATTCTGCCCTTATGGTCGCTGTACTTGTATGAAATATTAATATTTTATAAACGAAATAAAACTAAATTCGTAAAAAAATTCAGACATATATATTCAGACATATATATGCTGACACGGTGTAGGAACCAGTTAAATGTACCTCTCCAAAGGACTAGCCTCTATGAGCATAGTCCGAATTATACTTGCATCATTTATTTTAATGCTTTACCCGCCGAAATAAGAAATGCGACTACCTTTTACTCATTTAAAAGTCTTGTGAGGTCATATATTCATACTCACTGTTTTTACAATGCTGAGGAATACTTGGCTCGAAAGGTTCCGTAAAGGTTTTAGAAATTTGAATTCCCTAATGTAATTGATTTTAATATTCTTATTTATATAACAGGTGCATTTTGATTTTACTAGTTTAAAATGTGTAGCTTCAATCTGTCTTATGTATTATTGACAATGTATATGTTACATATGTAATTTGAGACAGTAAATATATTATTATTATTATTACATAGGTAAAACTACTTTTAAAATTGAGTTGTCCAACGGAATGGTAGCAATATTAGTCGAACATACCCGAACGAAACAACTGAAAGGGGAAAAAAGCAAATAGAATTTTTAATGCAAGCAGCTAAAGCTGGCGGAAGCAGCAAAGCTCTTGCCCTGAGCATCACATAACGAACGAGTTTCCTAAATGAATTGTTGTGGTATAATAATTACAATAGCGTCAAGATGTCGCGGTACAGGAAATAGTTTAATGATTCACTTAAATTACGTCACACTACACCCAATTTATTAAGAGTTATATGTATGTTGGACTGACCGGTTTCATTAAAACGCTTTCAAATGAGTTGTTATTTATAAAGACATATTTTTATTAAACTTTATTACTACACTAGCATGATTCCCTTACTATTTTGCAACACAATTATTACCATCTGCCCGACAAGAACGTTACTTTTAACACACCTGCACACATAACAAATTTCATACTTGATAAAGTATTTTCATTAATTTTTCTAATGGGAGTTAAAGTCATAAATTTTCGACTTATCAAAGCAGAAATCGACAGATGTTCTAATTTTTTATTTGATACGATCAAATTCACGACAATGTCGCAATAGCAACTATAACCTCACTCTTTGATCGCGGAGAACAACTATCAATAAAATTTGTTCGTGTGGAGAGTTTGTAACTGGTTAAAGGAGAGAGCGGACGGACCACTATAAAGGAATGTGCGCTGGAGAATAAAGGACGGAATGTTCAGTTAAAACAAAGATGGATAGATGGACGTGGGAACGTCTCCGTTTTTTCCATCACGAAAGTTCAGATCCCTTTCACTTCGTGTTATTTAAATTGGCGGATCTTGTTGAGGTGGAAACTTGTATCCGTGCATTATTGCATTGGAACGGACTGTGCGATAGGGCTGGGAGATTTTATTTTTCTTTGTCTTTGCTTTATTATACGACCTCTATACAATTATGTACGTCTGTGGTAGGTAGCAGTTGCGATTTCTATTAAGAGGTAGATATATATAATCACAATCACTTCTGCCCGGAATTCTCGATTCATATTAGGAAACAGTCGTTTTAGTGCTATTAACGTTTTATTACTTGGCATTTTGTTTTAAGTAACGACTACATAGTGCTGTGGCACAGATTCTATTAATTGGTGACATTGACTGAATGAGTATACATTTCCATGTTGTTTGATTCCTTTTTTCTACCATTGTCTCTCATTTAATGATTTACTTACTAGAACAATTTTTCTTGCCAAAGTAGTAAACATTTTTTTTAAATTTTTTAAGTATTAAGTCATCGAGTGAGAAGAATTAGTATTGCTATTATGTTATTGTTATTGATAGTGGTCGAATATTTGGACACCATTTTTAGATTATAATAGAATCTAGCATGCTTTAATGAGCTTACAAATTTAACAAAAATGCTGCAAAACGAAGCTTTTAGATATTCTGCTTCATAATTTATTTCAATAATTTTCGTTATGCAACCAGTATGTTATCATACACAGTCGTTATCCGATTATGGAATTACAAAATACAACAAGTATTGAAACTGAATGCTTTATTTCGATAACTTTCAAAGCCTAATAATTTTTTTCTGTAACATTACACTATTATCTATACCGAACAATTTAAAATTACCTTCAACATTCCAGAAAATTTCATATCACATTACATACCTATACATTCTACCAGAATACATTTCGTTAGCAACTGTTAACATTGACATGACACTCCTGAGAGAGAGAGAGATATAAGTGCATTTTATGAACTTTGAAAGGTTGTCTTATTATAACAAATTTTTCAAGATTAAAGTCAGAGCTAACACGAAAATATTCCACGTTTTTATCAGTACAGGTTCATGTCGATTGCTTGAAACGAAGGATCAAACGATGCAATTATTTCATGTATACCATTAAAACGACGCAGCGCGGTACCGATTCCAACGAATTGTTGTACTACACGGAGTGCTTGCGGTGCCGGTTCGTGATTTGCGTTCAAGGTACCTGCTCGTTCCTGCGTCAACCGGTATAATCTTTGCTTGCTACCTCCGTCTCGCTTCGATACATTCGTCGGTGAAGAGAAGGAGATTGTATACCTGTGTGACCTATTATGCTTACAGGTTCTTTGGTGATGTAATAACTTGTATGCGAATCGACTAGCTTTATATAGGCAAAAATTAACCTATGAATCAGATGCACTAGGTTCGTTCTGTATGCGTTAGAGGCGTGTTGCGGTTTCCTGTTTGTTTCTTTTAATTTTATATGTTTTTTTCTTAATACACAAAACATCGACTACTACCTATGAATTTAATCATCTAATAACACTAGTCAATATTTTAAAACATTTTTTTCGTCTATTTGTCCATTATCAAATAAAAGCTCCTAGAGCATTGCAAATATGATAGAATCAAATGAGTTAATTCAAATGCTACGGTCGCTACTCTTGTGCAGGTCCAGACATGTGTAGACATGAATAAGCACGATCCACAGGTGTAGCACACATTCATGAGAACGATGCTAGTTCTGAGCCAGTACACAAGTCCTCGGGAATGGTTTGTGTGTCTAAATTATGTGTTATTATTAAGGTGCAGCGTCAAAATCCGAAAAAAATTCAACAATTTTTTGAAATAAAGTTTTATTCCAAAACTGAAAATTTTTACAAAAAACATGTACACCAACTTATTGACAAGATCATAAACAACAGAATTATTCAGTATAACACCATTTTTTGGTGTTCTGTAGTCCAATGGATTTAATTCAGCATTTTTGGGAGGCCAGAATTCTTCGACCCAAAACATATCAACATTGTCCAGCAATCAATTTTGCATGACAAGACTGCTGGAATTCATGCTGTAATGGCCGTCCAGACAACACAGTTTTCAAAAGGTTTCAAATCAACTGCATTGAACTTCCTTGCTTGAACTTCCCTGAAATAATATCTCTGACCTTTCTACTGTTAAGGTGAATAAATCTTTTTTTTTATTACAGAGTTTGAATTGTTAAGTGTTATAACTAACAAAATTAAAAACAGTAAAGTAGTGGTTATGACGATATTCCGCCATTTTGATCATTAGGCGTACAAGCAAACCCTCATCTGCAATCCCTTGGGTAGGGTGGAACTGACCCCAAAAATCTTAAATGGAAAGGGGGTTGAGTTGTACCTCAATTGAAAGGTCTTTCGATTCTCTTTACCATGATACCTAGTTTATGGCATTACATTTCATTATAATGCTCAAAAATTAACTTTTATTTCTGTTATTAGGAAAAGCGATTTACAGTATCAAAGAGATAACAAACTTACATGTATTAGTCAAGTTGATGTTGAAAGTGCTAAATTACTTGGAAGCCTACGCTTTGAGTTTTACTCCTAATTTAGCACTTTCAACATCAATTTGACTAATACATGTAGGTTTGTTATCTCTTTAATTATTAGGCGTACAAGCAAACCCTCATCTGCAATCCCTTGGGCAGGGTGGAACTGACCCCAAAAATCTTAAATGGAAAGGGCGTTGAGTTGTCTCATTGTATTCATTTATTATTTTCTGAAGGTAATTTTCCAGCTGTATTTTTTTTAATGTGTGGTGAGTGCTTAGTTGCAGGGACTCCGTAAGCTGTATTACTTGTCTGGCTATCACTGCAACTCTTGCGGTGTAGTTTTAGTGTGTGTAAGTTGTGTTTTAAATGGCTTTGTGACAGCATCATATCGCCTTTCATGATGCCGCGCTGTTAATCACTTTGCTCCCAACAGCGAATGGCAAGTCGATTGAAAGTAAATACAATTAAACCTCTTTTCAAAAAGGGAGAAAAGTCTCTTCTTTCCAGTTATCGATCTATTGCAGTTTAACTATTTTCTTTAAAATATTTGAATATTGCTTTCTGGAGAGATTACAAAAATTCCTTGATAAATTCTCTATTATTTCTGCGGTTCAGCATGGGTTTACTAAAAATAAGGGCACTGATACTGCGCTTTTTACGTTTTATGAAAGAATTGTTGGACATATTGATAGTGGTGAGTGCCCTGTTGGAATCATTTGTGATCTTAGTCAGGCTTTTGATTGTGTAAATCATAAAATTTTGTTTAAAAGACTTGATGAAATGGGCATCAGAGGTACACCTCTTGGTTGGATTAAAAACTGTCTATATGGCAGAGTTCAGTATGTACACATCTCTAGTTATATAAATAACAAACTTGTTCAGGTTAAATCGAATAGAATTCATATAATATGGGTGTGCCGCAGCGATCTGTTATTGGCCCCATACTATTTATACAGTATATGACTAATATTGATTTACATACTAATGATACCTTACTTAGTTTATATGCGGACGATACTACCCTGTTAGCGTCCAATATTGACAGCAATCTCGTAGGTGCGAAATGTAATTCCATCATGACTGACTTAATGTTCTACTTAGACAGTAGCTATTTAACATTGAATGAATCCAAGACATTTTATATGAGATTTCATCAATATCAAAACAGATCTTAACTTAAACATTTCTGTTAATAATTCTGATTTAACTAGAGCTTATGAATTAAAGTTCCTTGGCCTTTATTCTGATAGTAATCTTAACTGGAAAATGTCACTCTACTCATGCTATTAATAAATTAAATTCTTCATGCTATCTGTTTCGAGCGCTTATACAGACATTAACAGTTACCCAGTTGACTTGTATTTATCATTCCTATGTCGGGTTTCGTATTAGATATGGAATAACTCTTTGGGATAATTCTACCATGGCTAATGATGTCTTATTATCTCAAAAAGGGTAATTAGAGCTATTGTTGGAATACCACCTACGACTTCCTGTAGGAATATTTATTCAAATGGGGAGTGAAATATGGCACAGGGTTTAAAGTAAAAGTTGGGCTGATTTCTTTCAAAATAGTTACAAAATTCTTAGAGTTTGTTTAAATCAGGCCAACAACTTTTTTTACATGTGATTGGTGGTGTTACGCTCAAGTCCTAAATGCGAAACCTTATTCCATCAGTGGAAAAGTGTTATAAAGTTTATTTTGGGTCTGAAATGGGGAACCAAACAAGAGCATTCACATATCTGCTGTGTGTCATGTTCTAGGCATCAACTGCATGGAAAAATGAGATGTCATATGCCATTTGCTATCCCTATGATTTGAAGGAAATCTAAAAATCACTCCTCTGATTGTTAGGTCAGCTTAACAAACGTTACTGCGACGAGTTGCACATGCCAAAGCTCTCAAAACATGCGACATTAGACGAAGAGAGTCCACATTCTGATGGAGATACGGAAGAAAACTAAACAAAGTTTGATGATACAACTTTTGAACCAAGCTGTTCATCTATGCATTATTTATTGACTTAATGACAGTTCGAAATGTTTGGTTCACAGCTAAAAGAATGGAATCTTCTTCAAAATAATACAAAGATATTTGTCTGTGTACCTATTGTAGTCGGTATTCTTAATTCAAACATTATTTTTCTGAAGAAAGTAGCTTAGTGTTTCGCAATGATATTTCGTCTCTTACGCAAACATTTGGTACTGAACATAGCCCAAAGGAATGGCTCTTATTTATTAATTCCTCTAAAGTTTGTTTAAAAGCTGTGCTTCTATATAACAGCCATATGCAAGCTTAAAATTTATGTTGAAAAAATTTAATATGCAGTGGAAATATGAAAGGAATATTGTGGTGATTTAACGGTTATTGCAGTTATTCTTAGTCTGTAGCTTGACTACAAAGTACTATTGTTTTTTATGAGTATGGGGTAGTAGCGACAGAAAAACTACATTAGAAAAGAATGGCCTAACGCTAATCAATAACAACAATGTTAATCATAATTGTAGGTAATAACAATACGGAAATAATTAAAACCTGATGATGGAATACCGATAAAACACGTAATCTACCATGGAACATATTGTTAGACATGGCGAACGCTAAAACGATATTTATGCATGTCATCAAAATAAAAAACCAAGCGTAATTCGTGACATCCTGTTGCATAATATTGTCAACCTATTAGCAGTAATATTATGCGAGAAAATTAAATACGGCATATTTGACTAAAACATGTACAAATTACGTATGCATTCTCAACGAGCTGCAATGTTTTCTAATACCATTCTATCAACCAGCATCCCCACAGGTAACAAATCTTATCACTTGGAATTAAAGATCAAGCGATCCTATCTCAAATAAATAACTATATAGGTATATAATATATATCTTGAGTTTAATAGTAATGAGAACTTTTACTTTCATACATCTGTAAATAAAGCTCCCAATGTATTGCATTACTTATTAAATCTAATAACTTCATTAAAACATCTTGTGAGATTTTCCCTATTTAATGTTACAAGCATATTCTCATATACAAATTTTAACAAGTTATCCTCCTTTCATCAAGATTGTAAGCTTAAAATTGTAAGTTCGTATTTCCTTCGAAAGCAAAATATCTTCATTACGAAGTCAAATAAACTACTCTCGCCTTAGATCTTCACCTCAACGCTGAATCACAATTTGTAATGTCGCGATGTGCATTTCCTCTCAGTGGAAGTTAGATTGGTGTGCAAGTCGAAACGGGCAATAAACCGGTTACCACGTGTAAAAGCGATGGCACGATGTTGAATACCCTGTTCTTCCCTTCTCATCAGAGCGCCATCTAGTTGAGGCTGTTACGGTATACTGCCTCTCAAAGATACGACCGGTATAGTTACACAAAGAATAAAAACAAATGAATGACGACACGACAACTACGTTTAGTCCGGTTATCATTTTCAAAGTTAAAAGTGTAGTCGCTCTATTGAAGTCGGAATCGCTGCCGACTATGATGCGATTCGTTTTTAATGGTTCGTCGTAAAAAGGCTATTTATATTGCAGCAGAAGTTGTGTAGACGCTTCGGCTAGTACAACAGGCGTCCGCTATTATATTGCTGCTGTTACTTTTACGGCTAAAAAAGGGCGAAAATGAGCAAAGATGTTGTAATGTGTACAATGTTGGCCAAATAAAATAGTCAGATCAAATTGAAGAATTAAAAAGCTTCAATAATTGCGTTGAAGAAATGTGTTGAATTGGAAGTTGTAAATACAAAGACCATCGTGATGAAACTTTGGCAGAACCTCTTGTAGATGTAAAAATGGTGAAAATTTTAAAGCAAATAGCTGAAAAGTATGTAATTCCATATATAATAGAATACAGAAAAAGAAAATGGTTTCTTTTAATAAACACATTGGTCGACGAATTTCGAATTCGGTTAGAGAATACACTATAGTTCAATGCATTACTATTGCTACTGATTCAGGATTGTCCATGCCTCTTGATGTTATCAAAATATTAGTTTAAAAATTATTTCAATGAAAGAAGAAGACCATTAGCTTAAGAGTTTAGCGAGAACAAACCAGGAGAAGGTTGTCCTTATAATTTTTATAAAGACTGTCACTAATTTTACAGACGATCCGAGTGGTGTAAAAATTATAGCCCGACAATGCTCAAAAAGCAGAGCAAGGAATGAATAACTGTGAATAACCTTAAACATACTACATCAGCAAAGTCTGCTTGTTCTGCATTATGGCTTCTGCTCCCTGTATACATTGCATACAAAGCACTAGGTCCAACTGCAGCGTGGTTACTTTCATATCAGTTTACGTAAATATTCGTATTCCTGAGAGCTTCTGAAAGTCCATCGACAGAATCTGAGAGTTTACATCATCATTGGAAGACGGAGGCTGCTCTGGTACACGCAGATACAGTATCCCGAATTAACCTTGGAGACAAGTCTAATGTTTAGACAACATTTTTTATCTGCAACTGCTACAGTTTATAAGAGCTACCTAGCTGAGCGTTGGCTCCTCTTTGACCCTGAAAAACCCCCTTAACTGCAACATTAAGCTTCTGCTCTATACGCCATTTTTCGAGCCTATTTTAATTAATGGAGTTTTGACCTGCACTTAACATTCTGCATAACTGTGTACTACGTATTATCGTTACAGTATCGTCATTCATGTCTAACGTTCAGACTCTGGGAACTTCCAACCCGATGATCGGCTCCTATTTGGTCTTACACTATATCTTAAAATGTTTCAGTGGTCACAAGCACTACTCTCTTAGAGATTAGAAAGTTAAAAACCCCGTAGTATAGCCTTAGAGCAACTGGTTTATTTAAAAATTATGAAGAAGCTTGTAGTTACCTGGGAATCATATTGGAAGCTATATATATAACAGTATATTTATAGCAAACTTTATTTATGCAAACAATGTCGCATCTTTGGAGATGACGCCGACAGCTTTTCTACGATCAATGATTAGACTTGATTACATTATTGGAATCCAGGAGCATAATACTTCTCTGTCTACAAAATTTTCAGATGGATAACTACTTTTTTTTAACACCAAACAGAGAAAATACATGCCCAAGTAATGCGTTATCAAAAACGTTCAATTCAGCGTTAGAAATAAGTTCATAAGTTAAGACCAAAGACAACTTCTGATGCATAATTATCTGCCATTGAAACTATACAGAAGCATCTGAAAAGTTAGTGGTATTACAATGTGGTTAACGCAACTTCTCTAAAAGACACCGTGACACTGCATGACATCTAGATTGCTCGTAAACCAGTAGTCGCGGTTTCACACTTATGTATCTACAATACTTTGTTTTTATAAAATACAGGATGTGACCGCAGATGTATTAAACTATTGTTTAAAAAAGACGCAAATAGTGGGAATCGCACATTGTTTTATTATTTACTAGAGCGTTTAATAATATGAATTTATATTGGAATTTACATCCGCCAGGTGTCTTACCCTAAACAGTATATGTACATACTGCTTGTCTTCAAAATAAAAACATAACGGGACGTGAAACCGGAAATTGTTGAAATATGACCAAACATTTTTGCAAATATTGAATGATTATTGCATAACATTTGTACGTATCTAACTAATTGATACAAGTAACACAGTCCACATCGCATTTTCAGCTGTCATATCTTTTGGAAATCATGTATATAGTGTATGCAGCGAGTGCCACGCAGTTGAAAAGAATTAATTTCTGTGTGTGCCTAATGTTCGAAGGCGAAAGGCGTAACTAAAATAAAAACGGAAGTAATTATGAGAGCACGTGTATACATACGCTCTGTGAATTCTTGTAATTAATTATAGAAATTTTACTGCCTTGTGTGTTTCTTTTAAATAAAGGGAACGCGTTGTTTTGTTTCGAGATGAAATCGTGTGAATTGTTTTTAAAGACATCAATTACGGGGGTAATGTCAAAGACCCGACGGCGATAGCGCTTTATCTCCGGTTTTGATTTCCGGACGATAATTTATGTAATTCGGAACATTTAACTCGAATTTTGCCTCCGCCAACTACCAGATTCCTAGCTTCGCACGGCTGCAATTTCAGATGAAAGGAATCGTAATTAGCTTGATTAGATGTTGTTGCATAGCAGTCGTATAACTACTTTTTTTTCTCTTTTTAAACAGGAGAAAACTGCAGCGTAACGATTTTACTGTTTAAATAAATGTTTTGTTTTCTGAATCGCTTTAGTTTACAGTAAAACAATTAGTAAAGCTAAAATTCTCGATAAGTATATAAAGCTGGCTTCCTTCCAACTCGAGACTTCACACGGGCGTTTACAAACATTAACAATCATCTGAAATTACAATTTGTACTGTATTTTCTAGAACTCAGATATGCCTTTTTTTTATTAACCAAAATATCAGGGCTAAAATTATCACAAATTTTTATCCAATTCTTACTTCTGATTCTGTATCTGTCTAAGATCTTAAGCATGTGGGATCAGATACAATCCCCAAGTCACATAAGTGATTTTACAGCTGACAGTGTTGTCCAGTGTTGTCAATCAATAATTGCAATGTTGGTGTCTTAACATTGTTCTTATCTTTGGTTTGCTAACTTTCTCAGCGTTTTTCACATCCAGGTTTTGATTTCATTGCCTTATTATATGGGGAATAAAGTCTTCAAAGTATACGTCATTATGTTGAAGCTCCTTTAATAAAACTACAGTATAAATTCTAGATCATAAAAACAGTCACCGCGATAATGCAACTACGCAAAAATATCTAAAAATGTTGATAATGTTTTGTCATAAAAACTATGTTGATAAATTGTAAGTTGAACCTTATCCGTAACAAATACGATAATAACGTATAAATACCAACATATATTAACAAAGCATACATTCCTCGTTATTATTTATAATAGTGCCTCGATATTTGTAAAAAAAAGTGTAACTGATGCTGTCATACCTTTAATAGACTTAGAAACTAATTTTAGAAATATATTTCCGATGATGTCAGATTGGTTACATCAAATTACAGTATGAAAACCATTTCATAAGAAAATGTCGTATCGCAACTGTATTGGAAATCTACGTTACGTTCAAAGAAACCAACGTTCGCAGCTTTTAAGTATTCTGAAATTAGATTTAGGTTCATATTTCTTTTTAAATTTATCACTGTTTTGTCGAAATTTATTTGAATAATTTATTCCTTTTTGATACATGTCTAAAATTTATTTATTCATTTTATATTTATCAACCAACAAGTCAAAGCAATAGGTATTCTAAAAATGATACGCGAATTGTCGATTCAAACCAATTCGTTTCGAACTTAGGCAAAAAATAAGGTCAAGAAGCCATCTATCTATCAATTCGTATAATGTAACATGCATTAGCATAAATGTCTTCGCACTTAATTTATTTATGATAATAACAGTTATAAGTATTTAGGAATTGAAGTTGTACGTGTGTGTTGTATGATCGGAAAGCAGAATATGTGGGTCTCACCCGCATGACAAACACGCAAACTTTTCTTAATTTGTATTTATAAAATATTGGCGAAATTGGTTTAAATCCGAAATAGAATAGTACTAGAAAATCATTACGTGTATATAAACTAGAAAAATTGCAGATTCTGCCTAACAGTGGGAAAATGTTCAACCGAGAAAATAGTACCTATGTAGTGTTCTCGATTTTTCTCTAATTGGTTACTCTTGTTTTAAACATGAAATGCTTTACACCAATTATTACTATTTGTTTATTGAATTTATATATTTATTTTCAAGATGCGAAAGATGTAGGTACAGTCTGTTCCAAAATTAATGTCACCTCCTGTGCCGAAAAACACGTTATAACTGCTAATGCAAATTAGATGCATGAAGTTTAATCGATATTTGGTTTGCACCGCATTTACAAGATTAGTATTCACTAACGAAAAATCGTATTGGATTATGGGAAACATCATTTTTATGGGTTTGTTAGGCTTGGGAGCGACATTAATTTTGGAAGAGACTGTATATACAAGAGAATTCCAGTGTCCAAGAAGTATTCTAACTATAGAGAAAAAGGTTTAGAACACTGTTTAAAAGCGATCAAAGCATGAATGAGGCGACTATGCGGCTGCCAAAAGGTAGAAACTTCCCCGTGAAATCATTTTTTTTATAAATTAAAGTTATACAAGAATAAACCGGAATATCCTTTAAGTTTTACTCGGAAGGAAGAAAGGCAATTTAAATTGCCTCGTTTTAAAGATAATTTTCCTGACACAAATTAGACAAAAAAAATTTTAAATCGATTTTAAGTCAACTGTAACTTTTTTAAGTAATATTAAAAGAAGCAGAGCAATGCTCAATAACAAGTAAATGAAGGAGTACATAGAACACTTACGAAATACTTTAGTACCCTAACATGCAATTTTTAACTAAAACGAAATAAACTTGACGGACAAAACCAGATCAAAATCAAGTTTCAGCAATAAAGTTAAATAGCCAAAAAGAATAAGGAATTCATCAAAAAGTTCAATTTTGTTAATCATTTGTGGAAATGCAGCTAGTGAACACTTGCCTCCGTACGCGGCATAGAAATCAAAGAATTTACGGGACACTTCGACCAAAAATGGACCATGAGGTACAATAATACTTCATCACAGTTGTTAAAATCGCAAATGTTTGCTAATTGGTGTACGCGTATGTTATTGTCATGATTAGAAAAAAATGAAAGTAAGAAGGCTCATGTAGTACTAATGGCGACCATTTAGTTTTTGCATTGTTTGGATTATTGGAAAAGGCGTGATGGCAAATATGATGCTAGTATAAAGAATCTCACCTGCGAAAGTTGGTCTTCAAAAAACAACATTTTCCACAGCTTTTGAAAGCACTTATGGAATTAGTAAACACATAAAGCCTGTACCGAAGTGATAAATTCCTTAATCGAATCCGTAATTAATTATCTCAAAATGAAAATAGAACATCTTATACATATTCAACCAGGAAATAAGAAAAGTTGAACGTCATTTTCAAGAGAAAATGGATTTGGATGATGCTACTGACGAAAGTTTGGATGTGCAAGGCGATAGGTAATTTAATACAACACTTCAAGTCTGCTAAATCCGAAAATTAACTTATCTCTTTAAGAGGGTCGTCTACCAGCTGATTATTTTACAGCGATGCCATATCTACATAATTCTTTAAATCGTTTGCTTGATTTTATTTCAATATAATTTGAAAATTGGGCTTAAAAATTTCTACAAATGTTTTACATCTACATATACAATTTTGTCTATTAATATTCTGTATTAACTTCACAATATCTTTTCCCGTTACAGGCCGTTACCTTGATACGGGAATCGAGATTACACTATCAATTTTTAGATTTAATTACTGAAATTTGCTATGAGCATCCAAAATATGTCTACACATGTGTGTATGACGCCCGATTTTAAAATACTTTTTAAATAAATTATAAAAACATTATATTATGAAAAAATTTAATTCTGGCAACATCGCCAACTGTCAAACGGTAGTCGGGCCTCTTAATATCAGTTCAAGTTTAAGATATAGTACGTCATGTCATGTTCCCCTATATATTAACACTGTAACCGCATGTGTACCTTGTACCGCATAATGCCTCGTTCTTGAAAACTGCAACTTAATTATATTCTCAAAAAAATGCACTTTCCAAAGAAAATACAATAAATAAAATTTGTTATCCGGTCTAATTGAACGAATGGGAGTAGCAGGATCACAAAATGTCAAAAAAAAATGGTGACTGAATATGTTTCATTTACATACAATTTTATCCTCGTATCAGTACCAACCTCGATAAACAAGAAACATTAATTAATTTCATGGTAAGAACCTTAAAATCCTGGAAGTGGCCTGAAAATTAAGACGAAATTTGGTATACATGGAATAAAATCAATGGGTTTGCTGAGCCACCGGAACAAATACCTAAACAAGACTTTATTTCGTACCACAATGTAACCGAGAGTTTGGTGGAAGTGACTTGCATTTGTAATTTGTATTAGATATTATGTTTGAATGCAATAAATCTGTATAAAATAATTGCGTATTTTTGTGTTTTTATATTCAAACTAATTGTAGTGTAGATAAAACAAAATGTGTACCAACAAACACTCACATCTCTATTTGGAATTATTCTACTGCTCTTAGATAAAAACAATTACATATAAGTATACCAAACCGATGATATTTTTGTAACATTTTAATAACAACTAGATATGCGTCAGACGTAATTTTATGGTAGATAAACGGTCAAATATTTATAAAAAATATCAACATACCAAATAATTTCCAACTGGAAAGTGGTATAATTACGTAGCTAATATTATGTTTAATAAAAATATCCAGAAGAATGCACAGAAAAGACAAAAAACTGCTATAAAATTACCCAATTTTATGGTACAGTTCAGTTTTACTTCATTTTTCCTTTCTCTTATCAGACAAATTTGAAGAAGATACATATATTTCGTGAGCAGGCCAGCATACTATTTATGATTAAAATGTGATGGATTTAAATATTTCAAATTAATTTTTTTATCCAAGTTTCACTTCATCTGGTGTGTAGTAGTAGTTTATGCTTCTCTCTCTCTGATCATTATCAAATGTCTCATTTTATCATTTATCATCCAACACACTGTATAATTAAATATAATAACATTAAACATATAACCAAGCACAAATAAATACAGGTTAAACCGTGTATTTTATCCCCCAGTTCAATGGTTCTGTAGCAAACGACCCAAATAAAATGCTTTCTTGGAAAGTTTCATTCTCTCGTGCCAGCATTGAATTAAAAAAAATATCTCCGACTTTAAATTATAGGCATTAACAGGTGCAATTAGGTAGATGTTATAGGCCCACGCATAGGCGTAAGCGACTCCTACATAAAAATGTAAGCATTATCATCTTGAATTTAGAACTACGACCTTAAGGATGTGGTTCAGCTCCTACTAGCATTAGCATAAATCACAACCGTGAAAGAAGACAGTTAAACCACTGTAAAATGTTGTCGTTTTACAGCAAGATGAACTCACATCCCGTAATAACGTGTTGCAACAATAGACGCTAATTCAAAACTTGACCTTGCGTCAAATTTGTAGAAAAATAAAAGCTGGAGAAACAAACGTCGCCTTGTAATAATCATAATACGTAACAATTTCAACCAATTAAGACACAATAACTCCTGAATGACTTCTTTTTGGTAAGTATTAGATCGTGTAAATATGGAACCGTCGCGTCGCATTTTTAGCCCAGATCTTAAATAAGTAAGGTTAATTAGCGGATTGCGTGCCGCTATTATCGACCATGAAGTTTAATTACTGTATGTTTCGGAAATGTAAACAAAGTAACAAAATGTATTAGTGTTGGCAGTACGCCGATATTATTAGTCACAATTAAACGAAACCGTAGATATCAAATATGGAACAATTCGAATTTTCCACAACCGTAGCGAGCATTTAATTTAGATCTTCATTAATTGATAACCAGATTCAATTTCCATTCTCTTTTGGTCTGTGTTACTCGAAACTCTCATGTAGATAATGGTTATAATAGCAATATCTAGAACATACGCCTCCACAATTTTTTAAGGGATAAATTATTGATTATATCTATGTATTATATGTATATCTGAACTAAACTAAGATTTTACAAGGAAGCTTCCATTCTTACGAACTGAAGGATATGCTTGGTTTTGTTATATGTGTCACTTTTGTCACTATCCTTCTTGGCTTCAAGGTAGCAGATGGAAAAAGCTTAGCAAAATAAACGGTACAGGTGCAAACTGGGTACATGATAATAAAAATTCAAGTTCATTCTGCGACGTTGACACCTCTTACTTATTATATAACTGGTATGAAAATTACTTCAGTGCCATTCAGTAGTTTGGCAAGTTTATTTTTTTGTTGCCGATTAAAATCTAACCTTGCAATTCTGTTAACATGGGAATATATTTTTTTCAAAGAATTTACTTCCTTTTATTTATGAATCATTATAATAAAAAACTAAATTAGAATAGCTTTTATTTCGCTTAAACTTAAAGTTAGTTTTATTAACGAACAAACTATGTTGTAGTAGTGAGAGGAATATTTTATTTCATCTGTCATTCCCTAAATTAAATAAAATTTGACTAAATCAAAACTGAGCATAATACAATAGAAAACCGAATTTACAAAAACACTTACCTTCATATAATGAACAGCATCGTCCTTATCACTGCATCATCCTGTACTTAATCTTTAAATACAGATTTTAATACGATTAGTTTTACAATTATTAATTATATATAAGAATTTGACACAAACTTTTAACTGATTCAAACGCGTAGACTAAACTAAAATACTAACATATGAACTCCCTACAATGACACAGCAAGCACATCGTTTTAATGCAAAAAATGGTAAACATAGAGGTCCAATAGGTTTTTATGCAGATAAATTGTATATGTTCACAAGAAAGCGAGTGTGCATCGAGTATTTAATGATTTTATGATCGGATACATGTATGTATTAAGCACAATTTATATATATATATGTATTTAATAGGTATATAACAATATAACTAACGGATGTTTAAATATATCTATGCATTGACTATCTTGTGTAACAAAAGCAGCTAGTGAGTACTTACTTATTAATGCGTTTCTGCATCTATGACACACAACTGTTTAGGCCTACCATGAGTGCTTTTAATCTTTGACTTAAACTGATGTTTAATTAAAGGTAAAAGTTAAAAATTGTCATCATTTTTAAATACCACCGGAGAACGAGAAAATAAATTAATGTTAATATACCTTCAAAAGAATGTTACATCTTAGCCGTACATATATCAAATTAAGGAAAGAAATTCTTGGTAATGCGGCTAGTACTGAAAATGATAATTAAACTTAATTAATAATCACTGTCATTCATCACCATACAGCGACGCGTTTCGATTTTATAAATCTCATCAGGCTGTCTTTGTGAGAATGACAGTAATTTGTGACAACTCATATATATGTATATCAAACATCGTGTTAAGTATGTGTTTAATGTGATGTCGCTAATTCTACAGCTACAGGTCAATGTAATAAATAATTACTGGCTTTGTAGAAATAAAAGTAGATAGACAATAGTCAATTTCAACATAAGTCAATATTTGTAAAATTAATCTCTCATATTATATACTTAATACACGATGTTTGATATATATATGAGTTTTCACAAATTACTGTCATTCTCACAAAGACAGCCTGATGAGATTTATAAAATCGAAACGCGTCGCTGTATGGTGATGAATGACAGTGATTATTAATTAAGTTTAATTATCATTTTCAGTACTAGCCGCATTACCAAGAATTTCTTTCCTTAATTTGTTAATATACCTACAGAAATTTACAAATGCTTTAGACATAACTTTCTCGCCAATGCTTAAGTAGGTACTAGATGTATTTTAATTAGCAATATTATTTTGAAGGATTCCATAAATTAATTTGACTTTAAAATACAATATAATAGAATTACTGAACCTCAATCTCTTTTAGGTAAAAATCATACAAATACACACGATAATATCGTTGGGTTAAATTATGTTTCCTAAACAATCTGATACCTCGAAAAAATAACCACTCTTAAATTCAAAAACCATAAGACATATACCATTTAAAGTAACTTACACAGCCAAATAATTTATGTAGCTGTTTATACAATGATTGAAAGGTGAAACATTGAATTTTCCGCTTGGTCGGTAAATATTAGCCAACATCTCCGAAACAGTAAATATTGTATATCATAATTGAAACATGAAAAAACATTTTACTACTATGTTAAATTGCATTCTACCTTAATTTCAGATTAGACTAGTGACTTATTACGCTGTTTCCTTTTTTTGTTGTTTTACTGCACTGTTTATTTCAATCATACCGTTGTACTTCTCACTAACTAATCTCAAGGTTTCAAGTCATCAATATTTTACAGTGTCAGTATAAATATAACTTTCCATTTGTTCTTTTTAAAAATCACAAAATGTATGTATTTACATTTCCTTAATGCCCTCTAGCGGCAACGGACAAAATAGTTTAAATCACTAAACATAGCCCAAAGGAATTACTTTCTAATAAGACCAAAGCTGCTAAATTTCGTTGGGTGGAAGCAGAATAATATAAATTTATAGAAGAAATTATCATTCACAAGATATGTATCTTGGGATAGGTAAAAGATAGCGATATCCGGTTTTCGCTAATTTATTGGTAATTTAAAATACTTTTTTAATCTCTATTTAAAAGTATATGTTTCAATAGCGCCCTCTAGCATGCACGTCACTTATTAGATTAGTTCGAATTTAACATTAGAGAGGAGGAGTTGTGTTCAACGATACTAAGTTTCGGTTCAACAGAACTGGAGTTACTAGCGTTTATTCAAAACAATTCCCCACTTCCTCTCTTCTTATTTGACAAAATACAAAAAAATGGTCTAGTGTAAAATGTGTACAATTTTTTGAAGTTTCAGAAAATTCCGATTTTCATGTTTCATGTGATAGACCTTGAGTTAGTAAATTTTGTATAAAATAAGAATTTAAATGTTTGATGTTCAGTTACGCCATCTAGCGGTCATCCTACACCTGATGGTTCTCTGCCCAGATGTTTCTCTGGGCCACTTGTATCAGTTATATTTTTTTCCGAATCTGTAGTGTGAACCGTTTCTGATATGCCCGAGCGCTATTCTTAGTTGAGCGCCCAGTATACATAAAAACACAAATTCGCTTGTCTTTTCATACTATTGTATAGTTGTTTTTTGTAATATAATCTGGTTAATATTCAGTTCAGTGACTTCACGCACATTAGAACTTGTGAAAATACCGCAACTAAATTGGTTTTGATTTTGTTCATGTTTTGTGTAGATTATTTGTATTATCATAAACATAAACTAACCGCTCCAAACTCTGTTTTCCAGATTGGTTAACCGATTTCACAGCCCGAAGTTAATCATATTTACTATGACGTCATTAGTGTATCGCTAAAAGCACAAATCAATTCTTACTAATTCAAACTGACTTCAAATTACAATCGTGAAAACCTTCTGATGGATGAGGGACCTCAGAAGATCAGGGTAACTCAACGTGTAAACCATGCTAGGTTTTTGCTTCTAGTGCGGTTTACTCGTCGGGTTATCGTAACCTTCTGACACTCCTCACCCACCAGAAGATTTTTGTCTCTACCATGATTGGCACGAGTTACCATGGCCTTCTGGTATCCTCTACCCAGTTTTTGACGCCTAAACCCGCTTACATTAGTGACGAAACGTCAATTTAATAGATTTTATATTTTATTTTGTACTTAGTTTTTTTGTATTATACATATATTACACTATCATAACGGGGTCAAAACTTGGTAGCACTTATGATATTAATACTTGCGTTTTATTGCACATTCAATATTTATACACGAGCAAGTTCCAGATTTTACCGCTGGGGAGCAAAACTGCTATGTTCAAATCTAAAATTCCTATTATCTCAGAAAATCGCAGAATAAGCTGTAACTTTGATATCATCAATTGAAAGCCCATTTAACAACAGATAACTTTCTTTAGTGACATTTTTCGTATCTGTCGTAATAAGGGAGGGAGAAGACCATTTATTTGTCAATGTTTAAAGTTTATTATTTTCGTTACTATTCAACCTCCGACCATCCAACCATCCGAGTAATCTTGGACTCGTTTGGAAGGGAATTGTGCGGACTTTTAAACAGCATTTATATGCTATATCCCTTAGTTTCAAACTGATAAACTAGAGGTCACTTTTTTCCAGCGGTAACTTATTTTTACGATTTTCTTAAAAAAATCAAATGGAACGTTACTATTACGTAAATAGGTTCGCAAGCGAATTTAAATTACACATATTTTATTGAAAACCGCAGACTAGCAAGTATAAAGATACAAACGAGTCAGACAATAATAACATAAAAAATAAGTTGGCTTTGGAAAACATTGCATATCCCTAACGACAGTATTATAACGTCAAATTATTTATTTTGTCTTCCGTTGATGTTGACTTTGACCATTCAAAATACTTGTTACGAATGTTGAGGCTGTCGATGTGGTAGCAGTTCACTTTGCGTATTGGCAGAATGCAGCAAACATTAATATAAATTTTTGGAATCACATTAACAGTCGCAGGTGGAACCTATTCATGTACCCGGAGAACATGGAACGGGGGGTCAGCGCCTGTCCCCAAACTTAGACCAGGGGTTATTAAACTAACGACAGTATTTTATTTGATAAACGGCTGTATTTCTTGATAACAAATTGAAAAAAGACACAACTAACTTATTTATATTTTGTGTATTGGCATTTAAAAGTTATAAATCAAACATAAGTTTCAATAACTAAAGAACTTAACAATTGGTGCATTTTATTCTAATAATTCGGTCATCACTGCTGATGTGTCTAGGAAGAACATCTTTTTCACATTGACTGTAAGACTTCATATGTTTTCTATCTGCTGATCTGGGACAGAGAAAATATCTTCCTCTCCTAGGTAAATTTTGAATGGCCACACGAGTTGCAATACCTTTAGGTTCCGTCACATTTTCCCTTGACACAGCTCCTGCTGTACTGCAATTGTACCCAAAAGTTTACAAAGCACTAGTGTAGAATTTGTGTAATCCTGTACCTTGCGAACGCTTTTCCATATTAATTTTACAAAGTTCTTTTCCAAGCTGTTTTAAAAATACATTTCGTCCTCCGTGGTGCTTAGAGTTTTCATTTATCCAAGTTTCGTTGCATTTCGTTGACTGGAAAGCGATTTGCATAGCCCGGTGGGGGGGGAGGCTATGCAAAAGGGGTGAGGAGGGAGCCCTCACCCCTCTCCCCCGTTCCGTATGCGACTGTTAATCTTTTAGCCCTTTCATAAATCTACCCGTTTCTATCCGCGTTTACGAAACAACTAATTGGTGTCGAAACTAGACTGGCTTTGCCTAGAAATATGTCTTCATGACATTAAGAGATTTCACAAGGTACCTAAATGATCCATTATACAGTCTAGTTTTGACTCCGTCTGACTTCCTTTCATTTCATTTCCAATAAAAAGTAATAATCATATAAATCAATAATCAATTGACAAAAGAGATTGAAGAGGGCATCTCGGTCAGACTACTCGTTAATACAACACCTAGCAGAGCTGGATCCGGACCTGCCTCCTCCGCGGGTCATGACAAAACAGGTCCTTCAAATGGGGCAGTAGTCGCGGCTGCAGCCGAGCCATACACATAAAAAGACATCATCTTCATATACTTCACGTGGCACTTGGAACTACGCATCCTAGAAGAAAAAAGGGCTAAAGGAGAAGCAGCTCCAACCCTAGTACAACAGAGGCCCTACGAAAAAGAGATTGATTCTTAACTTAACAATATAAATCGTTTTTTTTTTTGATACTATCAACCGAGGCAAGTGTGTTCAAATTAGCTACCTTGAAAAATATGGTTTGTTTAGTTATGATATTTTTGTCAGAGTGTTTGCGCGAGTTTATTGACAGAAAAAAATTTGATTGTTGGTTTCACTAATTATACTAGTGATGATGATATATGGAAGGTATTTAAACTATTTTTAAAAATCATCGAAGCTGAAACGAATGGATATGTATTTAATAACTAAAATAACTACGTTCAAGATATTATTACAGACAGTAATAACAATTTCTCTTTCTATTTTCTTTTATTAAAATAAATATATGTATAATTACACATACATATATACATTTGTATATTATGAAAATGAGAGTGCGCATTTCCTGTGTTCATATGTGTGTGTATGACATTTACAATATATTACAATAGTTTATGCATAAATTAGTAGAATTACGTTTACTTGAGTAACAATACCTGACGTAATATCTTTATACTTGACATTTATTCGCTTTTAGAAACGAGTACATTATTCAGTGTACTTACATCTTAACGTATTATGCATCCTTGAGCGCGCATTAACCGCAGTTTTCAAATTTTGCTTATCAGTTATGTATGTACATGTGTCGTTAATAATAATGAAGCCGCCTGATTTTTGCTTCCTGGCAGTGTCGCTGAATACATGCAGACAATGAGTGCCGAATGAAAGTATCAGCTCACACCAATTGTTAAACATATGTTAATAATTTACTGTATGATTAGATGCCAATATTTTCGCGTTAAAAATTAATTATTCAATTCAATTTAATTATTAATCAGATCCTTTGTTGTTTAGTGAAGACTAAATTTTATTACTAAGAAGTATGTTAGAAGTTTTTTAGGCATAGTATATAAATATAGAACTATTCGTAGCTACTGAATCTTAGGAGACCCAATTTTTGTGTGCCCCTTCCTGATTCTATTGCAGTCTATTTTTTAAGATACGCACGCATAGATAGCAAAGATATACGTTTGCAATTATTGCAAATTGCAGTATATGTATGTACATACATTTTGATACACCATCGTTACTAATCCTTTAATTGCACCAACTTAACTTGCGTCAAAATTAAGTTAAAAATAACGTACCTACCTACATCACCATGAAACTGTATTATATTATACCTTTCTTTGGTGTTTCTATATCCGTATTCGTCTAAAATCTGTCAGATAATGTAAAATCTAGATTTATACGCTTCGTCTCGGTTTTACCTGGCCCCTACGCACCTGGATATTCTTGTATGCAATATATGTATGTTGTATAAACCTAAAACCAAGGTACTTCACTTTTCGGTCAGAAATTTTTCTAAAAGATAAATATCCGTACGTCCAAAATAAAACCCATAACCGTATGTTTTGTCAGGACAAAAGGACTTCTTAACAAAGAAGGCACATCACGGCAAATATACGGGCTTACTTATATATCTTTCTGTTTTCGTTTCTTAGTTACTTCCAGCAGGTATAAAAATTACCAGCCCAGAGCGAGCAAATAAAATGCTCGAGAATGGTGTACCAGTCATAACCCAGTTTTTATTATATCTAGAGAGCGTTATATTTTTATGAAAGCCCGACGTTGTTATGTACGGCGTTGAAACGAAAGGGACGGTTGTTATTTTCGGGGTATCTCATTATGTGGGTTGAGGTAATTAAGTATCTATGTATGTGTAGGGGAGCTTTTAAGCGGTGCAATATGTGAATATTGATGAATGACATGTGGTCCCGTTTTTTTCCTTTTCTCTCTTCACGCTTAGTGACTACTACATCTGCGCGTATGTCGTTAAAAATTTAAGTGGATGCTAATTACATGTGAGTAATGGAATATGTGTTTCCCCGTGATAATACTCAAGCTAAAAAATTGTTTATGAAACCAAAGAATATTATATATCGTGCATGAAAGATGGTAGTATGAAAAATATGTATGATGAAAAATAATGTAGGCACCTTATCTTAAAAAAAAACAATTAGACACATATAATTACCAAAAATTAACAAATTACTCTAAAAATATTTAGATACTCTATCATGTAAGTATATATTATTCTAAAGTCATCATAAGTCAGTTCTAGTATGAACCAGACGATAAAAAGGGTGACTTTTAGATTTTCCCATTTTGTAGATTTACACTTCTTAATCACAATCGTTTGCATATTTAGCAGTTGAAACAGTATAAAATATTCCTTATCTGATTAAACATTAAACACTGCGTTCAGTATTTTTATAAGATAATAATATAATCGTCCCCGCAGATTCGTAAACCACACTGCGAAGAAACTCCGTTTAATAGAAGAGAAATTTAATGTCGCATCACAAGAGAATTAGACCGTCCAAGTAGCATGCAATACATTTCCTTGAGTATTGTAGGATTATCTTAGTTCTAAATCTTGACCTAAATTTAAAATAGTGCCGGAATTTAAATGAGAATTACCAAATATCTAATTTTCCTTTTGTTGGAATGAAGCCCGGCTTTGAAGTTGCAAATTTAAGCACGGCAAGTTTCCCAGGAATAATCGTGAATTTCCAGCCTGGTTATATTTAACAAAGACAACGTAATAACGATAAGACTCTTCTTTTTTAAGTTGAATCTAAACTTCCACAGCGCTCATGGATGTTAAATACGAGTAAATATACACATACCACATAAATTTAAAAAATCACACAGCTATTGTAATAAAGTTAACAAATGATCATAGCAATTCGATATATCATCTTTAACACCTTCCACGTCTAGATACATCAAAGGTTATATATAACTTCTGGTAAAGCAATTTCATATCAAATATGTATATATTCAGTCTAAATAAACAGGTATCTAGAACACACACACACACAGAATATTGCTGAACGTCTGGTATTTATTTACTTACTAGTTTGAATCAAATACACAAACTGGAAACTGGAAACAACATAATATAATTCCTTTTATCCCCTTAAATAAATAAATAAACACATGAATATTTAGATAGAAGCTTATCAAGTTACTGGTCTGGTAGGTGTAGTATAAGCATAAACCTTATTATGTGAACAAATTGCTAAAGGAATAATTTTACAATTAGATTTAGAATGCATATCATTTAATAATCTAATTTTTTATGGAAATAATAGAATCCAGAATAATTGTATAATGTATCTACATAGACAAGAAGCCTGAGTTAAGGAAAAGATGAGAAATTAGTAGAAGGACTACTTATTCAGAAAATCAATCATGGTTACTCCATGGCAATCCCAAACAAATGAAGCAACAACTTTTCCAGCAGATTTTTGACATCAATCTTCTCAGATTGTTGCTTAGTTTCTGGGTCGTAGAAATGTATCCAAGTTTCATCCATAGTAACAATACGTCTTAAGAAGTCGGCACGATTTTCAAACCGAGCACAGATCGAACGTGATGCTTTCATCCTTGCACGCTTCTAGTCAACATTCAGACATTTGGGGATCGTGAACTGTATGATATTCGTTTAGCAAACATTCGTTTTAGCCCAATTCGGCGATTTGACAAAATCATGTCATGATCTGCATCAACATTTTCGAGGACAAACACAGAAATTGAACCACCCCGATCAGTTTTCATCTTTAATGGAAAATTTACCCCTTTCGAAGCTTGCAATTCAATTTTCCACGATCGCATACAAAGTACATTGATCGCCAAAAATATTAAGCATATCTTCGTAAATCTGCTTACCTCTTAACTCCTTTAAGCAGAGGCACTTAATGATCGCTTGGTACTTGAATTTTTCTATTTTCGCAATTTCGGTCATCCAGTTTTTCAAATTTTAAACCGCAATTGGTTTGTTCACTGTCCAAAAAAAAACTAACAGATTAAGATAACTATCATTCAAACTATGGAACAAATACATTTATTTTTTTCTCAAAATTTCACGAACTGTGCATGGTAGAAGACTAACATATTGGATGAACGTAGAACAAACCTAGAACAAACTAGAATTACTATAAAAAGTTTGAAACAACAACCTAGAACAATAAATTTAAAATTTCAGAAAAAGAAAGCGAACTTCACGTAGTTGAAATTCTACTTCTCTCAATCATTTCATGAGAAAAAATGGAAACCAACTTAATATCGGTGTTGAATTTCACCATACTCAATTACTTCACGAACGAAGGTATAAGGCTAACACTTTATCACAATATAGAAAAAAAAATCTACAACATGATTAAATTTTGATTCACCAACTATAGAAGAATTCTAGTAGACACTAAAACAACTGAAAAAAATAATAAATTTCTAAAGGATTTCGTTTGTATCAATTATTGTATGGTAGAAGACCAACATTTAGAAACAATATTGAGAACAAGATGGAGCAAGTTTCAAACTGTCGAAAAAGGAAGCACCACCTTCCTTCTCCAGATTTGTCTCTGACACAATATTGAACAAATTTCGGCAGAGCGGAGTGGAGGGGCACAGGCAAGAGATTTGCACTTGCAACAATCAATAGAACAATTTTACAAACCAGTCTAACGGAATGTCCAGATTAAAAATTTATATCAGGAAAATATCACAAAAGCTACACTTGTTGCCACTAAAAATGGCGGTCGGCCATATCTCAGGAACAGTTTATAGTAAAGCTCCGGGAAAAAAATATCACTGATTAAAGTAGCCCCGATAAACATCTGGAAATTATTTAGGAAAGTGTAGGATGGCCGCTAGATGGCGTAACTGTACACCAAAAATTTAAATTCTTATTTTATAGAAAATTTACCAACTTAAGGTCTATCACAAACATAAAAATTCCCCATATTTTACATTGGATAACTTTTTTGTAGTTTGTCAAATAAGGAGAGTGGAGAAGGGGAAACTTTGTTTTGAAGAAACGCTTATAACTCCGGTTCTGCTAAACCGAGTTTTGCAAACTTAGTCTCGTTGGAGATATTACTCCTACAATCTAATGCTTACAAATTCAAACCAATCTAATAAGGAACGTGCTTGCTAGAGGGCGCTGTTTAAATCTTTTCAGAAATATTGTTTTCTGTCGAAAATATTAAATGGAAACATATATTTTTGGCTGCAGATTAAAAAGTAAGTGAAAGATTCAGTGCTATAATAAATGCGCACTCAAATATATTGGTAAGAAATTTAGTGGTAATAATCTAAAATTAGATGCAGATGGAGAAATGATGAGACAAGATATATTTAGCTTTGAGCCACGTAGTCTGAATTTTCAGTAGGTAGGGTTCTTTGCATACTCTTATACTTTAAGACAAGACTTCTACACCCAGTATTGATTTATTTCTGTTAGATAAATATTATACTAGTTTTAAATAAGCGCCTAACTATATGGTTGCAATACTGTAAAATGTACTGTACTAATAAAATAGTTGTCACCAGCTCCGCCACAATACGTAAAAGATAAAATAAAACATCACCCAGAATTCAATAAAATCACATACGAAGTAATACAAAGTATGCCAGCAATGTGATCTATTGTCAAAAATCAAATAAAAAATATTTAATTTTAATTTTATTATTTTACAGTTTTATTTGTGCTAATCTGTTGATATTAGAAAAAGAGCAACTATAAGTATTCAAAAAGTTGAATAATGAATTTGTAATCCCCTATTCCATCTAAAAACATAATGAGACTCTTTGCAATACGGTGTATATGCATACATATGTAGTTTCACTAAAACCATATTTTTATTCAATAATTAATGCAGTTTATTTACAGCTGTAAAACAAAATATGCTTTTTCTGCAACTTTTTAATTAAAATTAATTAATATATGAAGTAGTTTTGTTGTATAATGCGCCAGTCTGTGCATAACATTTTATTGTTACTACATCATATCATAACGTAGTAGTTATAAAAGTGTATGCTTTTTCTTATAATTTACTTTTGTTCGTTTCAATTTCGTCGCTGCAGATTCATCTATTACGTCATTTCTTCTGAAGAACGCTCTATATTTCTTTGATCTAATTACATTTTGCACTCGGATATAACTTCATAATTCAAACTGATTTATTTTCATTGCAATAATTAGTTCTTGAAATCCTATTTTTCAAATTATGCAGTTGATAATGTAGCCGAATCTAGAACTGCGTCGTATTTTTAAAACAGTTAATTGCACTCAAGATCCGTATTTTATAAAATAAGTGTTTAAACTTTGTGAGTAATATCGAAACAATTATCTTCATTACTGACTTCCTTTTAATTATATCGTTAAAATAACTGTCCTGATTTCAGCAGACACTCTTCTTAGAAGTTGATATCATGTGAAATATTGTACCTTGTTTATACGTCTTCCTGTGTGCCCTAATATTAATCGATTTGTTCTCTATATTACACATTGAAGTTCAATAGGTTATTGTGGTGATCTAGAAAAAATTTAGATTATAAAGAAATTTTATGATGACTATCGTAATGTTTATTATTATTTTACATAAATTATTTGACATAAACGCTTACTTAAAAACATGTTTAACAAGATAAACTGCATATAAATCCATTAAAATTATCAACAATCTCATTCCGTAATATATCAATTATATTACTCTGACATATATCTGTAGTTGAAAATCCCGCAACTCGGAGCAAAAGGCCAAAGTTAATTGAGATACATTCAGAATATTCTGCCATGCGGCTAAATGACTTTTATCCGGCTCAGAGAAGAAATCCAAATCTAATTTCGGATATTATTCTGTTGCACCCTCATTTTTTCCCTGTATAATGTAAAAGAGGACAGGGAATTGCCTTTTTATAATCCAGATGAACGAACGGAGAAACGCTCTTACTTTGGCGTTTTTGACCCGGTTCTAGCTCGTCTAATCTGGATTCGCTGGCAATGCAAAACAGGGAAATGAATGAATGATAATTCCGAGATAAATTTCACCCAGAATTTGACAGAAATTAAGTGGCTAAATCTTCGTCGTATAACGTTCTGTATACAGACGGAGAGAGAGATAAATATTTACTTCGTTAAGTATTATATACATGCATCGGAATTGGATTGGAAAAAGTGAATTAAAAATAATTCAACAACCTATTCACTCACATGTAGAAAGGAATATAGCAACTAATACAGCAAAAAAATAAAACCCTGTACTCTATTAAGGAAAATAACTTTAAGAACACTTTAAAGAGATAAGAAGGAAGAACCAAATGAGGCTGAAATAAAGCAAGAATAATACATTAAAAAGTTTACTACATTATGTAATTGTACTGTAAATCCAATAAAGTAAGCGCAGAGAAAATTGTGATGAATTGGAGTATATTGTAGTACGACTTTCTTCGGCAATATTAGATTATTCATTTCGGTAATATTAGTACGACGAGTGCCCAGAGATTACTGTGGATAATTTGTTTTATACAGTTGGCATTATGATTAGAACGTAACAGTCACATGATAGCAGATTGCTGTCATTTTTCGTCACTACATCGTGGAATGTAGAAGGGGAATGTTGATTCTCTGCAAGTTACTGTATAACTGCAGAAAACCGTTATTAACAATTATTAGCACTCCTAACAGATATCTACTTAATTCTTATTTTTACCACATTATTCTGACATAAAAATATATATATAAGGTGTTTACAGGCCTTTAGGCCCATTGCTTAGTTATTTGTCTCCATTGTTCCCTATTCATTGCTTTCTCTCGCCAGTTAACAATTCCTTTCTCCTGTAAGTCCATTTCCACCGCTTGTAACCACCTCGTTTTCAGACGGCCCTCCTTCTTATTTACCAAGGATCTTAAAACCAAAATTTTCTTTGCTATTTGGTGGTCCTCTCTTCTTTGCATATGTCCCAGCCATCTTATAAGTTGGGCTCTAACAAATTGGGTTACAGTTGCTTCTCCATAAAGCCGCATTATTTCTTGATTACTTCTACGTTCCCAATGGTCGTTTACCTTTCTTCCCCCAAATATTCTTCTAAATATCTTTCGTTCCCAGACCTCCAGCTTTTCTGCCTCTCTCTTATTCATTACCCACGTCTCACGACCATAAGTCACAGTTGGTCGAATTATCGTTCTGTATAATTGGATCCTTGCCGTCCATGAGATATTCTTCGCTTTCAAAAGCTCGTTCATTGCTCCAGCGCATCGGTCTCCTCTTACCATCCTGGCTTCAATCTCGGCATTATTGACATAAAAGTGTTTGCTAATAAATAATTAATTAATTTGACAATTTTAGCAAATATTTTTTGTATGCCATTTCTATCTGTTTATATATGTACTTAATGCTCTTACAAGCGCAAATATTGTATCAAATATTAAAGCTTTGATTTCTTCTCCCCTGCTAAGTTATTGAAAAGGCACTTTTATTAGATTTGCTTCCTGAAAATTAATATAAAAATTAAAGCAGTCCATAAAAAGTAAACAAGGGGCATTTGTGAATTAGTTACATATACGAAGCGCACTCAAAGATCCAAAAAAAAAAAACTAAAAAGAGCAGAATTCATCAATTAGCTAGGAAGAAGGAGGAGAAAGGAATCTGAGGCAGGTGACTAAAAATGATGCTCCTATCACAAGAACAGTATCAAAATAACTACTAAGAAAAGCCGTCATTAAACTCACAAATTTGATAAGTTTTTGCCTATAACAACTGCCGAATGTTTGGAAAATAGCTGAAGTGATAATGATGCCAAAGTTATTGTTGCTCTCTCTTTCAAATTTCTAAACAGTTTAAAAGTGAAAGATTTACTGGGCAGATGAGTTACTTCCAAAAAGGCAATTGTAGAAAAAAAGTTATTGTAAAAGGTTATCCATTTAAATTCTGATAAAAACATTCAACAATAGATCAAGTTCACAAAATTACAGACTTAGTATAGTGGTCTCAAATGAGCGCTTCATAGATTAAATGGAACAAATACTTGGAAAAACATATGGCAAACTGCAATAATCTAATATAATAAATTCATTCCTTAGATTAGAACAAGATGTTGAATACCCTAGAAGCAAGTACGAGCATATGTAGTACTATAAACCATTATCAACAGGCAGAAATTTACAAAAAGCTTATAAAAAAGATGTATTGATTTATTGAGCTAAAAAATAAGTATTAATACATACTAAATTGTTTATACAAGCAGGTCGTATCAACTCTCTGGTTGTACTCCTTTGGGAAAATGCCGAATTAACCACCCCTTAGAACTCTTCCACCTCCTTCAGGAATTTGAAAAATAAAAAATGCCCCAAGGTATACTTAATGCCGACTCATACGAGATACTGGTGGATAAAGTATTCTTAAATAAATCACTTTAATAAACGTTGTGTGGTATGTGGAAACAAACTTCGAAAAATATGTTTTGCAGGCAAAACTGTCATAAACCTTTATGTTAAGAATGATTAACTGAGAGCAAGAGCAAATGGTAGCGCTTATAGTAACCTCAAGACACTTATTCTGTTCAATAAAATTATAAATAAGTTTCTTGGTTGGCTGAAAATGAATCCCTGTTTTATCGTTTACTATATCTACAGTTTTCTCTTCATACGCATTTATTTTAAATTATTTATACCGGAAGTAGAAAAGCAAATATTTACAATCCATACATATTTTTATCTCAAAATTTATAAGACAATACATGCACTGGGCAGATGATGTTTAAAACAAAACATATTTCATATTAATTATGGCAAGCATTAAATACTAAAAATGCAACTTCATCAATCATACTAAATTCTTATACATTTTATTAGAACTGGTATGTACATCCCTAGATATTAGAGGAAGATATTTTCTACAAATTACCCAGTAGACTCGCTACAGACGACCGGAAAGCACAAACAAAATCAATATATCATAACCCGGATTAAACAGATATATATGTATTTACCGTACTTGGGATTGCAGCCATTAATGGTAGTACGGGCAACTTTCGAAACTTCAAATAACAGATAGATCTACCTGCCTCTGCGGTTCGTGCGCGAAATTTAACGATATCTGCCATTAAATTTCAAAATAACTCTATACATCATAATTTACTTGAGATTTATAGTGACTTATTTTTGCGTGTCGTAACAATGTAACAACTTTCTAAAACGAAATAAATGACGTAGTTGTTACCCGGACTACAATTACGAACTAGCCATTCGTAATTTGTTCGTTTCTGGTTGATCGTTTTTATTAGGAGAAACTGGCTGCAGATAATTGATTGAAAAAAATGCATTTTCTAACTGTAATAATTGTAATTTTTATCCACTTAGAAATGATACTGGTTTTATAGATAATTAAATGTAATTAAATTGACGATGTTCTAAAGTTGTTTTAAGTATAGATAATAATACCATGTGGATGAAATACTGTCATGTACCCGCATGCTAGTGCAATTAGACAAATAAACTATTACACAAGAAAACACCTAATTAAATATTATATTTTCATCTTAATTATAGCAACATACGTATGTATGTATACCAGATGGCTCATTTTCGATTAGCCAGCTTTATTTAATATTTAATATTAGAGATTCAACAAAAAATTATATTAGCAGGTGTTTAGGTGACATCTAGTCTATAGTGCAGCACAAGGAAAAAATTATGTTAATCCACGAACAGTTGTGCAAGTTCTAACTACTATTTTCAAGTAATGTGTGTATGACAGAATGTTGGAACCTCAGTTTGATATAGTCTCGATTTTCGTTAACTCAATAACATGATTTTCAATATTTGCTAAATAATCTTCCATTAGCTACAAGACAAAATTTGTGGCTTCAGCAAAACAACAGAGGACCCGTGGTTCTCTGGGGGTTATTAGATCATCTTACTTATATATTCTTGATTTCTATGGGATTTTATGAAGAACAAGGTAAACGATAAGCCCCCAAAAGATCTTCAGGAAATAAAATCATTTTTTTGTAGTATTAACACTCGCTTAAAATCTAAATAATATTTGTGGTACACCATTATAAACAGAAAAAGAACCGAAAAATTTTAATTTATCTTGTAATTATACCATATCATTAGCATTTCAGCAGATATAAGCTGCATACTATGTCCATTTTCTTTTCAAACTAACTGAACGAGACTTATGCAAGTTGCTTTTACTGTGCAAAACCAACTTCTTTTGTACAGAAATAATTTCTTTTGCAGATGGTGGGATGCCATTAAACGTCAATTTATAATACACATATTCTTTCAAAACATGTGGGGGTATCATCCATTGTGTCAAGAAATTCCGAAGCAAAAAATAAGATTTATTCTCGGAATTTCACGTTGTAAATCAGGCTAAAATCTAATAACAAAAACAAGTGCTTACATATACGCCCAATTCAAACTGCTAATTCAATAAATCGGTATAAGTGAATGCATACATATGCACATAGAAAATGATAAATTTGAGATAATGCAGACAATGAGATTGATATTTGTGCACAGCTGTAGAATTCACGCCATAGAAGCTATGACTGTCAAGTATCATTTGAATTTATACTAATGAATTTTGGTCAAAATATACATAGTTTTGCCGTCTTTACAGAACTTTATTGAACAAAAAATGAATGGAATTCAGTTAAAAAATAGAAGATTGACAAATGGTGAAAGAAAAAAATTGATCAGAACGTAATTAACGTTTACAAGGATATTATATGTTATAGTAAATGTTTGGTCTACAGAATTATGACAGAGTTGAGAATCAATTGCCGACAATCCAAAATGTTAAAGGCCTACTAAAGCAAGAAATAAAAAAAAAAATTAAGAAAGCCCAGAAACGGGTCTTAGCAGATCAAGAAAGAAAGATTGCCGTTGAAGTAATGATATCAAGAAACCATAGTACTAAATATTTTACATGATTTAGGAATGAACAAATTGTCATAAACCAATTTATTACATATTCGATCTTCAAGAAAACTCCTACGTGGCTTCTTTCAGGTCATCATCTGACGAAAAGCATTGTCTACATATGTAGATGCTTTTATAACATCATCAGAATGGATGCTCCATCTCGGATTATCAATTCTAAAACCTTTTTCATATAATATGTCGCAGCCATATAACGTAATTAGTCATTTCATGAACAGTCTAGACATATCAGAAAGTGCTGACACATTATGTAGTGGAAGAAGTATTTTATTACTTGTCTAACAATTTTAGACATTACGTGAAATGCTGATTCATTGTGCACTCTTAGTGTTAGTTACACAAAGAGGCTGCTTCAATTTAGACAGTGTCCTGTATGTCCAAGGTACTTACAGAGTATAGCCTAAAATGGCTATCAACCACGAGGACGCAGTTTTCACTACATCTATTACTATTACGAAAAGTAGAAGAACAAATAGTATGGAATTTTTTTGGGCACCCACAGCACTACACTTTTTCTGTTATTCTTTTTTGACCACATATACAACGAGGGTCTAGATTGTTATTGCCTAGCGCAATATTTTTACAAATGCATGGCTGTTCCCACCCTGTAATCTGTTCTGTGGTAATAAAATTACCGAAAATATCATCGACGTATTAAGATTCTACGAAAGTATCCTGTAACACGTTCTGCAGTTCTTTTTCCGATTCTAATGTTTTCGTGAGTGATATAGGACTATTACTTGAAGAAAGTCCTATATTCTCATCACATCCAAGCAAAGCTTTGTTTGGAGAACGCCTCTGAGAGTTATTGTCAGTCATCCACGCGGATAACATATTTTTTATATCTTAAATTGGACCTTTCTATACTTCCTTCACTTTGAGAGCGAACAATTAAACACTCCGACTACATTTGTTTTAAAACTGTACTAATATGGTTTAAGAATTCCCGTTCATTATCACTTTGTAAAAATTTCAGAGGACCAATGAAAAGAAAAATTATCAACAATTCATCAGCAAATTCTTCTGCCGTTTTTATTTCCAGTGGCCGTAAATATTGAAATTTCGTCGAAAGGTCTTGATAGTTTAATATCCATTTATACTTTGTCATAATCACTGGCGCTGCATCCTCGCGGTTGGTCCCCATTTTGAGACTAAGAAGTAAGAATCGCGTACATATAGAACAACTGTCTAAATTGAAAATAGACTCTTTGTGTAACAGTTCACTAAGTGTCCACAATAATTCAACATTGCATACAATGTCTATAATTATTACACAACTAATGAAATAATTTTCAATTACATAATGTGTCAGCACTTCCTGATATCTCTAGATGAAATGATCAAGATTTAGTTCTACATGACAATACTGTTGCTATCAATTTTCCAGATGATGTTTCCGCGCTTGACTTTTTTGTAGTGTGAAATAATAATAAAACTCACATTAAATATAGGTAAACCATTTCCTTGAGTAGTATTTATTGTCATGTGTGTTCCAAACTATTTAATTAACCACAAAGTATTTCCATAATGATCAAGAACACTGTATTTAATTTTTTGGAAATATTTTAATAAAATATTTGAGTTGGTTGCACATAACTTCTTTGTGTTACTTATTAGAGAGGGTAGAAAATATGAATATAAATAGTACACAAGAGAATTTATGTTATGTATTTTAACTTGAATGGGAAATGAGGACAATTTTCTTTTAACTGATAGAAATAAAACTCGAGACAATACTTCATTGAAATTGCAAATTCTTGCTTCTAAACAAGCCATACTAGATTAGCTTAAATTAGATATAAACGTCCTCTGATCCAATTTGTAAGCGATATAGTCAACGTCCGACACAAAAGCTTTTATCCACTTAGCATCGCATCAATTTAATTTGAACCGTGATATTATTCATGTTTAATTCATTATGCTGACCCTATTTATATAACAGTTTAATTTCATTAATAACATAACAATACAATTAATTCACCTCAGTCGGTTCTAATTACGTAATAGTACCTTACTAAAGCGAAGTGTTTCATTCACACGCAATCTGATAAAATTTAGACGCAAACTAAATAAATTTGCCGAGAGTCGGGTTTGCAACGCCCCGCGACCAGATAAGGAATTATCGAAAAACCCATGGGAAAACTCTGTGTACGGAGCGGTCCTTAAAGCTTACACCCTTCGTGACTCAATAAAATTAACCCCCCTTATGATAAACTGGTTTCATAATTAGACGAAATTGGACCTATTATAGTCTTAGTCAACTTACCCTAAGCATAGTAAATACGGATGACGTAAACGTATATAAATAAAGAATGTAATATGGTTACCAATTAACTATACAGGTAACTTTATTTAGCAAGGCTAGTTTGTAATGTAATAATATTGTTTGTGAGCATTAACACACATTCTTATGTATCTTTACTAGAAATTAATCTTGTCTTGCATCGGCGAAAAGAGTTGGTACTGCTGATTAGAGTGTATTTGTAAAATGCATGTGTTCGTTGTTTGTGAATCAGAACATCTAGTGAAGTAATAAGGATTTTCCTCGTAAATTCCGATAAACACAACACGCAACATTTTTATCGACGACCCCTTTCCAATATCGCCATAAATACTGAAATAAAGTTGATGTACTGAAGTAGTTGGAAAGTAAGCCGAAGGTCTAAAACAAAAATTACCATTTAGGATTTGATTTCAATAACATATTTTTAAATGTGAAAGTTGCATAATTTTGAATGCCATAGACTCTGTTACAAGTAAAGAAGTATTTTGGTAGGTATTTTGAAGGCGTCAAGGAGTCTTAATAATCAAAAATCAACCACTGATCTTTCCTTCAAACGTGAAAAACCTTTAGAAGAACAGTACACACTACCAATTTAAAATGTTTGATACGAAAGAACAGGTGGTGTTTGGAAATGGACAGAAGGCATTATAGCCTATAAGGAATAATCTTCCTCGTCTGTTTTCAAACCTTGAGACGACATTTTACTTTATTTTTGAGGAAACCTCAAGGACTTTAAAAAAACAGAATAAAATGTTTCACCCAAGAAAATATTAAGTTTTCTTTGATATTCTTGAACAAGTTATGAAGATCAATTTCAACCTTCTGAGAGTGTACAACGTTGATGGGACTGGCATCACTACTATATAAATTCAAAATAACTAATGCAATCACTGAAACAGGAATAATCGTAACCTTAGTTAACTGCATGAATGCTGTCATAAACTTCGCTAAAAAAATGTTATTATTGTGTACATATCGTCCCACACTTCGCATAAAATTGATTTGCCCACATTTGTCGTTTATGTCGCCATTAAAGACATGTTATTCAAGAAAAATCTAAAATTGGTTAAAAAATAACCCTTCTCGAAATGTACGCCCATTTTAAATTTGCAACTTATTCTGTCCTGCATATCAGAAATGTGCGACAACTGCGATATCAACCAATGGGTTTCGCAAAACGGGAATTGCTCCATTCAACCTGAGCATATTTTCAGAAGCTGATTTTCACATAAAAAGACAAACAATAAATTGCACAATATTATAAGTAGCTAATAAAAGCTAGTATTACGGAACAAGAAAGACAACAATCTCTAAAAAGTAAAAAAAGTATCAATATCAAAGTTGAAAACTATTCAAAGAAGGTAAAGAAGAGGCAAAAGGGCGAAGATGATGAATCCTCGAGTTCCTTGTCTTGATAACTCACATGTGGATGTCAATAGCAACGACTTTATAGTCTGTGTTTTCTATATAGGAAAATTTTTTGAAGGCCAACGTGGTAAAGGCTAGGTGTAGTACTTAATTCGCTTTCCGCTAAACTCATGAGGATTGTGCTAATAGTCAGAAACAGAAAGTTCACGTGTGTGATTTATGCTATCATCGGGTATCCAATTTTAAAAAGTGCTGTCTTTAGTTTTGCGTACACATTGTATATAATTTACAGTTATAATACATTTTTTTTTCCAATTGGATTGAGGTCGTACAGGTTCCTGATAATATGTTAACAAGTTTAAAGCAATACGAAACACGTATTGCAACAACTTTATCGCTTCAAATAAATACTAAATCTGCTTACTTATTATGGTTCCACTACAATTTTATTTTGAAATCTATATATCCCATTTCCCAGTTTCTATTTTTACTTCTTTCTTTTTACACGATTGTAAAACTAATTGTAAGTAAACAGAAAATATCCGCATTGGTATCTATGTATATAAGCTGGATTAAGCTGAAATTTATGTAAAAGTGCATCGAATACTGCGCAAACCAAATAAGGTGAAAAAGTACAGCCGAGTGTAAAAACGAAAGAAAGCAAACAAAACAATCCGAACTAAAGAGTGCCCGTATCCTATTTTTCTGCATCCTTCGTCGCTGTTGGATTTACAACACCAGATGGTTACGAATGCAGTAGAGCGTTCCTGTACAGACCAGGATAGCAACCGTGCAACGTACGTAAAATATGCAAAGTGCAATCGCATACTTCGCTTAAAATTTACCAGGCACACGCGTAGCAACCAAATATACGTACACATATGCATACACGGTGCGGTCAGACTATAGATTCTCACACTGCACGTTGATATTAAAAGTTAGATAAGCTGGACAAAATAGCAGTGCTTATTTAAGAAAGGCAGCATATTATTTGTAATACAATCAAATGCAAAGAAACTTTAAGTACAAGTTGTAAAACAACGTTGCACAAACCGCTATTTGACATTCGTCTAACACAACCTTAACATTTTATTGTAACGACCCTGTAACGTACTGTGAAGTTTAGAATGTAAATGGAGGTACCCTCATACAGACTTCTACGCAAAACGCTAAATAAAACTGTTTCGATTTACTGGTCGTGTTAGTTCATGACATATTAATAACTCGAATAAGGCAATTTAGTTTTTAATCATACAAGCTGATTAAAATAAAATTTTATATCATAGAAACACAAAAATAGCGTGTTTTTATTTGAATTTGATGTATAACAATAGTTAAAAATGATTTACCTCATTAGTTCAGTAGGAGAAAAAAGTATCTGGACAGTGCGCGAAAGAAGGAGGCTTCTTACTCAAATCCTACTGGTACTTTATTGTCCTAGAGTGCATACAAATAATGTCTGTGCCACAGGCAGTCCATGTAGGTATACTAAGTCAATAAAGTACCCGTGCATTTTGAGTGAAAGGCGTCCTTCTTACATGCACTGGCAGGATACTTTTTTCTCCTGCTGCACCACTAAATACAATGTAATATAGTATACATGGTCTTGGTTCCAAGAATTCTCTATAAACAAGATATGTATGAACACTCCCAGTGATTTTCTTCAGTCAATTGACATTGATCTTTTATGGGATATGTTCCCAAAATTTTATCAAGTAGTGGTGTAGATGGTACCACTCTGTCCTTCAACTTCAAAGATTGATATCTAAATTCTTTTCAATATAGTTCGTTATCTTCAGCAATAAATAATTTTTTGTCGTGTCGATACAGCAAGCAAGGGTTATTTGCCCATATATGTGTATGTCATTTGGTGAAAACATTGATAAATACCGAAGTTGTGCCTTTGCCCGAAAAAAAGTACAATAATAAACGAGTATGTCCATGGCACCCATTTTATGTGACCATTCTCTTGTTTGACTATACTGGTACAGAGAACATCAACTTTGGCTTTTTGTGATTTTTCATAGCTTTTACCAGTAGTAACTGGTTTTGCAGAAATAAATCTACTGACAAATGAGAGAGATTTATCATGCGGTAGAACGATACTCCCATCTGCTTCTTCCATATTTTATCTTTTCCAATTTGCAGCTTTGTAACTTATTGTTATTTCTTATCGTATCCATATGACATATTTCATAAACATTTCATAGAATCTTTAGTAAACCAATTCAGAAATACTCGCTCTCACAAATATTTCCTCTATTTTTTTGATTTAGGTTTTAAATATTGATTTTTTGATTCTGCACTTTTACCTATTTTCAAATGAGGGTTGTCACTATGATTTCTCTTATTGACAAAATTAATGGTATACTTATTATACCGATCAAAATATGTTAAACAACTCATTTTAAACAAAGCTTATAGGTTTTTTTGTTTCTTGGTATGCCGAAGTGATTTTGGAAAACATTTGGAAAACAAAATGATTAACAGGTATATTTACTGGATACTCAAATTCTGTATGTAACCATACATTTGTTACATTCTGATTGTTTACACTTTATTTATCGATATTTCTTCTTTTTTAGTATATTCCTTCTACAACAAAATCTCACTCAAAGTAGAAGAAATATATACTTCTTCTTTGAGTGAGATCTTGTTTTGGGGTGAGACAGATAAATGGTTTGGAGTAGTATCACCTTCTGGAATGTATGTAGTTACTTCTAGGTCTTCACTATATTCTGAAATACTGTCGGTATCTGAACTGTTGAAAATAGCCTCAAGTTGTTCTGCAATTGACCTAGAAAGTGAATTTAAATAAGCTTTGAGAACCTAAAGAAAAGGTAATAGAAAATAATAGAAAAGAAAAGTTATTTGTTTGGTTAATATATGTATCAACGGGTCGATGGCCGCAGTGGTTAGGCGGCTGACTATCGTTGTGAGAGGACGATAGATGCCGGGGTTCAATTCTCTGGAGGGACGGTGACACTTTTTCAGGGAGTTTATCCCTGATCGACTTGCCATTCGCTGTTGGGAGCAAAGTGATTAACAGCGCGGCGTCATAAAAGGCAATATGATGCTGTCACAAAGCCACGGTACGAAGTCACTGCAATTAAGCACCCACAACACATAAAAAAAAAATGTAATCAATAACATATACAAACCCAAACTTGATATACCATCTTGAAAAATTATTAATTAAATTTTTCTTGTAAATTTGGTAATGTGTATCGTAAGATACAAAGAAAATGTGGTAATTTTTCCTGAAAATTTTACAAATAATATAATATGTATTTGTAAAAATAAGTGATCACGTCATAAACTATATAGTGCACCTTGAGTTACCTGTGTTTTTTTTTCTGGGAGTCTAGTTGGCGTAATAGCTAACCAGAATAAGTCACTCCGCTGAACCGCCCATGTACATACCCCGGGACCAACTTATTTGACATAATATCAGGGTGCTTGGCTGTCTTCCGTCCATTTTGTTTCTCCTACGACTCCCTTTTTTGAATTAGAGGATTAGAAGTTCGGAAGCTAGTGTTTCTAGGTCTTTGCTGTAGTTGGTTTAAAGCTCCTCACTACAGTTTGGCCTGGTTATGATTTTCCTGATCATCTGGTACATAGATCGCATACAATCATAATTGGTACGAGTATTTCTGGTATATTCTGGTCTCAAAACACTCTGAACCCAATCTATTGCACACGAAGAGAGTGTATTCCAACGTATCTACTGAAGAACAATATATGTATACAGCTGTCTACGTCGTTCTTATGAAAACGTTTTACGTAGCATCCGAAAACTCCGGGTGCGATCAGTGCCTGAGTCAAATGGTAATTCATGTACTGGTGCTTACAATTTACCCACTCGCTGATGTTCGGTGTCAGTATTTTTGTCCATTGTCTTCCTCAGCTTCCCACCTAGTTTGCCTGTGCCTTAACTAGGTTGCTCTAGCTCTGTTCTGCTTTTCTCTGGTGTTTCTTGACTGCCAGTAGATCAATGGGAACCGTCGCCATTATCACTTGTAGGGCACTTCTTGTCTTGTCACGCCTGTCTCCAGTCTGTTAGACCTGTTTCCAGATGTTATATATAAGAATCGAAATCTATTTGTATAGAAGTGAAACATATACGAGTTCGGGGTAATAGGCGCCTAAACCATAACATTGCCATCACTAAAATTTCGACTCATCGTAATTTCAGTGTTTTTTTTTTAGTGGAACCAATGTTTCAAACCATCAGACCGTTTAAATTAAAATTCTTTCTTGTCAAAACATATGACGACCTTTCATACATCATCCCATACCACCATATGATCTTCTCGAATTTCAGTCTTCTTTTTCATATTTCATTCAAGATATTTAACGTCTTTTTATCCACCCAAAACTAGTAAATCCAAATCGCATTTTGCATATGCACTTCCAAAAGTAACTAACCGACATATCAGTGGGTACTGTCTTTGGGTTAACTTTTATATCTTCCATTCGCTCAAATTGTTGATGTTGTGACGAGATCGTCCAATTTTGTAAGCTACTTCTTGATTTACAAAACCTGCCTCTTTAAAAGAACTTATTTTTAATATATAATATTGTATCTATTTGTATTTTTACGTATATGCATATTACATTACATTTATATATATATTACGCCCGTGTTTATCTAATAGTTGCGATAATTACAAAATAATATCGCAGCCGTTTCGTTATATCCAGAAAAGCAATTCTGAAAAATAAAAAGGTATGTTAAACCTTAGATAATATTGTCCACGATCGTACAACGATATAAGCGAGGATTACTACATTCATGTGCGCCGCTATTGGAAGTTAGGTCGATGAGAGAAAAGCCCGGTTAAAGTCTGTATAGAGTCGCGGATTACGATGTGCATTTGCGAAGCACCTCTTTTGTTTTTTTTTGCTCGGTGCTCTCCCACAGTTGTTATGTTCTATACGACCCAGTGGCCTACTTGTATCTAATAGTTTCCGTGGAATACACGTTTTATTTCTGTGTATTTCTTTTTTTGACAAGAACAGATGGATTGCTCGAGGCTACATATAAATATGAAACCTATTAATCCTACAGACAATGATTCATCTTGAGAGATACATTAGGGAAAAAGAATGCAATTAATGGTTGATGTTTCAAGATGTGAGATTGTTTTTCAATGTCGTTTTCCATTTCACATCTATTTGCGATTTTAAATATGAGCTATTCAAAAATATAAAAACTCTGCTGTTAATCGTTGATGGGAAGTTTGAAATCAGGGAATTTTACTTTCTACGATGGTTATAAACAAAAAATATTTATTTTATTTTTGATTTTTGATAATACATAAAATGTGTGTGATGTATATAATTCAATCTTAATGTTACGATAATGATTTGTTGTTTATAATCATCCTTAACAAGCATTACCGTAAGCAAAAGTTTCCTAGATCAAGTTTTCCATCAATATACTAGAGGCGTGTGGTAGATAAGGGATTCCATTTAGGTTATTTAACTATAGTGTTATACTATAAAGCTCTAGTTTCACCAAAACAAACGAAATTTGATATTATTTTACGAAAACAAATTTTTCATGTTTCATGTTCTTCTTAATATATTTATATATTACCTTTCTTTTCAGGTAAGATTTACCCACAATAAAACACTGACGTACTACATTGGCAAGTATAAACTTAAATATATAAATTATTTTATTTTTTAATAGCAAAAGATAGCAATATTCGATAGCCATTTAATAGCAAATTGAATATTACAAAATTACACGTGGCATAGTGACTTTGTCAAAACGTCTGAAATTTCTTGTAACTAAATACATTATATACGTGACATCAAAGAATGTCAACCCTTCCAACTCTTTAGGATTAATTTCTGAATGGTAAGTGAACTCCAAGTAAAAATGGATTATTTCCCAAATGTATTTCCTTGATATGGTATACATATATGTATGTATGTTTATTTATATGAATGAAAAGTAATCTAAATGGTTTTTCAGGTCACTACATTAATTAACTATATATATTTATAATTTGTATAGATTCAACATACATACATGTATTCACTGGCCAATTCGCCCAATTTTGAAGTACAGACGCGTTCAAAATTTTCCACGTATACATATTCCGTAAGAAGCTATAACAGAAAATTTTTATAAGTTAAAATATAATGTAATATACTCTAAACAAAAAAAAATCGAAGCGAATGTGTTCCGAGCAGCATCGACGTTTATCATTGTCCACTTTGCCTATCTTCTTATCGTGATACCTTAGTTTTGGAGTATTGTCTTCTATTGCTAAAGACGATTTCTAACATAGAATGGCTTTAGTCCAATGAGTCCCATGTTATTATATACGTGCTTCCTGATGTCCCCCTGATCTTTTATAAAACCACGTCAATTTAATTATCTATTAAGAAAGACTTGATTTAGGCATCTTCAAACACGAAGTAACTAAGATATTGTCTTGTTGACACCAGACATTAATGCTAGGTAAATCTGATATCTCTTTATTTAGAAATTATATCTAATATATGTATTATCTAATGTAATCTAAATACATTTCTCCATGGAATTAATCTGGTTGATTTCTGGATTAATCAGTTTGCAGGGAGGGTATTCTTCAAATTTGTTGGATTATCTTCAATTTTTAATAAAATATCAACTTTTTATCATAATCCGCGCTAATTCTGTTAAAAAGTCCAACGTTGATACTAATATTTCTTTCTAATACTGCTTCATCGCAGATTTAAGTTTATTAGATGTATCATATTGTTTATTATGTGCACGTTAGAAGTTTCTATACCATTATCAGGAGAAGACCGAGGTCGTTCTACTGACCAGGAGAAGAATCCCTAGGGAGATCGAGATGACGGTGGATACGGAAGTCATAACCACTACAACTTCCGTGAAGTACCTCGGACTGCGGCTCGACAGCAAGATGACCTTCTGGCAACAGATTCAGTCGTCGAGCGATAAGGCCGCTAAAGTAACGACGATGTTGAGCCGACTAATGGCCAACGTAGGAGGACCGACGGCGAGTAAACGCCGGCTTCTAATGACCGTCACCCATTCCATACTGTTGTATGGAAGCGAGATTTGGGCTGACGCTTTACAGCAGGACAAGTACAGAAAGCGGATGGCTTCAGTACAGCGACGGGGAGCACTCAGGATCGCCAGCGCATACCGTACGGTTTCCGAACCGGCGGTGCTCGTGATCGCAGGAGTAACTCCGATAGACCTACTAGCTCTAGACAAGAAGAGAGTCTACGAGACACGACGAGACGTCGGCTCACGACAAGCAAGAGCGGACGCTAAAGCGCTCACACGACAACGTTGGCAAGAGCGCTGGCAGAACGACACGAGAGGACGGTGGACGGCCAGACTCATCCGCAACCTAACGGAGTGGATGGACCGAGACCACGGCGAGGTAAATTACTACCTCACCCAGTTTTTTAGCGGACACGGGTATTTCAATGCATACCTGGCTCGAATGGGTATAGCAGAGAACGCGACATGCCAGTATCACGACTCTACGGAAGATGATGCTCACCACACCTTCTTCGAATGCGAGAGGTGGAGTGACTACAGATACGCTCTACAAGACGAAGTAGGACCTCTAACGCCGGATAACGTCGTGCAAACGATGCTGTCCGGACACGACCGCTGGCAGAAGATCGCCACGTTCGTCGAGAAGGTGCTGAAGGAGAAGAAGAAAGAGACCCAAGCAATGGAGGCAGCCGATCGAGGCTAACTACGAGGTGCCATCCTGAAGTAATGCGACCAGCGGTTCCGGGATGGATTCTACACCTGACAAAGTGAGGTTTTTTAGTAGGTGCGAGCCCCACACACCGGGGACGGGTCTCGTCGCTGATGGTGCGTTAAGGCATTTTTCCTCACTTAAAACAAAAAAAAAAATACCATTATCATTCAGGAATTTTTAATTGGGGTAAATTTTCATAGAACTCAATCTTTGGTTGGTCTTGAATTTAGCACCTTCCTGAAATGCTGACTTTTCTAACAGCCTTAAGCTGTCCTATATCTATGAAAACTATTCTTAAATGCTTTTAAAAACATTGCCGTAGCTTCTGACAAAGATCTCGTTTCTTTTCCAAAGTATGGCACAACTTCAGACTAATCTTTACTGTATGACTGGCTTCTAACATTATATAGGGTACACATTGCCTGTTTTTCTGCGTGCTTTATAAGCAACTTTTAGTGTAACTATTATTGACATAACTACTCACACACACACACACATTTCATTTAAATGGTATATTGACATAAATAAAATAAGATATCAAGTATGTTACGCATTTTCTAACTGCAGAACCACAACACAAAAATTGTAGGTATCGGCAGAAAATTTCAATAAAATATTTAAAATCTTAGACGATGATATGCATTTGATACCGTTATTGTAAATTAAGCCAAAATTATTTTGGATCAACGGAAATCAAGATATAATAGTGTTGTGTAATATTTGTTTGAACTAAACCATATGTACCGGCGTTTAATGGCAATTACATACTATTTTTTCAAACAGGAAAATCATGTTTTCACGCAAGCAATTAAAAATTGATTTTAGTTAAATTAAAATTTAATTGCAGTAATACTTCTAACGCTTCATTTAAAAACCATGATATTTTGTTATATTTATCACTACTTTTACTTTATAAAAAGTACTACTATAGAGGTATATGTACATGTTTTGTAAATTGCCTTTTAATTGGATAAAATTATATATTTACCCATGAATCAATGCCGTACCTAAAAACAAAAATTCAACATAGGAGTTTTTTACAATCACAGCAATTCGTGACGGCTTTTCACACGCAATATCTTATTTTCACTCCATTCAATACCCGTCTAAAACTTGCCTTCGTACATACATTTATATAAAGATATATCGTGTGGTACTACCAACGTACAGACCCCATATACGGTAAATGTATGTAGACTACCGGTAGAAAAGGATAACAAAAACACCCCCTAACATAAAAGTTAGGAATAACCAGACAGCAAGCGTGATTGCATGCATTCGCGTAAGAAAGAGAGACGAAGATAAAAGAACATCACCGACACTCCCGATTCCCAGCTGTCAGTCGTTCACTCTAACGGTGCCAGTTTTGTTTCACATGCGAACATAAACCAAACCCTCTTACGTCACCATCACCTACGTTCCCCTTCATGTGGTAGCAAACCCATGTTGTACGTTGTATACCGCTACAGATGTCTGTCAAACGCAGTAATGAATGTGGAAATAGAAATAGAACCCCTCTAAAATGCGCCTGGTTAACGATATTGATAACAGTAAATAGAGCAAGTGTATATCTTGGATGAAAAAGGAGTGGTACAGGAAATTATCGTGATTATAACATTTAGAAATCCTCTTATCATATATAAGTCCCCTATTTCATACTCAACTTTATAATATAATTGGAAACTTCTACCTTGCCATATACAGTATGTAGGTAAACCATATGTTGAAATTATAACTACACCATAACATGTCCAACGTAATTGAGAGTATATACACTTGACATTTTATAAAACCGTGTGAAGGAAATAGCTAAGGTTGAATAGGAATCGAAGTACTAATTTATGAAACGAAATCTTAAAAGAAAACGCTGCCAATTCATTTAGTTTTATCTTAACGTCTTAAACGACTGAAACTGTCACCAGAGTTGACCAGCGTCTATCCTGGATAAAGATTTCAAACATCTACTAAACTTCTGCAATGCCCATGAGTTTGCGATCGAAAATTACATCCAATTCTTTAGTATATCAAGTTTCTGAAGTTATAAAAATAATTGAAAATCAAGGCCTGAATAATGAGACTACACAAAACGATACCATTAATTGTCAAAAAAACGAGATTATAGTAGACGAAGGTAGTGGCGAATAATTATCTAATTTGCATAATCAAAAACCATAAACAGAAGCTAGTGAAAAAACGCCTAAAAAGCAGTGATACAAAATCGATCAATCCAATCCTAGAAAGGTATTCTACTAGGTGAGGCACAAGAAAAAGAAGAATCAAGTAACTACACTTTAACAAAACATCCAAAAGACCTCGCCATATCGGCAGCTGGGTTAGACAGATTTGTGTATGTTTTAGTATATCCATTCATAGGTTACCCAATGCCCGTAAGCAAGTGTACCACAGAGTATTGAATTGCATGTCCTGGAGCAGATAGAGCAAGTAAAGCAAATAAAATTTAATTTAGATTTCAACAATAATGAAAATTACAAAAATAGTAGAGACAGATCTTCTATGAATATGGTGGTGCAAGAATTAAATAAATGATTGAAAAATAGATATCTTTCAAAGAACTGTATGGATTGGAACAATATCTGAAGTCCAAACCTAAGAGCCGTTTTACACGACACTAATTTTCGTACTAAATTGTATACAAGATGTGCGCGCACACATTTAGTTGACTTGTATACAAGAAATTAGAACTTGTTGTAATTTCTTGTATACAATTTAGTACGAAAATTAGTGTCGTGTAAAACGGCCCTAAGAAATAGGGATTCAAAGCTTTTGTTTGTTGTCCCTGAAACGGAATGATATACAACTGGGAAATTGTGTAGAAGTTAGCAATAAGATTTATTATGATAATTGGGTTAACAGTCTTCATCTGCAAGTTACTTGGCCTAGTTGACTTCAAGGATGTAATTTTCCAAATAATACGAAACTGAAAAAAACCTGATGAAGTATTGAAGAGCTTCTCTGCTCTTAGTAGTAAAGAGAATCAACCTTATCTGTATAAGACGGCTCGACAATAAAGCAATATAGACGTTTTATGCCTTTGCAAGAGTATACCCAGTAACAAAAGTAAAAGGAGGAGGTAAGGATTCGAAAACAAAGAGTAGGAGTGATGTGCGTTACCCTAACGTGATTTTATTACATAAGCACTTCGTGGGCGGAGTTGATTGCTTTATATAAAACTTCAATTAGCACCAGAAGGCGGTACCTAAAAATGTACCTCCAGTTAATGCACTTTTATATCGTCAACACATGGCACATCTTTAGAGATGTGATTGATGAATCCTGCATCCAAAAAAAACTAAATTGCTACAAATCATATCCAATCTAACGTTAGGCTACACTCTACAACAATTAATTCAACAGGAGTTGGAAGCTAAAGAGAGGAAAGGGAAAATGACTCAAATGCTTACTGGTGGTACGAGGAAGGACTAAATAGGATATTGGTCAAATTACTCAGAAGAGTTAATTAATTACATAGGCCTGCATTTTCTCACTTTTACAAAACTGTCTTGAGTTCAGAGGTTGAAATGTATATTTTTTGATGCGCTGAATTTAAAAATCATCACGTAAGAATTTTTCAAAACAACGCAAGAACAGTTAATGAAAAAATACTACATACGTATCAACACGAGTTTACTAAAAACCTAGATTTTACAAAATTTGTAAATAAATAGGTGGCAAGTTTAATAATTCCGCTGCTTTTGAAAGCTTTGCTTTAGGCCTTGCCTTTTATATATCGCTATCCTGGTTTGTCGGAGTAACCTGTAGCAGTAGTTCGCTATCATATTAGTGTTGCAGCATCTCTGGAATCTCTCAATTTTTCTGGCATCTTGGTGGAAAGGCTTGCCTTATTCCTCGCTAACGGCTCCAAGATTCTCTAGAAAGTAGTTTAATGGAGTATTTATTGTTGCCAGCGAAGTTACTGCTTCCTTGAATAAATCTTTATTAACATATATCTTCGTCCCAAATTGTGGATTTTTCGTTAGCTTTTGTATGTCAGACTCAACAAATTCTCAAGTACAGGTATTTGAAACATTCTTCTTCTTTAGAGGGAGCTTCGACATTATGTTTCATTATTCCAAATTTGATGTGCAGTGGAGATAAAAGTGTGTTCTGTGGGTCTTTGAATTGAGACAAAACAAAACGTTCGGGAATAAGTTGTTGTTTAAATCATCCCTGTTTTATTGACCTAATGGCTGAAAGATATCTGGGATAATGCTACTAGACAATTCGAATAATACGATCCAATATTTTCATTTTTCATTCATCAAGCTGTTTATCACAACATGTAGTTTGGTGTTTTGTGCTATTCATATAAGGAACATTTGATTCGGCCAATATTTTCTTTTACGCCCTTATAAACATCCAATCATATTTTCTCAATTTCATATATATATATATAGCTTCAAAAACACTTTTTTGAAATAAACGGTAAAATAAACGGGAACCCAATCTTTTTAATTGCGTAAATTCAATATCTCAAATAAGTTTTATGGATCCTGCTAAATTTACGCGCGGGTGTATATGGTGTTCCAGAGTTTTCTGGTTTTATTATCGTCAAATATCTGCTTTTATTAAAACGGAATGCCGTTAATTGCCACATTCCTTGATTGATTGGATTTTTCCTTAAGAGATTTATTTTTGAGTAAATATTTTTAATATACTAGAGAAGCGCTGCTGTTACATACACACATACTTTTAAATTTAGAAAAATAAATCACTAAATTGTATAATCAAAAAGATATCATCCTATAACTGTGATACAATCACGGAATATTCGATATTTCCATTATCGTTTTTACAATTTCAACCGTAATATCAAATAAAAATCCCGACAGATGCGCTAATCAAAAAACGAGTTATACAGTACGAATTCATTTGTTCGCTTCAAATGCACATTATTAAACATTTTCGGATGACCGAATTCGCATTGGTACGTTTACAAAAATATGCTACGCATGTATACAACCATCATAACAAAAATATTTATCGCAACGCATTCGCCATTCTCTATAATAGCATATAGTATTCGTTTTTTTTTTTTCATTTACATATATTTCGAATCTATTTGTTAATAAAAATATTGAAATTTTAAAAGCAATTTCCGTCATCGGGAAATTTAAGTAAGGATACGTATTCTCTGTATCTCTGTCTCTTCTATATTTCTGGTCGTGTATAACCTTTTTATTTCCCTTTGTCGGGTGATAAAATTGAAAAGACGCTGTTTTCAGGGACATTCGCTACATCCTCTGGTGAAATGTGACGCCGGCAATATTAAAAAGGAAACTTCCCTCGTAAATATGAGCGCGGGGTAAGACGGGTTTCACCCATCTCATCGATGTATGTAGGTAATAAACGTATCATTCTTCTTCCATCTACGTGGTTATTTCTTTCATATTTACGCATTTTACTATGAGAAAACATATTTTATATCAGTAGCTCGAAATAAAATCTTCATTGGAAAAATATAAATTCAATCTGACATAAACTCAGTCTAAATATTAATAACACCCTTTCTCAAACAATGTATCAACTAATAATTGCACTGAGAAAGAGAAAATGAATGTCTCAGAATGAAAATTATGTGAGTATTTTTTCTCTTGAATACAAATATGATATCGATCTTTCTCTATCATGCCAGGTTACCCAGAAGCAGGCATTTATAATTTGAAACATTTTAATACTTCTTAACTACCCAATTAACTTCACAATTCTGAATCACCTAAAAAGTGAGAGAGGACGATTTTGTTCTACATTTCATGTATGAAGCATCCCTGTTGTTGGTCCAACAGTAATCGGCCAGCATATTACGATTCCATTTGCCTTCTTCATAATTTAAATTGCCCATTATCTCTATAATGCTGTAGGAGCTTTTATTTCACAAAGTAATGGATAAATTCCAAATATATATTTGACAACACGATAAAATACTAAATAACTATTAGTACTTGTGACACATAAATCATTTTGACCTAGAAAAAATATTCCTTAACGAAAATGTCTTCAATAAAGTTTGATTTACAGATCCTTTCGCAACTTATCCTACTAAACTTATCACTAAATGTATCAATAATCATTTTATATAGTTAAGAAAATTTTCCATCGTTATCTAAACGAGATGATACCGTAACGATAAAAAGCTCATTTATTCCGCGAAGTCGAAAATTGTACCTTAAGTAAGTACATTATACCTTACTACTTTCTTCTCCGGACGGACTCGTTCGATGTGAAGTGAAAGTTAAGTTGTGTCGAAGTTGTTTGTGTGCCCAATTTCTTCGACATCCAGGCGACAACACAACCGTCGTTCCCGTTGTGCACCGGCTCCGTTAACTTGCTTCGTCGCCTTTTCAGATCGTTGTCATCGTCTCCTCCATTTCATTCGCGTTTATTCGCGTAACCGTCAGTGGGTAGTACCGGATATATACACGAATATTAAAAATTGATCCGAAAATTACAGGCAGTCGCAGAAATCTGTGTGTAGTATATACATATATGTCCATTATATTTCTTAGTATCAGGTTTACATATTTTAATCATGTGTATAATGAAACTGTTGAATTGTATGAATGTAAATTCAGTAGAAATAGTAGAGAAGCGGTGTCGTCTAAGATTGGTGTGATTTTGGAATTCCTGAAGAGATTCGACGTATCTCTTAAAACGGTTACTTTTTCTGTAGCCACTGAAGAGGAGATGGCCGTCTAATAAATATGTAGTTACCCACCACACATTTGTTATTATATACAGGTCTATCTATACCTTAAGCTTAGTTTTCTATTATAGAAACGAGCCATTAAAATAATTGTAAACTTTTTGTAGTCTGGACAAGTTCTTTGATAATGTACTGTTCTAATTACTGATAACCAGATTTTTTGACTTTGAAAATATTCCATTCTTCAGATACATGAACTTGTATTGTGTTCTGTAAAGAGGCTATTCGGAATAACTAACACTAATAATGTCCTCAGGGCGATTATCTATTTATTGTGACCCCCAGTTATTACAATTCCTCAAAGATAAGCATCGAATTACACAATTACAATAATGGCAGTATTTCTTTTATGAATAACGCCCACACTTTTCCAAGCATCTAACTCAATTTTTTCCCCTAATATCATTGAGTGTTTCCCAATTGCAGAATATGCGAAGGATCAATTCTGCTCTCTACAGCAACTGGATTATTATCGGCGTGAAATGCATGAAGCTCGCTTCATCTGTATGTTGGTGCAAGTGAGCCAGGTACTCCAATACTGGAAAAATTGTAGAACCAAACAACGTTTCTATGGTGTTAAAGAAAAGTCAGAAAAAAAGGTATTAACAGAGCACATGAGAGGACAAAAAAACAAGAAAACACCACTGACAATGGAAAAATAATTGATGGGATGGTCCTCCCACGGTGGGTCTAGAAGTTAAACAAGAGATTGGACACGAAAGTATTAAAAGGGGACATAATTTTGTGAGGTACAGAACAAAATTTGTTACTCCTTTTACTCTAGTATGAAAGTCCCAGGATTGAGTAGTAGTATAACTATTTTACGTAGAGCATCAGATTGAACTATAGACCATTCTGTTTTCTAACATTATGCATAAAAGCATCGCTTTGAAGGTGTGTGAAGGTGGAATGCAGAGCTGTAACGTTGTCATCATATTGGTCAAATTTCACACGTTTTAGTCGTGATTGGGTAATCCATTTCCTGGTGGTATAGAATATAGTTGTGCTATTTAGAATCTACTAAAACATGTGGACCTCGACCTGCGAAATTATTATTTACGCCCGCAAATGTATCTAATTCTATTTTTTGTCCATGGCTAGAAAGCTCGCTTCAAATCATCTCTTTATAAGAGCACTAAATAGTGCCCTTTTTATTGATTTTTGGAGTGTGTGTTGTTAAATTTAAATTGTGTTGTTAAATTTCACTAATTGGTGTACTAAAAGGCCAAGTTTTAAACAACTTTCATTAGTGTTTAGTTTTAGAATGAGTATTACAGAAAATGTATTATTTTAAATTGTAATCATTACTCCCCCATCACTTTTCTTCTTTTTAATACCTTAATATAGTCTCTAAATTTATTGTACATTATTTTTTTATATGTGGTGGGTGCTTAGTTGCACTGAACCCGTAAGCTGTTTCGCTTGTCTGGCTACCACTGCAACTCTTGCGGTGTAGTTTTGTGTGTGTAAATTGTGTTCAAATGGCTTTGTGACAGCATCATACCGCCTTTTATAATGCCGCACTGTTAATCACTTTGCTCCCAAGAGTGAATGGTAAGTCGATCCGGATTTCAACCGTTTGAAAAAGTGTCACCGTCTCTCCAGAGAACTGAAACCCGGCCCTATCGTCCTGTCACAACGATAGTCAGCCGCGTAACCACTGCAGGGATATGCAATTTTTATTGTTTTCAAAAATAATTCGTATTTCGTTCATGGGTTCATTAATCATGTTATAATTTGCGAGGTATTTACAAAAATTTGAAGTTCGGCAAGAACTCATTCGGTTTGCAAAGTAACATAGAAATCTGAATCTAACAGTTAGCTAAACATTTAATTATTTGCTAACAATGTATGAAATAGTAAAATGAATGGAGATCTGTTTGTATGATTTATCACGAGTATTATTTTTAAATTTGATACATCTACACCTCATTCCGAAACAAAATACCGTTCAAAATTCAGTTTACATAACTTATGTACATAAATTTTTATGACTAACTATAGATATTCCTGTGGTGTACGAATGGTGGTATTTTTAAAACGAACCGATAGCGATGCTTTACGATCTGCGATATCGAGAAATGGTATGGAAGTGACTGAATTATACAGCGGAATCAATTTACACTTACACGTGCATATGAGTTGCACGAAAATATCGGATACCGAGCGTAACATTGTAAGTCTATCCCTCCGTACAAATATTTTTTAAAGGGAAGAAGGAAGTTGTTATAATATTACAGATACGTGACGTGCGTGATATACTTTGATAAAACTTATATATTGTATCGTTTTACGGAAACACGTTGTAAAACGGCTTTAAAATTTTATGCGAGCTCCGACGGTATATCGAAAACACTTCAAACTTATAGACGAAGAATTTTTACTCCGACGCTTACATCTATTATAAAATATGATACCCATATGATCGAATTTATCCTTGATATCTAGGACCTTCCTTTACACATATCGCAAAACGAATTTGAGGATAGATATTTCGAATAAAATATTAAGGTAATACGGTATGGTATTGGTTTTTCAGATAAAAAACTTTTATTGTATTAACAGCATTGTATTCGAAAGTTTTTAATTAATATGAACACAAATCATCTAGTCTTGTTCCTTGAATAACTACAGTGAAGTACTTATTGTATATTTTAAAAACAATTTTCAAACATTTTCCTAATATACATAACTGTAAAGATACTTCTGTATTACCGTAGCAGCGTAGTGTTGACATCAGGATCTTTGAAGGGATCTTTATAAGGTTACACTGTAACCTTATAAAAAATTTTAGTAAACCATCGAACTTCAACACTGGATAAAACTTAATACAAACGGAAGAAACTGAGATCATTCTCTACCAACACCTTTTTGGTACCATTTATTAAAAAAAAAACTCATGACAATTACCTATCTGCATTGTTTATTGACTAACGTAGGCAATTGAACAAGACGACCTCTACTGCAGCAAAAATATATGAAACAATCACATCGTTCTCCATGCTGTACCATTGACTACATAAGAACTTAAGCCTTTTTTTTCGGAAAAATATTTACTTCATCGAAGAAAAGAATGCTTAATACTTTTGTGGATAATATCTCATTCCATCACGATTACACACCCTTTTAATCTCTCTTGGGATAACAGCTACTACTATAGAAGTTAGGCGTGTCTTCTTTCGAGAAAATATGAAATCTTTTACGGATAAAAGTAATTACCCTAACTCCATTAACACCAGAAACAGATGGACGCACAGGAATACCGAAGTAATACAGAATTAAGGCCAGATTTTTATGTTTGTACTTATGTATAAGCTAATGGCTTATTTGTCAGTACTTATAGATCGTTTACGTGGGTGGCCACTCCCATAAACAGGATGTCCTATGTGCATCTGTTGGTAAGTAGTATAGGCTTAACACAAACCAATAGTTAACTAAGGAATAGGAGCCATCATTAAACTGTGCCACTTTCGTGAACTTGCGTATCTAACATAAGTTTCTCAAAATTAAAGCAGCGATGAAAGTTATTGTTCATACAGGAAGATAGTTTGAGTTGTTAAAGTCTGCAAAAACCTTTTTCTCGAATCTTATCACAGTACAGGCAACGTAAATTAAGAGTAAGCCAGTTTCCTATCTTCAAATACAGTTTGAAGTCCTCTTTTGGCAATTAATTTGGTACTTAATTCTTCCTTGTTTTGCAAGGGTCCCGAGCAATGCTTTATTTTTGTCAAGCAATGTATTTCTAAATTTTGCGGATGAAACATACAACATCTAAAAACAAGTTTTGATAGGATACAGATGTTTATCACTTAACTTCAAAAGTATAGTCAGTATAGATAGTGTTCCTTTTTTTGAGTGGCATGTTGTATTTCCGGACATGGTTTTAGCTCCGCCTGTGATGGTTCTTACACATTTCAGCCCATCACTTTTATTCATATTAAAAATGCATTTAATTTTTTATACGGCTTATTTCTATTAATTGTCCTTTGCTATTATTTACCATGCTGTTAATACACCTTGGTATACCGTTCTTTGACAGCTTTATAACCAATCATTGTTGACTTGATAACTTGGGCAGAATGAGTTCTTCGATAAAGATCTTAAAGATAGTATTTAAACAGCCAAAAAGGCAAAGCTCATATCATCGCCAAAGAAGATAGTCTACCAGCTATAGCTAAATATGTTGCATGTCAGTAGAGTGATGTAATACAAAACTTTCTGAGTTGTGAATCGCAAGAGCAAATACCGTATACTGTATTGACGGATGTTTTCCTTGAGAGGTTGGATAACTTCACTATCTCGCTTGCTTATTGTCCTTGATGCTGCTACTGCTGATACAGATGGGCATTGAATAGATACAAGTATTTTCAATGATCTCGTTTTCATCAAATGTTTTTATTCGTGTGTCAAGATAAATTTCATATTTGTTTTTCTTTGTGCGACTGCACGGGCGGGAGAACCGTAAAGACAAGCTCGGCCATAGCAGAGACCTATTGTACCCCCGTGCTGTTTTAGTCTTCTTAACCTGGTTGCACTCGGACAAAGAAGTCCACAACCGGGTCGAGAGTTTGTTTACTTACTCCGGGATCATCAAAACGATCGACCCCAAACTAACTCCCTGTCCACTGTCGAGCAGTCGGCAAACAGATGGATTGGAGTTTCCTCCGCATTCCCACAGTGTCTGCACAGGGGAGAGTTTAGTATGCCCATGCGATACAAGTGTTTATTTAGTGCGCAGTGACCGGTGAAGATCCCTGTGAGTAATCTTAGCCTGTTTCTGCTCATAGAGACCGCCTTACGCAGTCTTTTCTCATACGAGAGGATCCCAAGAGTTTTACAGTTACTCATGCCGGCAAGTGCATTCCAGTTGGAGCAACGCCTAGCAGCGAGTTCGGATCTGACAAAGGATGCTGCCATAGGAGTTCCGATATGTACCGATGAGTGGTCGTTCACTGGCACCTCTAACTAGTTTGTCAGCTATTTCATTGCCTCTGATTCCAGAGTGACTTGTAACCCATCTCAGCCTGGTGTTGTGATGTTCCGCCAGTTTTAGTCCCATGGCAGTGTAATACTCCCTCGGAATCCAACCTGACAGCTTGTAGTGCTCTAAGGGCAGCCTGACTATCAGAAAGGATTTGCACTGCTTCATTAACCTGCGGCGGTTTAATATGCCCTCTGCGCAGGTCTGGATGGCGATTATTTCGGCTTGGAAGATGGACGGGGAGATCCCTAGGCTGAAGGCTTTGCCCTGGGTTTCTTCATCTCTCCAAATTCCAATTCCCGTGCCGTTTGGCGGTTTAGAGGCATCCACAAACCGGCTACTGGAGATGTTTACAGAGTATCCCTCACTGAAGCTGAAAAGGACGAAATCTTGTCCGCCCTCATGGATAGTGATGCTGTCTGTTCTATATAGGTGAAGATGCTGGTATGATCTCCCGTTTTCTCGGACAAACCCCTGCACCCACTACATTTTGCTCTGTAAGCTCCTAGGACTGCCTTCGACCACAGCAGAAGCTGCAGCGGAGGAAACCCAAGGATTGCCTCCATCGCCATCATATTTGTTTAGTTAGGATAATGAAATTTCCTAACCTTCATAACCGGATTCTATATAATTCAGATACTAAGCCTACCAGACTTGAGTTAGGCATATAAAAATGCTCTATACCAAATATTAAATAGGCTTGTTACATAACTCTGTTGCATAACGCTACTTTTCGCCTTTTCATAGTAGCAAACACTGCCATCTATCAATGACAACATTTTCAAAAAATAGAGGACATCCTAGAATCTTTTATTTTTTTATGTGGTGGGTGCTTAGTTGCAGTGACTCCATAAGCTGTATTGCTTGTCTGGCTATCACTGCAACTCTCGCGGTGTAGTTTTGTGTGTGTATGTTGTGTTCAATTGGCTTTGTGACAGCATTATATCGCCTTTTATGATGCCGCGCTGTTAATCACTTTGCTCCCAACAGGGAATGGCAAGTCGATCCGGGATTAAACCTGATAAATATAATGAGATTACCGTATTATTTACTAGATTATAGAAGAACTAAATTAGTAAAACAACGTTTCAACTCATATTGAGAGATATTATCATTACCAGTTCTAACTTGATTATTATTTCCAAGCTCTAAAATTGAGTTGTGGACTTTCAATAAAATGGATGTAAACCACTGGATGTCTACAAATTACCAAGTGAGTTTGAAAAATAGTGACGTGTGTTGAGAGAAACCATCGCTTGTTCGAGTGCTTATTTTTTAAAAAAAGTCTGACACGTTTTTATTCTTTAAGAATGCAAATTAATAAGGAAAATATGAATTATCACTTGTCATTAACACATAGTGAAGACCTAACTTAGATGTCGAGTAAGCTATTTCTTGTTTAGTAGGGTTGCTTCCTTAAATGAGCTAAATACAAGTCCATTTAATAATACTTCCTTTAAGTAAATACGTTAATTGTATAATACAAAAATCAACAAACTCATTTTCCTATTATAAATATTATCTGAACTATCACATAAATTTCGACTTTTATCAATTTTATCAAATGCTCTTTCAACGTGAACATATCCGATATATGTATAATGTAGCTAAATATCGATGGAGCATGTCGTTAGATACTCTACATTAAAGTGCTACATACGTACGCTCGAGACATACTCAATGTCGAATAGAAAAACGTAAATTGGCTGAAATTAATTAGAGGGCGTGCGTCAAATACGGCGTTATCGGAAAGAATTAATGTGCTTCGGGCTCGCATAGCCCGTAACGTAAATTAGCTCGGATCAATGGACTTGAACCGACGACCGCCGCAGTTATGTAGGAAAATGTTTTGCTCAATGAGTCGTCACGAGTATCGAAGATCATAACGACAAACATGCTCGATTAAAGAGAAGATATAAAGCAATGAATTACCTTTTTGGTCGTGTAAGCGATAGGAAAAGAAAAAGATTAATGAATGATGATTGTCGAACTTGAGCAGTTTCTGAATGTTTTTTTTTAACATTGATAGACATAATTTAGTATAAATTTGTTTAAACAATAAATGAATGAATTTATATCAACAAGCAATACAACAATAGGATCTCAAAACGGACTAAAGCTAGTAATGTGCGAATTTTCAAATGAGTTAATTTAAATCCCAGGATTTCCACTTACCGTATAATTTTATAGTATTATTATATTCTGAAAACAACATTCCTTGTATTTGTTTTCCCATGACTTAACTCAATAATAAATATGCACGTGAATTTTACAATCTTATCATTTGGAAAAGCAGGAAAAAACATGTACGGTATCTGTAATTAGTCGGCGATGGTTGGCACATTTCTTTTGTTTTGAGGCAACTGTTTCGCAAAGTTCAGTTCTTCACACTATGTTCATTACTCATGGATATTAACGTAACGCGTAAATATAGTCAGTACTTATGGTTTTTGTAACTTGACATACAAGTAAATGCAGAAACTTTCTCGAAGTATTTACTTACTCTACGGTTAAATTTATCATTGATGCGTCAACGTAAGTAGACCTAGATATGAACAAGACATGCGATATTTTAAACGAAGAAAATTGCTTTTCACTTTATCTTTTGGTCGCATGAAGTAACTACTTTTAAGCAAGTTTTTTATTGGGTATATTTGTAATTTAATCATAATCATTTGTATTTTTTTGATTTTAAACTGGTTTCAGTATACCTGCCACATTCTCTCATCGTGAATGTGGTGATATGATATTCATTTACTGGTTTTACAACGGAAGATCAAATCTTGCAGTCGCAGAGTACCAGCGTTGTTTTCCGAATCGCAGAGTGCCAGATAGAAGGGTTATCCAACAAATTTTTACCACTGCCGGAAAATTGGGTATGTTTCCTAATGCGAGAACCATATCTAAACTGGGTGTTGTACAAGAAGAGGCTATCCGTAATGCCGTCGAAAATGATCCAAGGATAAACACAAGGCGAATTGCTGATCGTTACAAATTACACAATCGTCTGCTTGAAGGAATTTTCACGTGAACTGTTTACATCCATTCCATTTACAACGAGTTTAACATTTGCAAGATGGTGATTTTGCGCTAAGGATACAATTCTGCAATTGGATAAATGAAAATCGATCTATTCACTGACGAAGCACAGTTCACCCGTGATGGTATTAATAATCTTCACAATGAACACCGATAGTCCGATCCTAACGCTACAGTAGAACATTAATATGGGGTGTGGCATGTTCATTTGTAAGACCTATTAGAAGATGTTCCACTTAATGTGCGACAGAACATATACTCATAACATGATGGACCCACTGCGCACTACAGTCTACAAGTAAGAAAAAATTGTTTGATGAAAATGTCCAAGAAATACCTTTTCAAACCAGTGGATTGGTCAAGGTGATCCGCATAATTCTTAATCCTCTGGATTATTGTCTTTGGGGATGGTTTAAATTTTTAGTATACGCATTAGTAATTGCTCATAAATTCTTAGGCACTTTATATCAGACTTTTCACTTGACTACCTCTATCTGTTTTTAGTTTCCAAATACTTCCCACTCCGAAGCTCTTAAAAGATCTTACAAAACTTTATCTTTTGTACATTAGGGTACATGATCCAACTAATCACAAAAAACACCGTACTAGAGTGGGTGACTTGAATATACAGATGTGGCACAATAAGCCTGAAGGCTGCGGTGCCTACCGGTGACCATAGATCGAACGGGTCTAGGATAAGGAAAAAAACACATAAACAGTAATGAAAATAGGCCTTTCGTGGCAAGAACAAAGGAACCAAACCAAGCAGTAGTTTGAAAAATTTTATGTGCAAATTTAGAAATGGAACATAATATCAGTGTAGCGACTTTCCAGACTTTGCTTATCAAAATAAAAATGCCTCAGGTGGAAATTTTACCGGGAAAATCAAGATCTGTTAAAGCAATACTGCGATTTTTCTCGAAAATTATCATTGATTGTGAAACCTATAAGGTAGAGCTTTCGCAGCAAATACAAAAAAAAAACTTACAAGCAGTAGTTTGAAAATTTTATGTAGAGATTTAGAAATGGAACATAATATTAGTGTAGTGAATTTCCAGACTTCGCTTTTCAAACCAAAAACGTCTTTGGTGGCAAGTTTACCGGGAAAACCAAGATGCAAAAACAAGATTGACATTTTCCTTGAAAATTATCATTGGTTGTGAAACCTATACATATACAGTGTGGAAATAAGAATGGACTACCCCTAATAATTTGGTAGCCTTCAGGTTTTATGGAAAACGCTCGAATACGTCAATTTAGTTTTTCAGTTTCCCACATTTTGACAAAATTATTTTGTTTTTTTATTAACATCTGTCAAAAATATGACGTCGTCGACATTTTTCTTAAATGACAGTATATACAGTATACATAATTTGAAAGCTCTTGCTTTCCTATGTTCCTAGATTTTTATGCGATTCTGTCGCTCCGTTTCAAAATGGCGACCGTTCAATTGTGAAAATTATCTTACATTGTCTCCCACTAAAGAACTCTTTCTTGATTTATCAGAGAAAAACAAACTATTGAACATGGTTTAATTATCAACGCGTAATATTAAATAAAACAAAACAAAGAGCAATCAAATAATCATAAAAATAATAATAAAATAAGGACGATATGTTGATAATAAAACACATGAATATAAACAATTTATTACAGTAAATGCTGAAAGTGACCACCGTTGACTACTTGGCAGTGTCCAAGTCTAGAAACAAATTCTTCTTGAACATTTTGTATCATTTCTGGTGAAATGTTTCGTATTTCGTTCTAATACGGCACTTTAGATCATCAATATTTATTGGTCTATTTAAAAAAAAACTTTGGATTTCAATAACCTCACAAAAGAAGTCCAAAGGGGTCATATCAGGTGACTTGGCGGGCCATTCAATGGGACTCCGTCGCCCAATCCATTTGCCTGGAAACATCAAATCGAGATATTCCCGAACTTCTCTTGGGCAAATCAGGATTATTGTGGTCAGGATACAGAGTGACTAAAGCTGGTAGAAGTTCAAACCGACAAAAATTTAGGTAGACTTCACCAGTAAGATTTTCTTGAAAGAAAAATAGTCCTATCACTCTATCTTTCAATATACCGGCCAATACATTAAGTTTCTGAGGGGATTGACAATGAGCTTGAATCCAATGTGGATTTTCTTGACACCAATATCGACAATTTTGCCTGCTTACAGTACCGTCGAGGTAAAAATTGCTTCATCCGAAAATAAAATATTAGCGGCAAAGTTCTCATCTTGGTTACAATGTGGTTGCATGATTTCGCAGAACTGCAGTCTCCGGTCGAAATCATCCTCATTTAACTCTTGTACCAGGCAGACTTTGTACGGGTGGTATTTTTCTTTATGCCAAGTTGTTTGCACAGACGTGTGACTTATACCCATATCAAGTGCTACATGCCGACTGGCACGATGGGGATTGTCTTCAACAGCTAATAGGACGTCAAGCTGAATATTTTCATCTACCTTTGGCCTTCCACTTTTAGGTAAATTTTTAACATGGCCATGTTCTTTATATTTCCTTATAATCTTGCAAACGGTGGATTGTGGCGTTCGATCTGGATGAATTTGATTGAAAAGTTCACGTACCTCGTTAGTAGATCTGCGACGATCTCCGTAACCAATCTTCATAAGAATTTCAATACAGTCTTTTTCACTGAGTGACATTTTTGGTTTATTAAAAAGGGAATTTTCGAATACAACGCAAACACAGTAAAATCTCACTAGTTCAACAAGCAAGAGCTTTCAAATGATGTACCGCATACCATATACTGTCATTTAAGAAAAATGTCGACGACGTCATATTTTTGACAGATGCCAATAAAAAAACAAAATAATTTTATCAAAATGTGGGAAACTGTACGCATACAGAAGCATATATAATTTTTACTGCCGCAGAAATTGTAAGCTAAATTTTCTAATGAATGATTTCACAACATTAAATCAATTCCATCTACACCTATCGCACACATATACATTTAATTCGATTTTTTAGTACAGATTTTACTAATCTACCGCATTTTACGATACCCAATGCGGTAACATTAATTAAAAATGAACTTTTACGCTTCATCTCTATTCCAAAACGAGACCACTTTAAAATATGCAATCACCTCGTGTATTCCATTGAACCCTGGAGAATTGCACCGACAATAAAAAAGAACGCCGCATTTTAACACCATCCCGCTGAACATTCATTCAAAAATTTGTAGAGTTAATTTTGCTCCCCGAATGCATAGTCGACTGCGTCGCTGTATACCGCGTATGTGCTATACGAGTATTGCTGGCAAGTTTAACAAAGTTAGATGGACGCGCGAGCCGTCCAATTTCAAAAATTAGCTTCACTTTACGCGCTAAATTGAAACCGTTACGTAAAATTTTACATGCATATACCACTGCCTACATTTTATATGACCGAGCCATAACGACAATGTTCATAAATCATTTATAACTGGGAAAACTTAATTAGTAAATATATTTATTTGAAGAAATTAGCTCGCATTTCGATTTTAACTACTTTGTGCGAGTAGAAGCGAGACAAATTAAATAACATACGTGCAATCAACGTCAAAACTGATTTTTCAAGAGGTATGTATATACGTGCAAACAAATTTATGTACCCGCTTAATTTACGCTTATATACAGGGTGTTCCTAAATATCATGTACATAAGGAAGGGGACAATTATTTGGTTTATTTTGTGCATAAAATTTCATATAAACATAGGTCTGCAAACGCTTCGTTACCAATTTGCAGGGTATTGAAATTTCAAGATTTTTTCACTTTTTACTGTATAGCTCCTACAGTTTTTGAGATATTTTGCTCAAATTTGGAAGGTAGGTTACGCTATAAGGCCTGCATCATTAGCCATTCCAAATGAGGATGTAAATCTACAGGGTAATAATTTTTTCAGGGTCATGCCCTCTTCTGTCACCCTGAACTTTTTTGCGATGTGCCACTGCTAGATTCTAAAATACGCAATAAATTTTCTGTCTTGTTTAGAAACTTTTTGATCCCTTGTATTTTTTTCTTATCTCTGACCGTTATTGAGAGAAAAAAAAGAAAACAATTTTTTGTAATTCGCCAGAGAAAATTAAATTTTTAAAAATGGTCTAGCAGGCTCCGGCTTTATTCAGATAATCACTTGAGTTTATTAATTTCACAACTGACATTAGAAATCGTAACTTGTGTCTGTATAAGTAAAGTTTTAAATTGCAAACTGTAAGGTGTAAAAGTGTTTTAAATACGAGTACTCGTTATAATTTTGTAAATATGCCAAATTTCATTCTGAAATGGCTGACATGCATTTTATCTACGGCCTTGCAAATGGAAATGCAAGAGAAGCCAGGCGTCTGTACATGGAGCGCTATCCCAATAGAATGATACCCGATCATCGAATATTTTCAAATATTCATAGGCGTCTTGGAGAAACTGGAACTTTTAAAGAGAATACTAATGATGCAGGTAAACCACGTACTGTTAGAACACCACAGATCGAAGAGGCTGTTCTGAATGAAATAGACAGACATCCTCGCACCAGCACCAGAAAAATCAGTGAACATTTAAATATGAGTCTTCAAGTTGTTTGGCGTATTCTATGTGTTTCGTTGCTATACCCTTACCACATTCAGAGAGTGCAGGCTCTTCTTCCCCGAGACTTCCCTTTAAGGATTGATTTCTGCCAATGGTACCTTAATAAGCTAGCAGCAGGCCGCATTTTTAATTGTAAAATCCTTTTTACCGATGAAGCGAATTTTTCAAGGACTTCAATTATGAATTTCCACAGTAACCGCACGTGGGCAGATGAAAATCCACATGAAATGGTACAAACGCATTTTCAAGAACAGTTCTCATTAAATGTATGGGGTGGTATAATTGGAGATAATTTGATTGGTCCTTGTTTTTTGCCTAATCGACCTACTGGTCAGTCATACAGGCTGTTTTTGCAGAGTGAATTGCCTTTATTACTTGAAGACTTGCCCCTTTTACTTAGAAATCAAATGTGGTATATGCACGATGGCGCCCCATCACATTTTTCTATTTTGGCTCGGGAGTATTCAAATGAAGTATATGAGAATAGGTGGATAGGACGAGGTGGACCTCAGCCTTGGCCCCCTAGGTCCCCTGACTTAAACAGTATAGATTTTTTCCTATGGAGACATCTTAAATCTCTAGTGTATACAACACCTGTGGATACTGTTGATGACTTACGAAATCGAATAATCGATGGATTTGAAACGGAGCGGACGCCTGTATAAGGGTTGGAGGAGGACACTTTCAACAATTGTTGTAGCATAGTTTCCTTGTCATTGTTATTAATTAGGGTTTTTATTGTTATTAGTTATGTTACTTTGTATTGTAATAAAACAATGCTACGAAAACCGGGTCATCCTATTTTTTAACAGGTAGTAGCACCTTAACTCTTAAAATTAATAAACTCAAGTGATTATCTGAATAAAGCCAGAGCCTGCTAGACCATTTTAAAAAATTTAATTTTCTCTGGCGAATTACAGAAAATTGTTTTCTATTTTTTCTCTCAATAACGGTCAGAGATAAGAAAAAAATACAAGCGATCAAAAGATTCTAAACAAGACAGAAAATTTATTGCGTATTTTAGAATCTAGCAGTGGCGCATCGCAAAAAAGTTCAGGGTGACAAAAGAGGGACCCCGACAAAATTATTACCCTGTAGATTTACATCATCATTTGGCATGGCTAATGATGCAGGCCTTATAGTGTAACCTACCTTCCAAATTTGAGCAAAATATCTCAAAAACTGTAGGAGCTATACAGTAAAAAGTGAAAAAATCTTGAAATTTCAACACCCTGCAAACTGGTAACGAAGCGTTGGCAGACCTATGTTTATATGAAATTGTAGGCACAAAATAAACCAAATAATTATCTCCTTCCTTATGTACATGATATTTAGGAACACACTGTATACATATTAATAATATTAATACATGAATAATAACGACTTGTATTGTGATTTATTTAAATTAAAACAATTGATTAAATTATAATTAATATTAATTACATTCTATGGTATTATTCGAATACGAATATGCGTCCAACTAATGATTATGACGATTAAATAATCGATTTTTGTTTTACATCTATTTTAGTTGTTCTCTTTCTACCAATATGTGTAACTGCTGACTTGCTCGGATTGAGAAAAGGAGAAAGTTGTTCCGCTTGGCGAGAAAAAGAACTCAAGTCATTGTTTATTTATATACATATAACGTGATACTTATTTATATGGAAAATAGAAGCGCTGTAAATACGGAACTTTGCAGCATCCCACTACCAACTGTCAAGGATAGTGACACTTCATTACTTGTTTTGACAGACTGTGTTGATTTGCCAAAGAACTTTTTATCAACAGGCATGCGCTATTACTTAATGTACTAGAGTGCAATTCTATTCTAATTTTTCAAAAACTTTTGATACTGATGATGGTATACTAATAGGTCTGATGTTTCCAAAAGACGATATAGGGTTAACTTTAGGTATGGGTCTCACATACAGCCATTAATTATGTGGCATATAATATGAGAAATATGCAGAATGAAGTATTTATACATCACAGGGCTAATGTTATCGAAACCAAATCAAGCACGTAATAATGTTATTAATAATCAGTTTCAGAACACCATGAAATATCAACTGACGTGGTACACATTAAACTGATCATTCCATTTGAAATCAATAAGATTCTGCTTGTTGATATTATTTTTAGGGACATTTGTGATAAATAAACTCTTAACATTCCTCCACAAATGCTTAGATAATCACCAGTTTGTTATCGTGTTTATAAATATTATTATGTCATATTTTTTATAAAACTTTCATAAATTCATTCGGTATTGGGTTGATGATGAGAGCCCATGAGTCCTGAAAACACGTGTCCCGAAGTAAGCATTGTGGTGTTTGTAGTTACCGATTTTTTATCCTATCTAATATATTGTCAGTAAGCTTGTTTAATTGCAAATTTGTGTTGGTCGTGGATTAGATATAAATATACAGTCATTAAGTCAGTCACAGTATCCACTTCATTCTCCTCATCAAGCCATACCTCAGTAAGTAAAAAGAATATGCAGAGATAAAACTTTCATCAATCTCCCAAATACTAATACACCATAAAGTATTCATGAACTTTTAAAGCTTAATTCGACTTCAAGCGAAATATATCAATACTAACGCTCGGTTCTTATGAGTCGAATGAAACCGTTTGCTGGGAAGTAGATCATTTTCAGTGAAGCGCTTTTACACGATACGATTTGGGACCCTAAACCTGTCAGCTTCGGTGTACCACAGGGTCCTTTTTTGGGCTCTGAGATATTCATCCTCCTACACCAGCTTTAGTGCCACTAATTTGACGATGTACGCTCATGACACCATCATCGATTGATTGTCGAGTGGTCTTGGAAGTGGTGACTCACGATCAACACATCTAAATGCGTCGCAGTCAGCGAAACCCTCCAGCAACTACAATCAGAATTGGAAGCAAGCGACTGCCATACCCCTACCTCAAGTGTTTGGGCATCACTCTCGGTACTCGTTTGATGTTTGCATACCTAATATTTTTCGGCCATCGCTATTAGATTTCTATGTGTTAGGTCTGTTCTTTATCCGCTCATATGCTGGAGGAGTTTTTTGAGTCTTAAGATCAAACATTTACTCCGACCGATTCTCACTGCCGCCAAGTCGCAAGTTAAGAGGCTCAACATATGACAGAACCGGGTTCTGCAAACCATCGTAGCCGCCCCTTGGTTCATTTGCAATGCCCAACCTTACACAGGTCTGGAATTTTAGATACTGAACGATTGCGTTAGCCTGTGGCAGTTTAGAAAGCGTATCGCGTTCGAAAAAAACCATTTATCCAACATCTTGGTGAGTTGAATCTGGACAGGTCTCCACAGCAGATGAGAACTCGACGCATCATGGAGAACCACTAACACTTGGCTGAATCGAGACCGTTTATTTATTTATTCCTACTCGCAATCTCATACGTCCAGAAGAACCGTCTCTCAGAGTTAAAAAAGCGCCAGGACTTTTCGTCCAGTCTTAGAAAAGTACGAGGACCTCAGAATAGTGAATGGTACCTTAACGGAAGTACTAGCTTACTACTTAACAAGACGATACCACAAGCGTCACTGACAAGATTCGACCATAAGTATTTCCTTACCCATGGCAAGCTGTAGGTATGGATCTGTTTATTTATTTATTTCAGTGTGTAAACGTTAAACCTAGTCTAAAGTGATGATAGATGTAAGGTTTGTAAAGAAATAATTAGATATAGGGAGCCGATGTGGATTTTGAATAAAAGGAACCGTTTAAAGTAATTATCATTTGATACTATACTTTTATGGAAGCATTAGAATGCGTATTTGAGCTCGTATATTTAATGCTTTGTCTGCTTGTGATTTAATTTTAGAATATTGCATATTAGTTGAAATGAGAAACTGTATTCATGGACGGTTGGTGTGTCATATTTCGACATTAAGTTTAAAATTTATGAGAAATTAAACTTCACTTCGAGTAGCATTTAACCTGGTTTACTAGATATTACTTTGACGTCGTATTAGACTACTAACGTTATATTAACACTGTTCTTTTTGTTGGTTGACGCTCTTGATATTTAATTTTTGTTGCATAAATAGTTTTCCAAACCAATAAAGTTAGGCAAATTTTTTCATTCGTCTATAAAAAGTTTTATAATTCCTAAGAAGTATACCCACTAATTGAATCCTTTTCTCAAAATATCTTCTATGTGACTCGTTCAATATTTTTCTCAATATTGTCTCCATTGTCTACTATGTAATTTGTACCTGTCCCACGAAAGAAAACCGCCAAACACAAACATCTACGATCTAAAACTGAAACCTTTTAATCTGTTTGCTGGATAAAATAAATTTTGAACGGAATTTTTCGCTTAGAAAATAAAATACCGCTGTGTGTTTTTAATTAAGTTTTTACTACAACCAATCTTAATTGACAGAGTAAATATTATTTCGAGTTTAATTAAGTTTTTCTAGGAATTTTATTTGAAGAGAATTATCCTTTCCCAAAAAATAAGTGGGTAATGTTGGGAGACGTTGATTGCAGTTTAAATATTTAATTCAGAAATCCCTCGGTTGGTACTAATTGAGTATGCGAACTACGTTTTACGAAAATTTCAGAAAAAAATTTACGCAGGTTTTGATGCTATATAAGAGAAGTATTTCTATTATTTTCATCAGTTTTATATTTTATTTCTGGAAAATTCCCATCATCTATTCTTTCCGCATATGAAACTTGGAGATGACTGCTTTAGAATTTTGAAAGTTTAATGCTTTAATACAAATAATGATATTGATATGCAAAACTCACCTGTTTACAATTACTGAACAGTTTGCTGCAGTTTGTTACCATAAATTTAACTTAATATAAGTGTTTTGAACTGGAAAGGAAGAAAAAGTACGTACCTTAACAATGCATCCAATTATGTAGCATTATATGCAGTTTAAACCAATTAAATTATTTCGTTCATCTCAGTATAATCCGCGCACAAACATCTTCAAGTAACGATCACATTGCATTGCCTAATAGTACATGGTAAGAAGCGGCCCAATCGTTCTGCACAATCGGAACTTATTTAACTATTTACAGACCCCCATTTACATATCGACTCCATATAGCCGTTTAAATAACCTCTTCTACTAATCGCCAATTACGAAGAACATCTTCCCACTGTGTAAAGCTCGCATTAAAGCCTGTTAGTGTACGGTTTCTAGCTTCGTTTGGTTTGCGGCGGTTGTTATTCGAACATATCTACATATATTCTCTTCTAAAGCTTGTACTTTATTCGACATCTTAAACTAATAAAACATCATTGTTGGGTGCGATTACGTGCAACGCGTAAATAACGAGACAATTTCGAGATTATAGTCATAATTGGCGGTAGTTCTTAAACCCAAATATCACAGTTTATGGCAGTTTACCAAGTTTACAGACAGTAAATACCTTAGTTGCTTAGTTTATGCTAATGGGCTCTATGGGATATGATAACAAAGTAACGCAGGTCAAGGTTTCAATTTGTAACTCAAGAAGAATTGTTGAAACTTAATGTTAAATTAACTTTTTATTAAGTTGATAAATATTAGTTTATCAAAAGGGGCTAAATCATGTCGCTAAATTACCGGTGTTTAATAGAAACAACTCATAAAAGTAGGAAAACAATGCCGCTACGACGCCACTTTAAACCCGCGGGGCATGCACCGCTAATTACTTTCATTTTCTAATTAGGCTTTGTAATTGACGGAATTCCGCTAGGAATGTTGATATTTTGGCCCTGAAATGCTTGCATTATGTAGGTAATTATTTTAAAAATTTTGGGAAATTTTACATAATATTTTACTCTAAGTAATTAATGTTCTTAAAGAATGCTGATTAGGCGTGACTTTAAAGCAAATATTCGGAATTTTTGGCACTCACATACATGCTAATAGAATGTGATCTAATGTCTGGAAATTTTTAAATTTCGTTCTTCTAAGAACTTAAGTTTTACGTCACAGCTTTAGCAATGAAAAATCGCATATAAGCAAATGTAAAATAATGTTCGATATTAGTCTCTCCTGCACTTAGGTAAGTATTTTTACTTTGCTTAATATTTATTATATTTTAATATTTGATGTGTCTTATTTTAGTACCTATTGTTAATTCCTTGCCACTTAGATCATTTTTATATTTTGGTGAGTATTTTTATTTAGTGTTATATGTTTTATTATTTAATATGTTTAATATCTTGTTTAATATATGCGTGTTTTAGTCGAAAATGGCTCAAGTGTATGATGTATATGATGTTGTATTTGGTCACCTAAATATTCCCGAGTACATAACACAAAAAATATATTCATCGAAGTTACACAGAAGAGATTTGGGATTTCTGGCCGCCTTTGCGTGCCAGAACGAGAAATACTTTACGTTCGAAGATTTAATTGAAGTACTGGAGGAGTGTAATCCCTATTTTAATGAAGAAACGTCTCAGCTAATTCGCAATGAGTTTGACTGGCTGCGTGAACCATGCAGCGACGTCCCAGAATGACGTACATGTATAACATCGCCACTAGAAGCGTTTTGTCGTTGACTGGCAAGGCCCCCCAACAAAACGGCAATATAGTTTGGGAACCACCACATGAAAACCCAATACTTAGCAACGAAGAGGTGTGTGATTGTATGGAATGTGACAGAGGTTACGTATATTTCGGCCAAGAGAGGTGTTTATATATTATGGATAATTTGCAGTAAATTATATGTATTGGTTGGTTGTACGTTCAATAAATAATTTGAATACTGTATTATGTTTATTACTAACATAAAATCACAACTTAGCATCCAGTAAAAAATCTAACACATAAATATAAAAATAAAAAAAAAAACGTTCATAATTGCTGTATTTATTTTTTATTACTGATACAAGTTGATTACAAGTTATTACCTATTAAATAATCTAATAGAACTTGAACATTATGCTGTGTACACATACTTAATTTATTATTATGAAAAAAGCAAGCAGAGTTAGTTTTGTTTAAATTTGGTACATTTTGTAGATATTCTAAATTAATAATATCTAAATCTACATATTTACTTAAATAATCGGCCTTTTGATGACCCTTTACGTATATTGTATCGTAAGATTTACAAATATCAGTTAAGATATGCACAATATTTTTAAGTCTACGTATCCGTCACAATAATTAATATTCAAATAATTCCTCTCCAACCATCGTATTTCCTTTTTCTGTTGTCGTTCTAACCGATGGAAAGGTGTGGCTGGTTTAAACAAAAGGTGTATTGAACGTTTCCCATCTGATATAGTCATCTCCTTAGGTATGAAGTCTCGATTAACAAAACCTTGTATGTCTACGACAATAAACGATTCGAAATGTTTCCTATACACTTTTTGACGATGTGTTTCGGAGAGAACTGGTTCCAATATTTTTGCACAGTTTCTTATACGACGCTGGAACTTTATTCGATCAGCAGCGTAAAACATCCATTCGGAATGTCTATCTTCCTCATCTGACCACATGTGTATTGTTGGAGTATTCGTGAATGAAACATTCATGTTTACATTATTTTCTTAACAGTGCCCTGGATAGGTTCGTACTCAAACACACAATCATGTAAAATGAGACAGTATGCCACTGTGTCTGCGCTAAATGCTACCTTTGATATCATTTCCAGTTTTATATCTACAGTACTGGACTTTACGGCCTCATTTTGTGCTGAACAATCAATTATATAGACTGCACATTTGTTAAATTTTGAGTAACTCATCAAAGGTTCGCTAGGTTTCCCGTAATAACTTGGTTTGAAAGATGTATACATTCGGTATGCTCTAGCATAACGTTTTTCCGACATATCTATATTCATATCACTGTATGGATAATTTTCCGAATTCAGGTATAATTTCATATTTGTAATGCTACAGTGGTCGAACATGGAAGCATCCGCTTTATAGTTATCTTTTTTACCCTTTTGAAACGCAACAAGAACATAGCGGGGCTTTTCCAGGTTATTACTTGATTTTATCGGCCATATGTCTGTTGTTGTAGCGCGTAAGGATGGTAGCTCATACAAATCCCATTTACGGAACGGAATTGATATTGTTTTGCTGTTTTGAACAACGTCCAACAGCTTGAAGCGGATTTCATCATTAACGCTTACATGTGGAACATGCCATTCGATTTTAGTAACTTCAATCGACGCCTTTTTCGTGCCTGCCGCCTCACTATTCTTATAACAATTCGCATTCGTTCTGCTCCTGACAAGTATTAATTCTTGACTAACGTTAATTAGGATACGATTATAATCTTCGAAAAAACCCATTAGAAACTTCATTGGAATACATGCGTTGAACTTAGTATTAGATAATGTAGGCTGTGTATCTTGAAATGGATTCCATCCAGCCATTTGTAACATTTTACTTTCACCATCATTATAAGAAGCCAATGATTTTATTGTTGTTGTAATCCCAGGCTTGTTGCAACGATCGATTTCAACTCCATTAATTTCATATCGAATTTGTTCAAACAGGAATGCATAGGCATTATTCGTTAAACTACAGTCACCTGTTCCTTCGGCATCCTCAATAAAGGTTCCTTCCAAATGTATATAGCTTTCGCTAGGTAGAGTATAAATGTCTTGATGTCGGATACTAAATCGCACTTCATCGTTTAAATTGAAACTATTTGTTGCGGGATAATAAGTGTGATATTCATGCCTGGTTATTGCTTCTTCGAAATTTAGACTTTGTAATATATCTAACTTTTCCATCGTTTATTACTTTCAGTCCAAGAGAATGAAGAAAGCTTTTATTGACCAATGTTAATTGATTAGCGTCACGAGTATGACTAGTATTGCTAATGATAGCGCAGCTGGTTTTATATCTCTGATTAAATGCCAACCCCATTATAATATTTTTTCAATTCCAATCTAATAATAATTTGCTCTCCTCTAAAATCTACGGGTTCACCGTCCTGATCTATCAAGGTTAGAGTTATATTATCAATTCGCGTAGATGATACAGGTAAGTAAATGGCGTGTGGAGGATCGATATTTATTGCATAACCTGGATCTACCTGAGGTGAAAATTCAAATATCGTATGCGATAGATGTGCGTTGTAGTAGGCACCCGTCGTTATACTGCAGCTCACTCTGATCATAGCAACTTTTATAATGTTTACGGGTAAATCCGACTCATGTTTCTTATTGGCTTCTAATACTTTTTCGCTAAAGCCTAGCATGCTCCCAATGGAATCTTTCTTTCTAAAATCAATTTCTAAGGAACTCTCCATCTCACATTTTGAAGTTTGATTGTTAGGTTGTAAAGATAATTTGGCGTTGGGTAATGCATTTTTTAAATATTTTTCAATGTCCGATATCTCATATGCACCAACGGGTATTACAATAACTTTATCGTTATTATAATAGAATTTATTCGCACCGTCAACAATGTTCGCAATAGTGTGATAGGTATGAAAACCTATTAATCCTAAAGCATACTCATATCTAGGATCTAGTTCAATTGGAGGGTGATAGTCTACAGAGATTACGCTGCTGCGACCTGTTAACGTAAATGTATTTGACATGACTGCTAATTAAGCTTAGGAGATGTTCCATTTATAGTTTACTAAAAATCTCAAGCATAAATGGCCACAAATAAATTCCTTATAACTTTGATGGTTGGTGTGATTGTACAATATCTCACAATTATTGAAATAATCTACCAATTCCAACGGAGGTTTCAAATTACCAAAGGAATCAAAATAGTGTACTACATTTCCTTCTTTGCAATACGCAACCCAATGAGTACCGCTATTTTGAACTGAATCTAAATTAACGACTGCACACTCCCGTTTGAGTGGTTTTGAAGGTAAAGTATCTCTCATAAAGACACCTCGAAAATAGGGTATATCTCTGGCGAATTTCCTAATATCATGATCTGTCAGAGGTCTCTGTGGCAGTCGATCTATTAGTTTTTTGAAGGCTTTAAATACAATCCCAAACCTTTTCTATACGGTTTAAGATATAGGCCTTCACCTTTTAATGCTATTTCTTCCATCATTTTATTATGTCTTTGCGACTCTTCCAACTTCTTTTGAGCGGATTTAGCTTTATTCACCGCTGTTGCTACTCCAGCAGCACCACCTGCTAGACTTCCTAAAGCACTCAATCCTGCGAATATGGGTATTAGTGGTAACACGCCACCTTGCTTAGGAATGGGAATTATTCTAGGAGTACGTATACGTTTCTTCCCTCCTGCTTCCTTTACAGCGAGCTTGGCTGCGCTCAATGATAGTTTAGAGCCTTCTTTTACATCACCTTTAAATTTTTTCATAATGTCTTTGGCTTTCAGTACTACCGACTTTCTGAACGGCTTCTTTTCAAACCCATTCCAAGCTTCCGTTTAGCTTTCATAGTGTTTGTAACTGCCCACGCTGCTGCCTTTTCACCAATAGAAGCGTCTTTGGATTTAACACGTGACCAGGCTTGATTTTCTAGAATTAAGTCTGCTTTATGTCTTGTTTTAAGATCTTTATTCTGGGAGTAAGCAATGTCGTGTTCTTTACAAGCTTTATCTAATCCATTAATACCCGGATCCCCTCGTGCAAGACGTTCTTGTAACTTTGTACCAGGACCACAGTACTGATATCCAGGCAAATGTAACTCTATGGGAAGCTTGTTAATCAGCTCGTTAACAAAACCTCTACCTTCTTTAACGATCGACATTTGAATGAATTTATTCTACAAAAGAAATTATATTTATACATGTAATTTTGCATTACAGAATCATTTAACATGCGACTACTGAAACGAAAACATCGTATACAGGTGCTAAATTTAGATGTTGATGATGATGATGGACGTCATCAGAGGCATGGTGATATACTCCCCGACACTATACGCTGTATTATTTGCGGTCCGTCAAACTGTGGGAAAACGAATGTGATGTTGGCGTTATTGATTGATGAAAACGGTCTCACGTTCTATAATTTATACGTGTACTCTAGGTCCTTATACCAGCCAAAATATCAGTTCCTCGAGAAGGTAATGAACTCCTCAGGTATAAAGTATTATGCATACAACGAAAACGAGGAAGTCGTGGACCCCGTAGAAGCGGAAAGGAATTCAGTTTTTATATTCGATGATGTAATATGTGACAAGCAAGATAAAATTAGACTCTACTTTTGCATGGGTAGACACAAAGCGGTGGACAGCTTTTACTTGTGTCAGACCTACTCTCGTATTCCCAAACAGTTAGTTCGTGATAACACCAACTTGCTTATACTCTTCAAGCAAGATGAGATGAATTTGAAACATATATTTGATGATCATATCGGCACAGATATGAGTTTTCAGCAGTTTAAGTCTATGTGTGCAGAGTGCTGGAAAGATAAATATGGGTTTTTGGTAATAGATAGGGACAGAGATATTGACAAAGGTCGATATAAAAAGAACTTTGATTGGTATATATGTTTGTAATTAAATTCTCACTCTTCATTTATACTGCTACTCATGTCGAGGAAGGTTAAAAAAATTAAACGTCAACTACGACAAACTTTTGTATTGCTCATTAGCTGTCTGAGCAAGTGCCATTTTATTTATAAACAGTAAAACTAGGAGTTTAAGTTGATAAATCAGTACCTAATAAATCGGTACCTAATAAATCGGTACCTAATAAATCGGTACCTAATAAATCGGTACCTAATAAATCGGTACCTAATAAATCACTACCTAATAAATCACTACCTAATAAATCAATAAATCACTACCTGATAAAAAGCTAATAAATACCCGATTGGTACCTGATAGAAGCTGATCCATACCTGATAAAAGCCGCTGTTTAGACCATGAAGGAGGAAAATCGCGAGTTAAAACTCAAAATATTAAAAGCCGCTAGGGTGATACGGAAAAAGCATATGCGGCTGAAATTGGGTCGAGCAGACACTAGCGAGCTATTAGAAAAAACCTTTAAACCTATTGTCGAACCTTTGAAGAAATTAGATTCAACATTCAAGCATGAAGTGGAATCTATCAAGCAACCTTTAGCTGATATTAAAGAACCGTTATTGGAAATGACGGCCAAGCTTGATACGACAGAGCAACCAAGCACTCCACCTTCTACTCCGCAACAATCATCAATATTACAACCTTATAGAGGTAGTCCTCTTCAAGAATATTTTTTTGCATTTGAGGCTTTACCTAGAAGTTACATACGCGGTCTACTTCAAGCTAAAAGTAAAGCATTTGATACTACCTTTGGTCCGACATTAGATCTACATACAAATCAAATTAAAATGGGTAAAAGCACTATAAATTTCGTTAAAAATGATATAGTAATCAACGAAAAAGCGTATAAAGGTACTGAGGGATTATATGAGTTATTATTTAAAACACAACCGGGCAATTATACCCAGGAAGATGAAGATTCGTATAGAAACATTTTGTTAGACACGCAAGTAACTCGTCGCCACTTTGACTCTGCAAACCAGATGAGGGGTAGCAAAAGCCAGAAGTACAAGAATATAATTAAACCTTTAATAATAGATCATATCTCTGGTGAAGGGCACATGATAGTATCAGATAAACCTTATCAGTATGTATATTGGGATAATGTTAACGAACTGGTGGACCGTCTTAAGCTTCTAACGTCATCTCAAGCCGCTGGAAATACTAGCCACAACAACGAGATTATGTCTATAATCGAGGAATTGAGAGAAGCGGGTGTTGTACAATAAGTATAGATCTATTTCCTGAATGTACATCATTTCAACAATGACTATCGATAAGTTTGGGCGTTTTATTAATCATACTAAAACGAATTTAACCGCAAAGCGAAAGTCTGCAGAGTTCCCGCTAACAGCAGAAGGTGATATTAACGCTGGAAAAAAGCGTATCAGATACGTGTCCGATCCTATCGCTGATCAGGATTGTGCCACTAAGAAATATAGCGATACTAAACTAGCTTCTCTACAGAACAATTTCCTTAAACAAGTGGAAGCGTTAGATACTAAACTTGAAAATTTGAAAACATATTTTCAAAATGAATTCAAAGATCTTAAGGCTATTGTTTACAACGTTCCAATTGAGACATCGTTTGAGATGAAAGTGATAGAAGAAAAAATTAATGATAGATTAGATAAGGAATTTATGAGTATGCGCGACTCTATTCAAAATTGGAGTGGATTAAAAGCAGTTGTATCAGCACCAAATGTTATTGTACAGAATGTAAACCCGATGCAAGAACATCAAGCTGATGCAGTATATCGAAAGAACATGTCTAAACATGTCATGTCTAAATAGAAAATGTATTAAAAACCACATTCAACTGGCTTTTTTCAAATAGTTTGACTTAATATGAGTAAGCAGGACGTTGTTAACGAATTACATAGGTCGGCTAGACGAAATTTCCCTAGAAGACGTGTAATAATAAAAGGTTTCGATGATTTATGGCAGGCTGATCTGATGGAATTTCTTCCATACAATCAGGAAAACAAGGGATATAAATATGTTTTAATTGTGATCGATTGCTTTTCTAAATATATATGGACTCAGCCGTTAAAAAACAAAGGTGCGGGCGAAGTGCGGGAAGCTATGTCTAAAATTCTACAAGAGGAGCGATTACCGAGAAATCTACAAACAGACGCGGGGAAGGAGTTTTATAACGAACAATTTAAAAAGCTTATGAAATCATACGAAATTAATCACTACTCCACGTATAGTACTAAGAAAGCATCGATAGTTGAACGAGTTATTCGCACAATCAAGAATATGTTGTATAAAGCGTTTAGCTTAAGAGGCATCTACAAATGGATTGATATTTTGCAAGAAATAACAGCTAAGTACAATAATACGAAGCATAGAACAATCAAAATGAAACCCTGCGACGTCACAGCGAAGAGCAAACATCTTTTGTCTACCGTATATAGCAACATCAAAATTATGGGGAAACATAAATTTAAAATTGGCGATTGTGTTCGCATCAGTAAATATAAAGGAACATTTGCGAAAGGCTACACGCCAAACTGGTCTGCCGAATTATTTAAAATTAGTAAAGTACAAGTAACCAATCCCGTCACCTACTTGCTGGAAGATATGAGCGGAAGACCTATTCTTGGGGGCTTTTATGAATGGGAAGTTCAGCGAGCGAAATATACAGATGTCTACCTTGTTGAAAAAGTACTAAAAAACAAAGGAAACAAAGCATACGTTAAGTGGCTTGGTTTTGATAATACTCACAACAGTTGGATAAATAAAAATGAAATATTGTAAATGTATGAGTTTTGTAAACGATTTTTTAATAAAACAAAAAATATTATATAACTTGCATTTTATTTTGATATAAATATATACATTATATATCAGGACAAATCTTCTTGCAACCGTAACAATTTCTTCGGGATGGTGGTGGAGCATCGACGTGATCTTTCATCGCCAAAGTATTGTAATGCTTGTGGCAAGGAAGGTAATCTTTAAGTGCAACCCTTTTTTGATGGGGTATTAAATGCCATTTCTGCTCTAGGGAAATCCTATTCACTTTTGTTTTTAAAATGCATATCGGTAAAGAAGGAATAATATAGTCGCTTATACCGTCCAATCTCCCACAATCTTCATCAATCTTTGTTAAAACTGCTTCAATCTTTTCATCCGTAATCTCCATTAGCTTTTATATTTACTTTCCCGTTAGAATACGTATGTCGATATTTACTTTCAACTTCTTCAATGTGTTCTAATCTTATTCGTAGCTCTTCTCGATCCATACTGATTGTATAAGTTCTATATGTGGATAGGAATAGGAAAGCTTAACGAAAACATATTTTCTAACAAAGAAATATATTTTAAAAATATACATAAACCCCAACAATTCTGTTCGAGGACTAGGGAAAAACTTTGTAAAAAACCTAGTCAGGGGTTTAACAACAGTTCATAATTTCAAAATCAAGAAATACAGTATTATAAGTTATATACAAAACTTCTAACATATACATGGTGTTCTGTGAATTTATTTGAGTAGCTAATAATGTTTTGATATTAGAATATAAATCACCATCCATTTTCGTACAAGATTTTAGAACATGATTATAAAATGATACAAAATCAGAACTTGCTAATATACTAATTTTCTGATTGATTAATTCTTGAAGATGATATATGTTATTGTATGTCTCCGTTGATAGCACGATTTGCTGCCCTCTACTTTTGAGACGAATAACTTGAATGTCTCGATAAGAACTGGCTTCCATCTGGTGATTGGGACTGCAGCCTTCGGTTTTGCAGAATTCTTCCCATTCTTCTTGTGTGAAGAAAATACAAACGTTCACAGATTTGATTTGTACAATTGGAATGAATCCGGCAGCTGGACTTAGTCCTACGGTAAGCCACTTGGAACCGCTTTTGTTGAGAAAATAGGATGATTGCCCGATGAGTTGTTTTTCACGGGTAATGGCATCTTCTTTGAATTTCACTTCTTCAATGTTTTTGTTTGATTGTTCAACTATAAAAGATAAAAAACATTAAAAATTTATAAATTATTTTTGAATACTTACTTGATTCCATGTTTTTAATGTATATACAAGATAAAATATACTATACTAACTTAAAATCTACATATAGTTCCTAATATATACAAAGTAGTGGGTGGTGGTGTGGTGGTGGTGGGGTGGGAGTTTGACTGTAACAAAAGAGAATTTGAAGAAATGTTAAAAGTTTTAATCTAATACATACTTTCAATCTAGCACAGTATAATGTCCCCATGGAAGTGTGTCGGTAAAGCCTGGAACTCTGAACCTCTTGTTGTCAAAGGGGCTTAGGGATATCTTCGACTGTGGTGGAATACAGCTGGTGATGGAACGACCTTATTCCCCGCTGCTCATGGGACATCTCCCTTTCCCCCATCAAACAGCTCACATAATCATTAAACGTGATTTGCTGTTTCACCACATATCCCTTCACCCCTTTCGCCTTCTTGATGTCCGTGTCTTGGAATCGACAGGCATACATCTTAGCCCGAAGTCCCACAAATTCCAACAGCAGCTTACCGGCACCTTCATCCTTCATTAGTCCAGGAACTTTCTTATTCCTTTGCGGCATGTTGTAGGGGTTATTGGCGGGATAATCCGACGTGTCGAAACGGTTAATGTTCTGCTTCATGTCACTATACACATCTGGCGTCTCTATCGCGTAAATAAGGGAATCCGTGTCCGTATAGCAGAGTTTACACTTATTATTATTATAAAAGTTTTTCATAAAATTATAGTGAAAGTCATATAATATAGTTTTTGAAATATCTAACACACACATGCCGACATAAATAGGTTTATCAAACAACAGTTCACTTTTAAATAGTTCTATTGCCACTAGGTTTTCATTAAAAATTGTTCGTGACTTAAAATTTGGTTTTGCTATTAAAGCCTCCGCCCCGTATCGTCCCTCCCATTTGCCAACCAATTTAATATCCCGTCGGAGCCTTGCGTTTTCCATAGTTTTCCCGAAAACCGCGTTATTCATAAGTTTGAACAGATTTTTTCAAACTCATTCTTCGCATTTTGCCGCAACGTGGTATTCAGGTCGATATATGGCTTTAGCCACGCACTCTGTTTAAATTGTAATGCACGGTGTATATTCGTGATCACAAGTCCCTCACAAACATATTGTTTTAAGTTTCTGTAGTGGACTACATAATTCTTCTTACCGTAGAGCGTGGCCAACATCTTTTCCTCCTTGCTACCAGGCGGTTTTGTTTTTTCTGGGGCCATCGGGAGGTCGCTGTGCCTGTCGTGGATATGTTGCGGGTACTCCAGATCCACTTCCAGTATATATCCTATAGGGCTGTCGTCGGCTACGTCATAATTTAAATTTTCCAGATCCTCTACCCATTCTAAACCGCCATACGGCAGGTACTGCGACATTGCCCATGAGTACATGGCATTGATGTCGTAGTACATCAAGTACGTACTCGGCTGGTTGGGATTGTAGTCAGCCATGTACTTATTATTTGCTTTTCCATACCTGGCCGAACACTGCGTCATACCTCCTCGGATACCACTCTCCAGAAACATTAACATATCCACATCCTGCAACGTGTCCAGTTCCACACCAGTATGCTTCAGCATGACGTCCCACGCCAAGCCCGGAGCCGTGTAGTAATGCGCCGCGTCCAGCCCATAATTCGCCATGCAGCTGCTGCGGAAATTTTCGAAAACGTCCGCAAGCAGCAAAACATCGGTCTTCATATAAAGATCGGAGTATTCCCCTATAGTCTGGCAATTAAACTCGCGCCATACCATCTGCGCATGCTGATAATCCTCAGGTGTAATTGGAGTGTTGGTTAAGTCGTTTATGAACGCATCAATGGATGGTAGATGTTGTTCATTTAACCTCTCCAACGAAGACATGTAACTATAGGGGAATACTCCTTTCCTCTTCAGCAAGGTGGTGTCTACTTGGAATTGACTGTCCAATATGGGATATGCGTTTAGGTAGGAGGCCAACTTCTCCAGGGACGAGGCCATAAATCTGAAGGAGTCTATAAATTTAAATTTTACTTCGGAATCATCCGAAGTTAATACCATGGCAACGTATTGTTCAGTATTGTTGGGTATAATTTTCACGTTTCCTGCAGCTGCCAACTCCTCCACTAACAGGTGGCCGTCGTACCCGGAGAGGTTGTGAAACACCACGGGAATGGTTTTGCTATCCCGAAATTCCAGGTTACATTCCACGTGAGCTGCGCCTCTGCAAACAAACAATTTAATTATTATTTTTTAATTAAAATATTATTGCAACATACCTGTATTTTCCAGTTACGTGGCAATGATCCCGAACCCGTTCCTGACCAAGTGGCTTCTCGCAGATGTGACAGACGGGGGAAGTGGCATATTGGCGGTATTGTTCGCGAGATAATTTGTCCATCGGAATAGGGCACCAATAAACAGTCTCAACGTTCTCCCTGATTTCGTTAAGTTCGCGCACTAACCACTCCGCACTGTCATTACCTCTATAGCTACGGTAATATGATAGGGTATCGTCGTAGCTACATTTAAAGTAATACCCTACACTATATGGGACGTGTTTATGTGTTTTTTTATTGTCTAGCGTGGGTTGCACTAAGCATTCAAAGTCAGCATACACAATAAATGGCGCTGTTAACTTGTTTTTATAATTTTTAAATTTAATTGTTTTTTCTTCAGGGAACGACACCTTACATTCGTTAATGTTAGCGCAATTTAGTTCATGCCGGCGCAGATTATCTTCTGTGTAAAAATAAGAAAGACAGCGATCACAGAAGAATTTTTTATGTTTGTTGCCAACTGTTAATTGTTTGGACACTAAACGTGAAAGATCTTTTATCCACACGTAGTGGCTCTTATCGCGGTTTTGAATTAAAAGTAAATTGACGTGTCTATCTTTCTTATTTTTACACAGACGATTCGGGACGCATTTTAGTTTTTTATCGCACACGTACACATTTACACTAATATTATTTTGTTTTTCAAATTTAGAAATGTCAGCACGCTGGATGGGGAATGAAATGCCGTCAACATTCAAAACATTGTAGTAATGGGGGTAACTGGATGTACGGTCCGGGTGACGTTGTCCATCTACGGGGTACAGAGCGGAAACCACCGCCCAAGCAAAGCAAGCATCATCCTTATTGCGCACGTTAATGCCAGCTTGCTTTAGTGCTATTTTGGGTGGTAGAGGTAGATAGGAACCAACACGTTGCGGATTGTGGTGGTTAATGTTGACGTTTAAATCGACAACTGCATCCAACGCCCATCCGCTATCACGTTCCTACAATGTTAAATTAGTTAAGTATTATAAAAAATAATACAGAATTAACTTACTTGAAATTCCTCCAGCTCCTTCAAAATGACCTCCTTGACGTGTTCGTCATACCACTTCCCCAAATCACTCTCCAAATTCACGGGTCTATTACGGGTCGCAATATGTTTTAATTCAACGCGATCTAGCACCTTAAATCTCCCGGTGAAGATCACGTTGACTTTTAGGAATTGAACCTTCTTCAATTCGTCGGCGATACGTTCCACCACCATGTTTCGGGTGTCGTCCAGGAAGTTTCTAGGATCCACATGACGCAGATTAACAATACAACCTGTCCGAATTCTACTTGCAAAGGCCGATTGTACATCAAGCCAGCGGATCCTATCCTCCTCCCGAACTTCACCGCCTCCACGAATATGGAACGTCTCTAACAAGGTCCGGTATCCCAACATGCGGCATATCGCCGCCTGCAACTTACTCTTCTCCCCAACATTCTGCGCTGTCATCAGAGTGCTGTTGAGAAGCTGCAGGTTTAGCGAGCAAAGTTGGATATATGGTTCCACATTCTCGCCTCTTCGGAGGTTGGCAACTACGCGCTCCATTGCTTGAATCATATTCACTGTTTCAGATGCCATTTTCAACTAAAACATATAAAATATTAAATAATAATAAAACATATAACACTAAATAAAAATACTCACCAAAATATAACAATGAAGTGGAAAAGATTTATATGTCGGAAAGAATTGGCGAATGCTAAAATAAAACACGTCAAATATTAAAAAATATTGAATAATATATTAAGCAATATATATTGAATAAATTAATTAAATAAAAGTAAAATATGTACTCACCTAAATATCGTTGTTGAAAGACGGTTTGTATGTTGCTATAACTTAGCGTATACTAATAAATATCCAGTCAAAAATTCCTCTTTTATAGTTAACTATAATTAGAACTTGCTCCGAAAATTATTACGTCAGTAATTACTTATGTATTGTCAAATCTATATTTTCAAAATTATTTTCCAAAACAACCTTGGTGATAATGAAATAGTTTGCACATAGAAGTAAATTCCTTCGCGGGGTCAACCATTATAATTAGCGGTAATTAGCAGCGTTCCATGCACATTCCAACGGTGACGTTAAAGCCATTAGACATAATTCGGTTATATGTATTGTTACCATGCTGTGTCCATGTATAATGTATTTCTTAAATTCTTAGATTTAAAATGGTGTAGAACTGTGAGTGCCAAAAATTCCGAATATTTGCTTTAAAGTCACGCCTAATCAGCATTCTTTAAGAACATTAATTACTTAGAGTAAAATATTATGTAAAATTTCCCAAAATTTTTAAAATAATTACCTACATAATGCAAGTGAAACCATTTCAGGGCCAAAATATCAACATTCCTAGCGGAATTCCGTCAATTACAAAGCCTAATTAGAAAATGAAAGTAATTAGCGGTGCATGCCCCGCGGGTTTAAAGTGGCGTCGGAGTCGCTTAGTTTACCTACTCTCGATAACCGTTTGATGAGTCAGTGATGAGAGTCTGTTTGAGTAGACGTACTCTATTACATTGCAATCTTATTTGTTTATTTTACTGCAATTGTGCTATTTTACATAGTTTCCGTAATCTCTTTTTCATCATGCCTTCTAATGAACGTATTACTAGATCAACTATTGATGACGATGTTTTGATTAAAAAACTTATTGAAAAAGTGCTTAGTTCGGACATTTTAAGAAAAGAGCTGCTTTCGAAAATTCGAAGCGAAATAATTGCCGAATATCAGGAAGAACTCCAAGCGCTAAATGAAAAGGTGGTACAACTCGAAGCGAATCTCGCAGCAAGTAGAAATGAGATGAAGAAACATACGGACGAACTGGAGCAGTATAGCCGTCGCAATAATGTCAGAATATTTGGAGTGCCGGAGGATAGAAATGAAAATACTGGTACGGTGGTTAGCAACTTTTGCAAAGAAAAGCTTCATCTGGATATTTCACCGCAACTTATGGACTCCTGCCATAGACTACCAGGTAAGGAGTCGCTTCATCGTCCTATTATTGTGAAATTTGTAAGCCACGCAACCAAGTTAGCTGTACTTAATAAGAAAAAAGAATTGAAAGGAACTAAACTCGTAATTAGGGAAGATCTAACAAAAACACGAAATTTTCTTTTGAAGGAAGCTGCAAAAAAATTCGGTAGCAGATCCGTCTGGTCTAACAACGGTAAAGTGTTTGCGAAGGTTGACAAAAGAATTACAATTATAACATCTTTAAGTGATATTATTTAGCATATATATCTCTCTTTGCAATGTATATCGATGATACGACCTTTATATTGCTTCTCTGTTGCAATCGCTATAGATATTTCTCATATATTTGCGTTTCTTACTTATAGTCACATTTTTTTTTTTTCGTTGGTATACTTTTTTTCTCCTTTTTATATATACTTATAAACTTGCATATTGTTATATTTGTGAATTTGCGTATTGTATATTTTGAATCTTTCATATTTATTTGCACCTAATTGATCATGTGTTTACTGTATTTCTAGTTATTTAACTGTTGCCTATAGGGGAATGAGTGAGTTGAGGGTTGCCCACATAAATATCAGATCTATTGTGCCTAAGTTCCATTTATTGTCTCGTTTTATAGTAACATATAAGTATGACATTGTTGTCATCAGTGAGACGTGGCTCTCTGCTAATATACCTGATGACGTGATCTCTCTCCAGGGTTTTGCATTAGTACGTAAGATAGAGCAACCAGAGGCGGTGGGGTCTGCATTTACTACCGTAGTCATTTAAGAGCTACTTATATACCGTGTGAGACGTCTTTCGAGCAGGCTTGGGTGGGATTTCAACTTGGTAACCGAAAAGTTGCAGTGGGAGTGTTTTACAAACCCACCTGATGAATATTACAAATCCTTTTGCGATAAGTTTGAAGAGCAGTTTACTATATTATCTTTAAATTATGATATAATGTTTTGTTTGGGTGACATTAAT